>JAECYV010000001.1:1543736-2040197 GCA_023014305.1 Lepiota subincarnata | reverse complement strand
AGCACAGTGATAATATCAGTACTCACTGTTGTGTGTGGTGGTAGAGTGAGAGCTTAGTTGAGTAGATGATAGAAAGTATCGAAAGTCTTGTATTACTACTAGACAAGGGGCCGTATATATACTGCTACAGAGTTCACAGCCACACTACACATATAGTAAAGAGTAATGCTACGCATGTATCATAATGAGTCGTGCATAAGGCATGGAGTCATACGCAGTCATATAGAGYGAATGGCTATTCAAGCTCAAGGCTGCGCTATGCTGTAATATAATATATGCGTGTTACTAAGCACTGTTGTGAGCGCTAATGTGTAAGYGCTAGATGAGCGCTACATATTCTTTTAACAACTGTCGCCCAGTCAAGACTCCAATGGAGAGTAGTGTCTCCCTTCCCATCCTCGAAAAGCCCAAAATTGATGTCACGAATTATCAACAACTCATTGGATCACTCATGTATGCTTGTGTATGCACTCGTCCCGATATCTCRTATGCAGTRGGTGTTGTAGCCTGTCACGTCGCTGCCCCTGGTGAAGCTCACCTCAAGGCYGTTAAGCGTATTTTTTGCTACTTACGCAGCACGTCYGACTACAAGCTTGTCTATAAAGCTGAAGAAGGACCTGATGAACCGGTTGTCTACTCAGACTCAGACTGGGCTGGCGATCATACCGATTGCAAGTCTATCACTGGTTTTGTGGCTTGTCTAGCAGGTGGTGCAGTTACCTGGACTTCACGCAAGCAAGCTTGTGTGTCCACCTCATCTACTGAGGCTGAATTCATTGCTGCAGCCACAGGTTGTCAAGAAGCCCTCYGGCTTCGAAATTTCTTTGATTCTATATCCCTTCGCATTGTGACTCCCACTCCTCTTCGCTCTGACAATCAGTCTGCCATCACRCTTATCACTACCGGCAACATCAACGATCRCTCGAAGCACATTGACACAAAGTATAGATTTGTTTGTGACYGAAATGAATCCGGTCATGTTTCAACTTCATACATCCCTACAGACCAGCAGCCCGCTGAYGGTCTTACAAAAGCTCTACCTCCTGTCAAGTTCCCCACCTTTGTTACTGCTGTGGGTCTCATGTAGATACTTGCTCGTTGAGTGGGCGTGTTGTAGATATACCCCTATTCGGACTTATCTCTATTTCATCTCGCGTATTACATAAGTCACTCTTTCTACTGCTACGTAAATTTTCGTACACCTCAGTCTCGTTCTACGATTCTGAGGTCAGTATATTTTATATCATGGACTAAACATTTACTTATTGTACCTACAGTGTTTCTCTTCACTCTAGATCCCTGCCGCTCGCTACAACAGCAGTAGCTGGCTGTCCCAATGAAGTCTGCCTGAAGAAGAGAGAAAAAACGATCTCTTGTTCCGCAATAGTCCTTAAAGATGTATGGAGGGTGTCTAGCTCCTACTTTTGGGGTTCAACCTCGATTATCGACTGCCCTTGCTGTTGGATACGGGGATAGGGCGTCGGATCGAGCGCACGGAACGAGCTATCTCTTCATACGAGGGAGGCACATCCATGTTGGAGGGGAGAAGTCCCTGCTCGCGTGCAGCTAAAAATTCCTGAAATATCTGGTATGTTGATTCGTCCATTGCAACAGGAGTAGCTTGGGCTTGCTCTCGCAGCGCCACTACGGATTCTTGAGATATCCCGTAGGTGTTGTGACTGCTGGAAATGTTGGACAAAGGGATGGCTTCGGTGCGGGGGACTTTCCCTTTCTGGTTTGCCAGAGGTCGAAGGAATGGTACTCCAAATAGCCGAGAGGTTCTCGGCCAGGTAGGACGGAATGGTCGGATCGTTACGTCGTGGAGGGGCGCTGCCCTCCGTCTCCTACGACAGAAAAGCAGAACGGCCGTCAAGATGATCGCTGCTGATACACCTAGGGCGACGCCAGCGATAATCCCTGCGCGGCTTGAGTGGTGAACTTCAGGTGCTTGTCCGATGCTCGTATCAGTAGGATTCGATCCGCTAGCAGTCGTAGAGGTGGGCTGTTTAGGATCTAGGAAAGGGTCTGTCGACGGAGCGGGTACGAGTCCAGTCGGCCTAGTCAACTTGATTTAGTCACCAATCTCCCGAAAAACAAGAAAAACGATTCGTACACCTCTCCGGTGACTGTGAACTGCGCCATATCAGTTTATGCCAGATAATTCACCAGAGGCATACTTACATAGATGACATCGTTGGACGAGCCACGTTGTTCAATAGGCAAGAGGAGTGGCGCGAAGTTYGATGTCCGTAAGATCGTGGAAAGGCGATACGTTCCGCTGGGYAGACCCCCAGTAACATTAACTTTCAACACACCGCCCACAGCACGAGCAGCCATCGTTCGAAAGAAGATGAATTTCCTAGGATCGAGAGGTGTAGTCTGGTYAAGTCCGTCAAGTGTTTCGATGACTACGCTAGCGTGTCCCTGAATCTCCCCCAGCGAGTTCAAGACCTGGGGAGCTGACAGATATGTCGACACCGGATTCGTGACGAATCCGGTCTGGAAGTTTTGAATGGTGAGTTCTGCCGTGAATGTCCGGCCAGCGAACAAGACATCAAAGGGCTGAGGCCGTATAAATTTACACGATGGAATTAAGTCAATTGAAGGTGTGACACCCATTGGAGTAGGATTACACGAGCCAGTGACGATCTGCTCCCCATTCGTGTTCGGGAGTTTCGGTACCGTTAAGCAGTAGTTGATAAAGTTGTTGGTCGATGTTAGGGATGAGACTTGACCTGTAGGGATGCGATGATGTAAATATTGGTTGCAGTTCAGTTTGCGAGTTCATGAACCTTCTGCGGGCGTATCTTGCCCGTYGTTAGCAAAGCCTTGCGCAATAGTCTTCGGGTCCAGGGCTGATAGAGTTATTCAGCGACATAACCGCTCAGTCGGAGATCGATCTTCATACTGAGTGAGACCTGTGGATCTCCCTGGACGGTGAAGTCGTTTTAGAATGTATGAATGGAATCATAAGATAGGTCCTCACCRAATTTGACATTAGAATTCACGATACACGACTTTGTCAATTGCCGTATGCCTGCCTTATATCAGTAACCAAAGTTTAGGAGAGCCATTTCAAAGCTTACTGCTGAGGTAATGAGGCATGCACCTTCTTGGAAGTGGATGAGGATGAACAAAGTGAAGGCCAGGGCTCGAAAGGGACTGTGAAGTTGCATCCCATCTTTAAGTATCCATGGAGATCGAACTGCCGCGCATAAATCATACTCTGACCGTGGTTATCCCCCATCACTGTTGATGGATACTGYGGTGGAAGGTGTCCTGTATCCATACTGTTATCCCCGGCGTGAGAGGCTCTCAGTGAGCTCGGTATTGGAATTGGAGACCATTTCGGAACATGGGTTGGATGGATATTTGCCTTGGAGTATCTCTGGCTCTGAGGGGCCACTTGGAGGGGTCTGAATACCTAGGTGGCATCCACACATCATTGATGGAGATCGTTTGGGTGCACATACAGTCGCTGGGGGATCGAACGGGTTCTGTGCGCGCAAAAGTGCTCTAAAAGCCTAGTATCCAGCACGGAGGAAAAGCGACGGAAACAACTCTAGGCGCAGTACTCGCTGCCAGGAGTCCGTGCCGAGCGGTGGGAGTCTGATCGGAGGCCTGATGTATCTGTCAATGTCGGTGGGAACCCTCGCTTATCGTGCAAGGAGGCCAATTGCAGGCACGTGAGGCTAGCCGAATGCATCATGATTCATGRTTGACACAATGGGTAATGGGGAGAGGTAGCGYCTCACAAGACACCATAGTAGAATTCTGGCGGAGTTACTATGGTGCGCAGGGGGTTCATATCTGCAAATGTAGCCTTGTCCGAGATGGTGGTGTGCTTTCGGACTTGCTTACAGGATGAGTAATTAATGTAACGGYCCACATATCCTCGGCGGCCAATGAATGCGGAGAGTATCAGAAGATATCGTGCGTGCTTAGCGAGAGTTTGCACATAGTATGGAAAATATCTCCTGACATTTGAGTAATGGTGAGGCGCCGATCAAATTTTCGGCAGGCTCGGCTAGTCTAGGTCGTTCTCGCGTTCTGATTGGCTGGCRAGAAAGAAATATGGCCTGAATGGTGTCATCTTTGAAATTACTAGTACTACGTGTTTCCGTCTACTCTGAGTACCTATCCGTGTTTCTTCCCTTCAACCATGGGGCTCGAGCTCAAGTTCGCTGAAAGCGCGCTTTACAATACCACTTCGTCGCCTACCGCATCCCTTTTTCAGGGCAACACCTTTACATGGCTCTATACCACTCTCACAATYGTTGGTGGTCTTCTTGCTTTGGAGCAGGCCGTCTATCGGTACAAAAAGCGCCATCTGCCCGGAGATAAATGGACAATCCCAGTTATTGGGCGGTTTGCTGACTCGATGTCTCCGTCCATGGAAGGTTATAAGAGGCAGTGGGACTCTGGACCACTGAGCGTTGTTAGCGTTTTCAACATGTGAGTTTCTTCAACGACTATTTTCGTGATCAATGCATGAATCCCCCAAACTAGCTTCATTGTCATGGCCTCGTCAAATGAGTTCTCACGCAAGATTCTCAACTCGCCGATGTACGCCGAACCCGCCTTGGTCCACTCCGGCAAGCTGGTCATGGGGGCCGATAATTGGTGTGTTGATATCACACCTACTTCGTTTAGCTATCCATAATTGTACCAGGGTCTTCTTAACCGGGAAAGATCACGTTGACTATCGCAAAGTTCTCAACGCTCTTTTCACGCGTAAAGCTCTCAGGTAAGTACTTATCTTCTCCAATTGTGGCCTAACTGACTCGTTCTAGCATTTACCTTGGACTCCAGGAAAGGACCGCACGGAAGCACTACACTAGATGGCTCGAAGAAGCTGCGAGGGATCCTTCGGCCAAGCCTATCATGATGACAACTCGCCATCTCAACATGGAAACTTCCCTCCGTGTTTTTTGCGGTTACCATATCCCTGACTCTGCCGTGCTGGAGATCAATGAACAGTACTGGTTCATCACCCAGTCCCTCGAGCTGGTTAATTTCCCCATTCCCTTCCCTGGTACCAAAGTCTATAGAGCTATCCAAGCCCGCAAAGCAGCTATGCGTTGGCTTGAACTCGCTGCACATAATAGCAAAGTTGCTATGGCTCAGGGTGGTGAACCGGAGTGCATGTTGGACGAATGGGTTGCTGTAATGGCTGATCCCAATTACAAGGGAAGGTCCAATTTTAGCGATTATGAAATGGCCCAAGTCGTTTTTTCCTTCCTCTTTGCCTCCCAAGACGCAATGAGTAGTGGTGTGATTTATGGCTTCCAGCATCTCGCTGATCACCCCGAAATTCTCGCGAAGGTTAGGGAGGAGCAGGACCGTGTTCGAATGGGCAATTATGAGACTCCGCTTACACTTGAAATGATGGATGAAATGGTTTATTTGCAAGCGGTTGTGAAGGAGAGCATGCGTATTAAACCCCCAGTGACAATGGTATATTTTCATCATGCTATTCTCATTGTAGTAATCTTATTTCCTTTTCTGATAGGTCCCATACAAAGCAAAGAAAGCATTCCCGATCACTGCCGACTACACCGTACCAGCGGGCAGCATGATCATTCCTTCATTCTTCAACTCCCTGCACGACCCTGAGGTCTATCCTGAACCCGACAACTTTTGTCCGGAACGATGGCTTGACCCRAATGGCTCCGCGAGCACCACCCCCAAGAACTACCTCGTCTTTGGTAGCGGCCCTCACAAGTGTATCGGTTTGGAATATGCGCAAATGAACATCGCACTTACATTGGCCACCGCTGTTGTGGTGATGAACTTTGAGCATGAGCTCACGTCACTTAGCAGCAAAGTCGAGTACGTGCCATGTTTGGACATTTAATGGATATGGTATTCACTCTGCTTTCAGAATCATCGCGACAATCTTCCCCAAAGATGGATGTCGYTTAAAGCTCACCCCCCGTACACATGCATGAGGTGACGTGTGGTAGATGCCCGGAACAATMTGGATTCACCTTTGCATGCTAGATTCTATTCGTCTTTTTGCACGAGGGTGACTCAAAGGATGCACTAATCTTATCCCATTTAATTATTTTGGTCAAAGTAATGATACCACTCCCACTGAAGACTCGCTCATTGATAGTGAGCGTTTCGAAATAGATGCTTTTGGAATGACATAGTATTTSTGTCTACCAACTTGAACTTATAACTTACGAACGAGCAATGGTAACGAACTGGATCCTTGGCCTTTAACACGGGGACGGATGACAAAGCTTTGGAAGGCTTCAATTTCATGCTCACAGYTGAAAGAGAACTGCTGAAGGAGGGTGACCATCAAGATCTGCACGTTCGTACATTAGTTAGCATCTAAGTTAAATCGATTATTTGAGTTCTACTTACCTTGATCTCAGCCACCGCGAAAGCTTTGCCGATGCAGGCCCGGGGACTGTATCATCAGGCGTCAATGCATTGGTCAAGAGAAAAAGCGCCGCCGAGTTGCTGACCCTTCACTGAAAGTGAGCAGCTCGTGCTTGTGACGCAATTGGCTCTTCTTTCGCTCCAGCCAGCGTTCAGGACGGAAGATGTGGGTGTCCGGCCCCCAAACCTCGGGATCATTATGGACGACGTTGAGGGGTATTGCGAGAAGAGTGCCCTTAGGGACCAGGATATACGTGTTATTTGTTCCTGGAACAGGGTCATCGAGCGGGATGCTAATGGTTTCGGAAGCCTGTCGTGGCGATGCTGTGAATACGTGCGGATGTTAGTGGTATTAGGTACATACTTCGTGGTGATTTTCTAAGATAGCGGGGTGGAGTCGTAGGGTTTCCCTTAAGGCACTATCGAGGAGGGGGCATTGGTTGTTGATGACGTCGATAGAGTGACTCTTTACGTGTTGAACTTCCTCTCGGATCTCAATCTGGATCTCAGGGTGCAGTGCAAGTTCGTAGAGCATCCACTGGCGAATCCATAAGTTGTGTGATAGCTTAAATCATGCGTGGACCTCACCACTGCAACGGCAGACACGGTTTCATATCCTGCCGAGATCACGGTTCGCATTTGAGCGATAACGTCGCCTTTGCCAGCGGGCGTTGCGGCTGCCGCATCGGCCTTTACTATAAATGAAGTGAAATCGGTTTGAAAGCTTCCCATGGACTAAACGATTTGGACAAACTCACGCATGAAAGCCATCATGGTTCGACCTTCATGATCACCGACAGCCTTCGCATCATGCCACATCCTCGAGCCGATAGAGCCAAGTTCCTGTTTCGTCCGCCTGATCATCTCGCCCTTTTTACCAATGGCAAGGATAGAGGGGAAAAGCCAGAACAATGCGCGCATGTAGAACGATGACTTCTTATTCTCGTTGTTAGTGAGACCGTCCAGTACCTCAGCCAARGAGTTTGGCTGGATTTTCTCCCCGGAAAGGAAGTCAAAATCGTAAGTAAAGGCAGCACGGCCGATGGTGTCCAATCTTTTATAGGTTTTAGCGGTGGGAACCAACTGGTGGCGAGCGACGAAGCTTACGCGAAACGACCAGCCCAGTCTGTAACCTCTATCTCGACTACATCTGTATGCTGTCGATCGAAGATCTTCAGCCACTGTGTCACTAGCTTGGCTGACGTCTCAAACAAGATAGGGGCCAAATTTCGAACCGCTTGCTGGCTAAGTGGAAGATCGTCAGGTGGAATGCGGGGCTCCCAGATGTTGTCGATGTACCTGAGTGCTGGAGCTAAAAGCCTTCTCTGACGCTCATGAGCTTCCCTGCCTGGGACGGGTCGATTACTGATACATTCTGCATTCCTATAAGGATCATACTGACCTTCAACCCACAAAATRCCTTCCCCTAAAGTGGCCTTGAACCAGGCACGGACGCCTCTTGCCTTTGGAAAGAGATAGGCATTATCGCAGAGGATGAAAGAAATAGCCCTATGGTCTGTTAAAGAGACAACTTGGTGCTGACATTGATGAGTATCGTGATAGAGGGGGATTGGGGAAAGCCTCACTCCAAAGGCACCTCTGAACTTTACAACGCGGCCGTAACATTCGTGCCATTCTGCGTAGGGCCGACCTGGAGGGCTGCTGTAGAGGTTCCACTCCTCCCCCCAGATGTATGATGACGACTTTGGGCCTGGCAGGTGACGAAGCACAAGTCGCGCAGACACCAACTCGTACACGAAACGAAGAAAAGTGACAAAAGCGAAGCCACAAGAAAGGAAGAAGAGGCTGGAAAAGAATGTAGGGAGCATCTCGGTGCTTGAGTCAGCCTTCCAGCCCCAGGCCCACCTTTATACGAGCAGGACAATGGCCAATTTGGATAAAGACGGTCTTAGTCGTGTACTCCAAGTGATACGAGCAAGTCATCCAAGACAGACAAGGCCTAGATGTGAGGGTAAATATAGCTTCATTTTGTCCCATTTTGGAGAGATAGGTCCTTCAATTGAAGAAGGCGACGGCAATGCTTGAAAGACACCATAGACAGCCTATTTTTCGACGTTAAATGTTGGGTGAATAGATCTACGCTGACTCCCGTCACGGAGTCCTAATCCCAGTAGCATGTTTGGCACCGCTGGGGGTGTGGAATGATCATAGAGACAACCACTGAGCGGCCGAAACCGAAAGGAATAGGGCACCCAACACCAAGTTTCGGCACTAATCCTTCGTCTACATTTTGCAGGGACTTCGGTCCATGTGTGTATCAGTTATTCATCTCCGCGCTCCAGCTACTTCAGATTATTTCGGTTTGCCTTGGAGATTGGCTATCCAAGATGCTTCCTGTCTTTGAGGCCGCCACAAAACCAAATATTGTCAAGAAGCTGTCAAGATTGTGGAGAGCTCTGCTGGCCATAGTACAGGATCCGAAGGATGTTAGAGGTACGACAGTGATTCCAGGAGCGACTTCATGTGGGTAATCCAGGCCGGACACCTCGGGAATTTGTCGTCTGGCTGGTTCCATGGGTCCGGGGGTCATCAAATTGCACATACTAAACATAAGCGGACATTGCGGGCGGCAGCGTGATTGGATTGCGACGCGTCCACGTGGTCACTAGAGCGGACTAGCTGACTGCTATAGCTTGACTTGCACCACTGCCAGCGGATTGTCTCCCTACCAATATCCTTCTCTGTGGGGCTCTTGAACGCCCTTACCCACCTTTTATGCCACCGAAGCGGAGAGGGAAGAAGGAAACCAGTCCGAAATCGAACAGCGACCTTTTGGACGGGGCAATGCCAGATAGGTCTTCGCGGGAACCTATGGCTGTCTCTTCGTCTCTACATAGCATTCAGATTTCACCGCGCACACCAAAAACACCACGACAAACTCTCGAGGATGGGGAAGATGACGTAGAAATGAGCTTGCTTGGAGAAGAAGAGAGGCTGCAAGCAGTCCGGGGCTTAGAGTTTGACGAGCCAGCTTYGCACACCATCGACAAGAAGCCAATGTCGGCTAGGGACAAGAGGGCTATGGTATTACTATGTGTTCTATGTGAGCTCATCAAAGTAATTGCTTTGTCTATTTCCTAACGTCGATCAGATCTTATACAAGGYGTTCCGGTATGGTTTCTTCAACCTGTTCGTAGAGCGACTTTGTCTGACACCCGGATGATTTGTGCTAGCTGGGACTAGCATTGGGTACGCATACTTTATAAGTGTGGGGTATCCMCTCCTGACACGCCAATAGGCTCGGTGCCTTTTCTCCTCAAGGAACATTTATCCTATTCCCAACTTGCAACATTCGCTTTGTCAAGTTATCCTTATTCCTTGAAATTACTATGGTCACCTATCGTAGACTCTGTGTTTTTTAAATCCATTGGACGCCGGAAATCCTGGATCATCCCTATGCAGCTAATTGTGGGAACGCTGATGTTGTACATTTCTCTGAATGTGCAGAAGCTTTTGGATGATGTGAGGACCATAGTCCTATGTTGTGGCGGTCTGCTCAACCTCTCGCTCTAGCCTGCTGACAATGTGACAGAGCTCACTGTTATCTTCACCTCGCTTGTCATGTTTTCTGCTACACAAGGTAAGCCAAGCTTCTGCCCCGGAGAATATAATGAGCTGACCATTTGCAGATATCGCGGTTGACGGTGGGTATAATATATAGCTAAATAGCTCTAGTTAACGACTTTGTTTTGCAGGATGGGCGCTCACACTATTATCCCAAGATAGTCTATCATATGCGTCGACGTGTCAGACCATCGGTCTCAACACCGGTTTTTTTGCCTCCTTTACTGTCTTCCTGGCATTCAACAGCGAGTCTTTYGCTGAAAAGTGGGGTATCCCTCGCTTGACACTCAGCGCATACTTGCAGTTCTGGAGCATGATGTGTTATGCTGTCACCGTTTGGTTGCTTTTGTTTAAGAGAGAGGTTTGATTCCCCTTTATCCGATACTTCTCTAGAAGCTGATGATTCTTCAGGACAAAGAGCCAGCGACTGACGCTGACATGAGCATCAGTGGGGTTTACAAAACYATATGGTCTATTTGCAAACTAAAACGTGCGTTCATCCTGCCCCCCTGCATCTATTCTGTGGCTCAGTTGCCAGGACAGATGTCCAGCTCCTTATTGTCATGCATTTATTCGCCAAAATTGGCTTTGCTGCYAATGATGCTGCAGCTTCGCTTAAAATGATCGAGAAGGGTTTCAAGAGGGAAGATCTGGCTGCCGCGGTGCTCATCGATTTCCCGTTCCAAATAATGGGTGGCTGGCTGGCTGCCAAGTGGTCGAGAGGGGATCGACCCCTCAAGCCCTGGATATGGGCTTTCTGGCCACGCCTTGGGTTTGTATTGATCGGAACCCTGATTATTTACTGGTTTCCGATGCCGCCGTACTCGTTTGGATTTTTTGTCCTTGTCGTTATTCACACAGTGTTCTCGTCTTTCTCCTCGTATGTASATACATTCTCCTCCAAATTTCCATTGTTTCTGACGATGTCACAGAACTGTACAATTTGTCGGAATCTCGGCATTCCATACGCGCATTTCTGACCCATTGATTGGCGGGACGTACATGACGGTGGGTTGATATAAACTACTTTGAGCCTTCTCGCATGCTTACACCTTGTGGCCATAGCTTTTGAATACCTTTACTAATATGGGAGGAACCTGGCCGAAGTGGTTCGTCCTCAAGGGTAGGAGTTCTTCTGTCCTTGGCTTCGACTCGCTTAACCTTCTGGGTTCTCGAAGGCGTGGACCTTTTCAGTGTGGCAACTTGCCATGTGGAAGAAAGTGGACTAGAGTTGGCAATAGAAGGTTTGTTCAAGATTCCCTGATGGCAGCTTTGCTTATGTGCTCTCACAGCTGCCGAGTGTGTTTCAGACCACGGGAAGGCGTTGTGCAAGGAGATTAATGGGCAATGTATCACGGAAACAGATGGCTATTACATTGTGTCTGCGGTTTGCATGACGGTCGGAGTCATCATCCTTGTAGCGTTCATCATCCCAACTGCTCGAAAATTGCAAGGCAGGTTCTCTTTGTCTCGTTGGCCTGGTGTGTTACTCATTGCTCTGCAGCCCTGCCTGGCTCGGTGTGGCGAGTAAAATTGGACTAGTGTAGTAGAGAGCTCGTAATTGTATACAGCTTGAGTGGTGGTGAAAGGCCTGCCCTAACGCGGGTATGGCAGTTATTTTCCACGTGTGATTGCAGCAGTCCCAGCCGAAGAAATTCACAGTCCGTCCTCAACACGCCCTGCATACACACACAACTACATCTTATCCACTGCAAAATGTCCACCACTACCATGCATTTTGGCCCCGAATGGATGCGCCCCAAGCACCAGGCCATCCCCCGTGCACAGCTGCCACCCTCACCACCTCCCCCCATGAATTCGTCGCCCTCCGGTGCTTCGACATATTCGGCCCTCGTATCCTCGGCTCCCCCGCCCCAGGTCGAAAGCCACGATGAGGTCCACCCCTTCAGATACTCTAAGGAAGAGCTGTTGAAAATCTACAAAGACGGGGGAGGGAAGGCAGGGTTGGGTTTGGAAGTCGAGCGTTGGGAGGGCGTCGTTCGGGAGTATGGATGCGACCCGGTGGGACTGCGTGAAATGGGGGAAGCAGAAAAGAAGGTCAGGCTTTGTTTCCGGCTGCACAGTTCTGTCGTACGCGTATTAATAAAAAAAAACCAACAAAAATTATTCCTCCAGCTTTTTGCCGGCCCCTTGAATTCTGATATTCGTAGACGTCAGTCCACCGACTACCTGTCGCTATCGACGGCAAACCTAGGTTCCGATAGATCCAGGTTGAATCATAACTCGCCTTCAGTCGGGAGTCCAATGAGGGAGAGGTTTGGGAATATGAAACGACGCGATAGTAATGCAGGTCAGATGGCTCTTCACATTCTCATCTCCTTTGATCACTCACTCCGCTGTGTCCATCATCAGATAACACCAACCCGGTCTTACCAAGGAAACATTCGTTGTCGAGTTTACAAGCTCCTGTAATGTCCCCTCGTGAGATAGGTCTCCCATCACCACGTACTCGCGTCGGCTACACCCCCAGCTTCGATGGTGTGCTGAATGGAGGGGATTCATGGGTAGCTAGACGGCGTGCATCTGAGGCGGCACAGAAGGCGGGTGGGACTCCAAACTCTACCAGTCGTGGAGGGGATGGTGAGGATCTCAGCGAGAAGACGGGTGGGATCAAGGAAGAAACAGAGGAAGAGAATAGTGGAAAGGATCTTCTCCGGGGCCTTCGGTCAACAGCCCAAGATAAAAGTTTCATCGGTAGTAACGAACTTGATGGTTTGCAGAGAGCAAAAGGAGTCGACGGCATAACCAGCAGTACGGGCCAGCTATCGCTGACCACAGCTGCTTCAAATGCTCCAGATAGCGTTCAGACTCACTCGAGCATTGGACCTCCGCCTGGTCTAACAGACCTTGGTAGTGTTGAATGGTCATATAAAGATCCCACTGGCACGGTACAAGGTATGTGTATATCAATCCCCCAGGGCATCTGCGTTCTCTGAAAGACTCTACGCAAAGGTCCCTTCCGCGCAGATCTAATGCAGAAGTGGTTCGATGACGGCTATTTCGCTTCCGACCTCCCAATGAAACGAACACATCTGGACACAACATGGTCAACTGTTGAACAACTACTCAAGCGATGCGATTCAGACCGGATATTTCTCTCTCCTCTACATCCTATTCCACCTGGCTTGTCTCTGCGGAACGATTCCCCATTACAATACAACGCAAATGACCAGGGCATGAGTGGCCCGTATCAGCCTGCGCCTATTAGATCACTGCGTACTTCGGCGCTGGAGTCCTATATCAGCACGGGGTCCAATCATTCCGAGTCTCCTTCATCATCTTTTGGTGGGGGTAGATTTGGTGACTCGTCACCAGAACCCAATGCTTTCGTTAGCAGAGGTCCCAATAATCAGTTTTATAATGGTGATCCGTCCGGAACTGGTCGTGGGTCTGGCTTTCAAATGGCGACACCTGAAGCCTCATCGTCCTTTACAGGCCGACGGGGAACGCACGTCGAGTCCCCAATTGATGCCTCATTGGGTCTTAGGTCAGGTGCGTTAGGGCCGAACCTGTCAGCCAGGCCATCTGGTATAGATTCATTTGCTTTTGCGGGCCATTTCAACACCGTCCAAAATTCTTGGGGAACGTCTGGCGGTTTTGGCACAGGGTATGAAGGAATCGGCTCTGCACGCGACACCCACGATCGTATCGGTTTGCAAAATTTCACCAACGCCGGCCTAGGAATCAATTACGGAGGATTGCGCTCCTCCCAAGATCCTGGAGCTGAACCTTCACATGCATCTGCGGCACCCTACCCGGCTGGTCCTGAGCATACACTAGGGGGAACGGATGAAAAGCTGTACAATCAATATCCTGGATTCAATCTAGCTCCCGGCGCTGGTCACGAACCAGCTTTCTCCCACGCCCCGACTTTGCAGTACAACATCCACTCTCAACAACTGCACCAGCATACACCAATTCTCGACTCAGCATATCCTCAACAAACTGGGCTCCCAGCTGTCCAGAACACAGTCTCGATCCAACAATCACCCTGGCCCGAGGCATCGGAAGGTGGAGGACGGAGAATAGGTCCCTTTGATAGCCCCCAACCAACAAGTACCAACACTGTTTCTCAACCGATCCCAGCTCCCGCACGCACATCCCCTTGGGAGCAAACTACATCATCTTTTTCGATTCCAGATGATGCTACACCTTGGGTTATTGCTTCGCATGGTGTTGTGGATAACGCCTGGAAAGAGATAGACGATGTCGCGAGTCCCGTGACCGATGCTCAACAAACGGCCACAGATGAGTTCGATAGTCCAGTCGACCAAGCCCCCCCTAGCGCAACGTCAACACAGGCACTGCAGGAAGTCGGGCTGGAATCGCAACCCGCTGAAGCTACGGTGGCTCCGACACTGAGTCCTCCAGCCGCTCCTCCCGCCCCCGGAAAGTCACGTAAGCGGTCGCAGAGTGCACAGGCAGCGAAGCAAGTAGTGCCAGTTCCTCAACCCGAGATAGCTTCGCCACAGCCTCCCGCTTCGAAACCCGCTTGGCAAAAGGAGGATGATGCAAAGAGGACCATCAGCTTGCGTGAAATCCAAGAGGCGGAGGCGAAGAAGGCTGAAGCAAAGAAAAATGCTGAGAGAGAACGAGAGCGTGCTGCTCGGGTTGTTATCTCTACTGATAAAGAAGACACTCAATCATTCACCACTTCGTGGGGCCTCCCCACCTCCCAAGCGGGCTCTCGCGCCAACTCTCTACCCGTTAAAGAAACCGTTTCTTCCCCATCTCCTACCTCAACTATTCCTGTGTGGATTGCAGCCCCAAAGATACCAGTAGCCAAAAAGACGATGAAGGAGATATTGGAGGAAGAAGAAAAACAAAAGAAAATGGCTAGTTCAGCCCCACAGACAACTGTTGCTGCGACTGTTGCTGCTACCCTCCCGAGACGGTTGCATCCAGAATCCAGCCCGAAGGTACGTCACTTGTTTGCTATTCAACGAAAATGGGCGTGGACCGATAGCCAACTGATAGCCCCCTGCTCTGTCATCTGGGGGAGCCTGGACCACGGTTGGGCCTAGTGGAAAATCAACCACGGCTTCCATTGCACCACCCTCACGACCCCCTGGCGCTCTTTCCATGGCCCCCATCGCTTCTCGCGCCAGTGGATCTGTGCCTCCGCGCCCACTCCAGCCTTCCGTCGTGAAAACTACACCTCTACCCCGCGCCGAGGACGTAGCACCTTCGCATGAATTCCTCAACTGGCTGAGCGGTTCTCTCAAAAGTCTGAACAGTTCCGTCAACGGTAAGTTCCAGCCCCTCGCCTTTTTATGGCAAACTCACATGTCGTCTATACCAGTGGAGGAAATTATGAACATGCTCCTGTCCTTCCCTATCGATGCAGACGCTACCACACGCGAGATCATATCAGATCTTATTTATGCCAATAGTACGACTATGGATGGTAGACGCTTTGCGGACGAGTTTGCGTCAAGGCGCAAAGCTGACGTAATCGCACATGCCAAGAATAGCGGTGCCTCCAAAGGACCTGCAAAGCCTGTATCTATAGCGGATGTCGTCAAGGCAGCGCCGAAACCTACCCAGCCGGAATGGGGGTTCAAGGTGGTGAATAAGAAAAAGAGAGGGGGTAGGACATGAGGAAGATCCTGCATTGATAGATTAAGAGGAAGTATCTACCACGCTCCTTAAGCGATGTACTAATTGCTTTTACGATTTTGAATTAATTGCCTTCTTTTGCTGATTATTTTCGAGCTCAGGATAAGATCACCCTTTGGAAATTGATCATTGAACCTCCGGATCTTGTATGTATGAATACGACCTAATGGTGCAAGTATTTGTCCCCAGATTTTGCTCGACATTAAACAACGGAATACTTTATTCATAAGGTACTGTCCTATATAATACAGAAGATAATAAATAGGAACTTAGATGCGCAATTAGTCCCATAGCCAACGTCTATTTCGTGGCGTGGGTGGAATAACTTTACTGGCCCAGAGCATCTACCTCGGACCAATCGCTCACAGTCGAATCTTCATCGGTATCCTTATATTTCGACGAAGTATCCTTCTCCTCTGTCTCATTCTCTAGCAAGAATCCTTCACCCACTGACCCAGACTCGGACTCGGACTCGGACTCGGACCCTGCTTCCGAAGTGGTGGGTTCGAGAATTGGGGCTGAGAATCGAATGGTAGCGGACAAGTCGGTCTGGGACGTCGACGATAGGACCTGTGTCCCAGGGGAGCTAGTGGGGGTGGATTGTGGGGTCTGGACTAGGGTTGAATCCGCCACGCTCACGGGACCTTCTTGAGACGCCTCGTCGTTTGGTATTTCCTCGGGCTGACTCCCCTCGCCAGGGAGACCTTTAGAAACTGTGGGTTCTACTGGAGCGGGCGTTTGGCTTAGCGGCTGTTCCTCTACGTCTGTCTCTGCAGGAATGCTTGCAGGTTCACTGCTGGTCGATCCTTCTATTTCGGGTGTATGCTCTTGTGAATGAGTAAGAGCAACTACTGCTGGTTCAACCTCGACCGGCTGTTCCGTCAAAACCTCCTCAGCGGGTGCCTCCTCACGTTGTGGGATCTCCTTGGCCAGTTGGGGAGAGACAGGAGCAGGGTCTGAAGACTCGACTCCGGTCTCGTCACCTTCAGCAGGTGCAGGTGTGGGCGTCGGGACGGCCAAATGCTCCGAGGACACCTCCCTTGGCGTGGCGTTCCATCTCCTCTCAACCACTTGCTCTAGCTCTTCAAGTGCCTGCTCCACCTTGGAGACAACCTCCTTTCTCTTCTTCCTCAACTCTTCGTTCCCACAACTCTCGATAGAGTCAAGTTGTGCTAGGAGATGGCTCAGCGACTGCTCGTAGAAACGAATTGGCTGGTTGGTGGCGGTATAGGTGAGGCGAGATATAGCGGACATGGGACCAGTRCTGGGTGATGTGACGAAGTCTAAACTCTTCGGGAAAACAAACTCGTCCTCGAGGGCAAAGAAGTGTTTCTCGAGGGACACGATGAGACTCATAGCCTCTCCAATGTCTCCGGTGGAGGGGATCCTCGGTTCCAAAGCAGGAGATTCTTTCGACTTTCCCTTGAACGAAGAGCTGGGTGCGAACGAAGTGGCAGCTGTGGTCGTGTCGTTTCCCCGATGCTCGGAAGCCGTTGAGATTTGAGGCCCGGTGGTGGTGCCAGCGGTACGGTTGTTGTTTTCCAGAGAGGCGAGGAGTGCCTGGATAGTGTCACGRRCTTCGTTGGCGTACTCGTTATTGAGACGTTCTTCGAGTTGCGCTTTTAGAGTGGCTTGGACGGTCTCTGATTGCAACTTCGTTGAGGAAGGAACCTGAAAAGTAGTTGATCAGAGGGTGCACACATTGTTTAAAAGGAACACTGCATACCTTGTTCTGCTCCTCCTTGTCTGCATGAATGAATGGGTTCAATAATTGAGCCAGGTGGACGACTGGAACTGAGGCCGTCGATTGGTTCAACGGAGTCCTCGCGGTTTTTGGAGCGGCTTCGGTCTTCAACTGGAGTTTGGGTTAGGAACAATGGTGCGAAAGTGTTGACAATATCCGTACCTTTGGCATCTCGGCCTGTTTGGGAGGAACCTGCTGTTCTTCCCCCTTGGGTTCAGTGTGGGCTTTGTTCGCCGATGCAAGACAACCTAGTTGCTGGAAAAGTCGATTCAAGTCAAGGACCTGGGGAGCACCGTTGTCGGCGGCCAAGGGAGTCCTAGCTGGCTGCTCCTTCCTAAATCGTTGCGGCAGGGACCTTCTCATTAATTCAATCTGCGTTGCAGGGAACCTGGTGGGTCGAGAGTCGGGGACCTGGAAAATCTTTAGGGGATGTGGTGGATCGGTGGGACGGTAGACGTCTATAGCCTGGGTGCAAATGTCAATGTCATGTACATGATCGACCCGAATAAACTGAGCTGACCTCGATAGCGGAAAGCGGAGAAGGCTGAACTAGTCTCTGTTCCGCCCTGGCGAGCTGAGCCTCTCGCTCCCTTACTGCCCATTCGAGCCTCTGTAACTTTCGTTCTTCCTCAAGTTCTCTGAGGCGTAGGGCAGCCGATAGTCTCGAGTCTTCGATTTCCTGCAGCATATGCTGTCTCCGGTACAAAGCTTCTAGCCTTGACATACGTTCCTCTTCTTCTACCTGGCGTCTCAGCAGTTCCAGACCGTCGTCGTAGGAACGATAGACCGAAGCCCCAGGGTAGATGGAAGCATAAGGATCTGATTGATAGCGACGAGATTGGCGAAGCTGGTCCAACCGACGCTGCAAGAGAAGCTCCTCGCGTCGGGCGGCATCTTCAGCCAAAATAGAGGTGTAGCGGGAGTCCCGCGGGTAGTTGTAGGTGTAGAGAGTGGGTGAGTACATGGTTGAGAGAGAGAGATGGGGAGCATGTTGGGCTGGGGGCAGGGTTTATATAAAAAAAATATAGACAGACCGCGTCAGCTTCTGTGGTACGCGCGTCGTAGGCCGAGTCAGTGCGCGACCAGGCGCGAACTTTCTGGATATTTCCATATATGGAAGGTCTCAAACTATATACGGTATAACGTACAGCCACCGCCTCGGTGAATGACAAATACATAATTTATCTCAATTCTTCCACTGGTAGATCTTGACGCTCCTCACTTCCCAGTCTGGCTCGGGCTTGTCATCAGTCTCCGGGGGAAAAATCAACACAATCCAACTCACAGGCTTCCTTGAGCGCGGACCCGTGGTTCTTCACAAACTCCTCGCACGAGTCAAAGCCAGTCCTCTGTGCACAGCTTTGTTCTTGTCCAGGAATCCCGGCTGCTGACCAGACACCACTAGCCCAGTCGCCACTGTCACACAAAATCAGGCCATTTTCAATAGCGATGGCCACGTAAATACTGACCACAGTGTTGTGTCGAAAATCGCGTGATGGTTATTGAAATACTTGAATGGATCACACGAAGCAGCGGGCCACCTTGCCTGAGCACGTCCCCATTTATCCGGTTGGGGTTTCTCAGCAGCAATGTCGGGAGGCGCAGAGCCTTGAGGGAAGAAGTACACGGCGACACCGGTAGAGTCCCATTTCACTGTCGTCAAATCAGCTCATATCCAGGCCTTGGCACACACAAAAAAGGAAACAAAAAAAAAAACGTACTGGCGTAGATTCCGCCTCCATTCTCATTGAACCCAGCACCAAATGATACGCTCGATTGTGCTCGTATTCCACAGCCTTGGTTGCCAGTTGACACAGCAGCGCAATCTACTCCACCAATCACACTGCCGGAGATACCAAGATACCCGCTGTCATCGCTTGCAAGCTTACATCCAGGATTCGTATGTATCGTTGCTTGATTGTTCGTGTAATCATGGACGCCCTCTACGATGTCGATCTCTCCTCCCGCGGGCCAGTTGGGACCATTTGTCCAAAACGCACTGCAGTTGTCCATCAATATTCAGCGGAGTAGAAGTAAATTGGCCACTCAGAGACTTACGGCCACGAACCACATCCAGTGGGCATGTGAGCGGCGTCCATGATAACCAGCCCGCCATTGAACCCAAGCTGAGTCGAAATCCGAACACTCTTGCGCAAATTGTACACTGTCTGCTGCGTATCTACCCGCATGATCGCATTGCCCTGGTCATTAATAGATATTAAGCCGCTCGACCACTATGTCGTTTCATTAGACTCGGTATGGAAACTTGCGATCAAAAAACCCACAGCATCATCTTGGTTGGTATAGTCAACAATGCCTGATCCATAAACCCCCATTAAGCGCGCAGAAATCTTGCAATATTCACAAAAGACCCACCATTCGTGGGATCGGGACCCGTAAAGAAATCCCAGCCTTGGAAAAAACTCTTTCCCCACTATGACAAAGCATCAGCAATCAGCATTAACCAAACAATAAAATGCCCGCACATAAGCCTGCCTAAGCTTCCAAGGCGAGTCTGGCACATCCGGAGCGGGAGTCGGCGTTCCATATTTTCCCGTCCCACTTGGCGCAGGGGGCTTCTTGGAGCTCGTCCCATTCCCCTTCAAACTACCGTCCGGCAGAGCTGTTTTCCCCCCTCTTGGTTTACAATATACCACCTGTTTCTGATTCCCTTCCTCCCTTTGCGCCAGCACACCCCCAAATGCGACGCGGAGATCCCTGGCGAGCCTCTGCGTTTGCTTTGCTGCTAAGCTACGTGCCTTCTTGGCTGGGTGCCGGAAAGACCGGGCATCGGATGGTGTTGAGTAATCGGCGATGAGGAGGATGAGGGAAAGTGAGAGTGACTTGAAGAGTCGCATGGACGACACTCGGTGGCGGGTAGTCCTAGGTTGGAGAGGAGAAGAATAGGTAGATCGATAGAGATGAGAGTTGAGGGGATTCCTCTCTGTGAAATGAGGACAAGGTGCCCAAACCCCGTGTGCTGGCAAGAGTGCGTCTAATCCGAGTCGCAGACGTAGGTGCGACAAGCCCAATCAAGAGAGAAAAACAGGGGATCAAGGCTCAGCCTCGTAACAAAATAGACCAAATGCCGGTGGTCGAGGCAGGAACGGGGAAGAAGGGCAAGATGCGGACAAAAGGCCACCTGCATTTTAAGTATCTATAGACGGACAAACAACGCGAGGCAAACCATGCGTGGCAGTGCCTTTCTTCCCATTTCCCCATATAGCCCCTCGCCCAACACGCATGGCTTTCCCCCAGTCCCTGTTCCACGATCGCCGTGTCTTTCTTCTGCCCAGCACAAGCCGAAACACCTTGGCCTCGCACTGGTGCGCCGCGCCATTGGCAGAGGGTGCCCCTCGAAACCAGTCGGGCTTGTCGATCGACCCTATTGTTCTTCCATCGGCATCCCGGGCTTCCTATTCGGGTATCGCCCTTCTTCACAAAACACCACCCAATGCCCAGGCGTTCGACAACGGCCTGCGCAGCTGGGTCGACGACGCACTGTTTCCCCGTGCCTTCTTTCGCACCCAGGCAACAACCCCACTGCACTTTTCATGATTGTAATATTACCACCGCGCGTAGCTGTTTCATAAGAACATCATACAAGAAACGTTAAGAATACGTACGTATATACTAGAAAGTGGTAAGGAACAGGACGAATCCATACCGTCTGCCAACAGAGATCAAGACAAACCAATAATAATATAGGCCACGCAAAGGGTGCATAGCCGAGAACAAACGACGAACACATGCGCTATACGCTTTGCTGACCGAAAAGTGTGTATCAAAGAGAACAAAAATCGTCCATGTCAACATATCCTGAGTCTGAATATTCGACCGGAGGTCTAGGCTAGCGGTGAGAGCCAGGAGCAAAGGCTTCCCTTACACTCCGCCTCAGCTCCTCGTGATCTCGTTGGGAACTTCCGATTGATGATCCAGGCTGTGCATGGGATCCTCCAACACTGGAAGAGACAAAGCCCTCGTCTCCCTCTACAAAGTCCAGAATCCGACGAGAAAGAAGAATAATTTCTTGCTGTCCTTCGGAAATCAGCGCCTCAGCCTCTTGTTGTGACTGGGTCTGTGAATGGTGGGAGTGAGGAGTGCCGACAGACGAAGCTGGAGTGGAGGCTCTGGAGTGGGAAAGGGCGCGAACATAGGGGATGACCTTGTTGGAATTTCGAATATTAGTGATAAGCTGGGGATCTGACCGCAAAACATGTTATGAGCATTTATCCATCACGCCAAATAACGAATACCTGCCTCCAGACTCAAGGAGTTGAACTATTGTCCAGACCGCGATGTGTTGGAAGGTCCCATCAAGGCTTGTCAAGAACCGGTGTAGGTAGTCATGCATGCCACCTTCAGGTTTCTCCCAGACATCGTTGAAATGAGCGTAATCGYCGTTCGCAACCCGGTTGTCTTTTGACGACAAGTTGCCAATGGCAGCAGCAGCATTCCCTTGAACCTCAGAGCTTGAGGAGTTCGTCAATGGGATTAATATCTCCAGAACACCCATCTCTAGCAGCTGGCTCTTGAGCTCATCTAATGGAAACGTCAGCGCTTTTAGCCATGCTGCTTTAGCGATGCTCACCGCTCAATGCAAGTACGGCGACACATGCAGTCATTTCACTTTGCACATTGACAGGCACATCTAGAACCAGTTCCTTGATAGTTTGGATTGCGCCTGCTTTGACAATCGCCCCTTTGTTCTTCTCCGAGCTTGCGGCAAGGTTACGCAAGGTCGAGATAGCGTGGCACTGAACTTCTTCGTTTTCCTTGAAGGAAAGCAAATTAATCAGTGGCTGTAAGAATCCTGATTCAATGATGGGTGATTCGTTTTGGGGATGGATCGAGACGTTGCGAACACAAGCAGCCGATGACAGAATAAGAGGCAAATATGTGGATTGTAATAGCCGGAGAAGAGACTGCAATCCATCATACTTGACAATTTCAAGCTGGTATTTCTCTGCAAGAAGGGTCAAGTCGGGGTGTTTGTGTGGCGAACTCAAGCTCACCATCACTGGCCAGATTGCGGAGAGCGAGTGCAGCTTGGCACTGGACCTTCAAACTTGGGCTGTCCATCAGCTGCACAAGACTACTGATGAGTTTAGGCTCGCTTTGTGCGAGTTTCTTCCGGTTGACGGCTGACAAAGGGGCACTTAGAGAACGAACACAAAAGGAGGACTGAACCAACCATCAACGGCGATATTGCTCAACGCTGTAGTACAGTAATATTGTACATCGGTGTCTGGAGAGTTGAGGAGGCTAACGAGGACTGGGATAGCACCGGCATTGACCAGTTGCTGCCGGTTTTCATCTAATGTCGAACGTCAACAATGCGGACAAAACCTGTGACGAAGACTTGCCTGAGTGGGTCATATTCAACAATGCACCGGTCGCATTTCTTTGCACCCGCATGTCTTTGGAACGTGCAAGGCGAGTAAGAGGCACCAACGCTCCTGATTTGGCAATTTTGGATTTGTTGTCGTCTGAAGAGCGGGGTCAGCAGGGGTTACAGGTAATATGCGCAAAGGCAATCACCATGTGTTGCCAAATTTGTCACACAACCCACAGCGTTGCACTGAACCTCTACATTGGGACTCAACATCTGGCGTATCAACGGTTCCAGCCCGCCGAGCTTGACAATGAGAAGTTTGTTATCGGCTACAGAACGGTGAGTGCCTCAGCACTTGGATAGTTCGGGGTACTTACTATTCACGGCCAAATTCCCAAGGGCAGCACTCGCAGCCCTCTGTACCTCCGCATCATGACTGCTCAAGAGGAAGAGAATGGGGTCCAACGTGTCCCGGCCGACAGGACGAACTTCCTTCTCTGTAATTTCTGCAAAAGCAAGAGCTGCACTACGTTGGAGGTCGACGTTATCGGAGAAGGAAAGTGTTGTGAGTGCGGACAGTGGATCGCCTGAGAAGAAGTTGGTTGTGGCACGGTCTGCGAGAGTGAGTTGGAAAAAGCAAAACAACGAAAGAAGTAGGTAGAAGCACTTTCGAGGTATTGCAGCAAATCAGCTACAGCCTCTCTCTCGTTCTCCAAGAGTAGCGGCTCGTATTGTTGCGACCTGCGCCCCTGGACTGCGAAGGTGTGGGTGATTTAAGCGTGTTTCCGAGGGAGTTGGACGTACAACACCATTCACAGCAGCTAGTGACGTTGCCCATTCGTATGTTGATTCTGCGAGCGGGTGGAAGGAGGGTAACGAGGAAGAGGGTTACGTGCTTGGAACCAAACCGAGAACCACCAAAGTCCACCTGAAGGCCTGTCAGTGTGKGAACCGATCACGTGCCATCACACACCTTGGCATTGCGCGACTCCAAAATTACACCCATGCATGCTCTGCCCCCGCCTCTGGCGCAACAAAGCTCTCATTGACTGTGCGAGATACCGGTCTACCATGTCGCTCCGGAATGCACCTGTCAACAGAATCGCAGCCCCACAAACATTCGCCATTAATCTTACGGATGTAGAAGACCGTGTCTGCCAGCTACTAGATGACTATGTAAAAGATACCCAGCAGAACACAACATGTAGAATTGCAGGAGGATGGGTCCGCGATAAGGTTAACCTATTATCTCAAGCTCACTCTACAACGACAACTCAGCTCTATGGGAACAGTTGCTTGGTTCTCAAAGCAATGACATTGACATTGCTCTCAGCAACACGATGGGCCTCGCCTTTGCCGAAGGCCTGGCAGCATACGCGAACAACAAGGGCGTAGAAACAGGTACCATCAGCAAAATTGCACAGAATCCCGAGCAGTCGAAACATCTTGAGACTGCAACATTCAAAGTTTTCGACCTCGATATCGATCTCGTCAACCTCCGTAGCGAGGAATATGCGAGCGATAGCCGTATTCCCACCGACGTGGTGCGTCTATCGCACATCAAATTGAGTCAGAGTGTTTTAATATGTCCATCTACACCAGTCCTTTGGCACCCCGCTGCAGGACGCCCTGCGAAGAGATATAACCATCAACGCGCTGTTCTACAATGTACACTCCCGCACTGTAGAAGACTACACCGAAAAAGTATCCCAAGATACTATCTAACGCATACAACCGATTTAAAGACATTTCTAGGGACTCACAGACCTTCAGAACGGTATTATAAGGACACCGCTACCCCCACGCGAGACCTTCCTCGACGACCCTCTCCGGGTCCTTAGATGCATACGATTTGCCAGCCGATTTGGTTTCAGTTTAGTTCCCGAAATCAGGGAAGCCGCGAAAGACCCTGATATCCAGGTGAGTTCCACAACCTTACTGTCGATCCTCCTGGGTTAATGCTGCAAAGAGCGCTATCGTGAACAAGGTGGCTCATGAACGAATAGGCGAAGAACTCGCGAAGATGATCAAAGGTAATCCATACCCCATCATGTAACCTCCTTACACTGATCAATCAGGGCGCGACCCGCTGCGTTCCATTGAGCTCATTTACAACTTGTCTCTCTACGACCCCATATTCTTCACAATCCCGGAACAGTTTTCCTCCACTCTATCTGGAAGTCCAGTCTCCCCCAGCACCGGTCTAGCTGCGGCATCACTCCTGCGCTGTCTGCTGGAAAGTCAAGAAGACAAGATTGATCCTGGTCTACCGAAACTTAATCCTTTGTACCACGAAGCCTTGAAAAACGACTCGACTTGTCACTCCCGTCTTTACCTGGCTGCTGCGCTCACTCCATATCGACGAATAACTTATCGTGATAAGAAAAATAAGGAGCTGACATTGGCAGAGCTCATTATTCGTGAATCTCTGAAGTTGGGCACGCAAAATCATTTCCTGGACGGCGTGCCCCAGCTCTTCGCTGCATGTGATATCATTATGCCTGCCGTGGCCCAACCAGACAAATTACACCCCTCATCGGATCGTGTCGGAATCGGTATGGGCCATTTAACTTGGGATGAGCTCCGCCTAATCGGAGTCCAGGTTCCTTGATCCGCCAAAAACCAATACACAATCCAGCCACCGGTTCCCATTGGACAAGTTCATTCCTGTTTTCACTCGTACAAGAACTTACGCACCATTACCATGTCGAAGATGATGCATTGGATAGTAAGTAGCTTCAGTTGGTATCCTGGTTATTCAGCTCACCTCACCGCGCATTCTCAGTCATACAAGCCTCCGAGGTTATTAAGAAATACAATCATTTTGCAGAGAAAGTAGAAAGCCTTGGGTTGCGACAGGCGGGTGACATGAAGCCGCTTCTGGACGTGCGTACTTTGAGACGGATCGGTGCTCATTTGAATCTTACATGTGTCATTTCCAGGGTCGGCGGATCATTGCAGCATTGGAAGCCAAGGGTCACGGTGCTTGGGTGGGACAAGCGCTTGACAAAGTCATAGAATGGCAGCTCGAAAACCCGGAAGGTACACAAGAGGAGTGTACTCAATGGCTTCGGGAACAGCAGCAGGCAGGGTATGTGGATGTGGACAACACGGACTCCGGCCCTGCCAACAAGCGACTTCGGACTAAGAAATGATGGTATCTACTCTACATCCCGCCCCGAGCAGTACATAGTGTTCCCGACCAGGATTCCCAGCCTCATAATGACTCATTCATACTAAGGCCCGAAGTTCGTCGCCGTCGTGTTCCCCCAGTGCAATAGCTTTTGCCTTCCGTCGTTTTGATCCGAGGATCATGTCACTATAACTCGTTGAGCAAGCACAGAGTTAAATGGGACGAAGGCATACCGTTTCTTGACTGCGTCTTGACGACCGATTTTTCGGGCACTGTTGACGATATCAGGGCGCTTGACCTTCCCCATGGCCCTGCGTTTCATTTTTGAAGGCTTGGGAAGTTTGATGATCCAGTCTGGCACGGTCTGACCGGACTGCAATATGACGTTGGCGATTCTTTGAGATATATCTCGTTGGTATTTTGCATTGGGGGGCTAAAACAAGCAGCTTACGATTTGAGAAATGGGGCATCATCATCGGTAAAGAACGTGACTGCCTTTCCCTCCCGGCCAGCACGACCCGTACGACCTATGGGTCCCGTCAGTCCATACGTTCGATAACACAGAAATGTATCCTACCAATGCGGTGGATATAACTTTGTACACTGGTCGGAAAATCATAATTGATGACCTCCCTCACGCCCTTGAAGTCCATTCCGCGAGCCATGACCTCCGTACTGATCAGTATCCAGCTCTGGCCTTGCCGCATCCGACTGATGGCTTCATCTCGTTCCTTTTTGGTCATACCTGCATGTAAGCAGTCGACGTTCGAGACTCCATTCAGAGTCATTTCTTCGGTCAGGGATGATGCACGGGATTGCGTTGAGGTGAAAATTAGGATGGGAGGATTGTATGGCTGTGAAAGATACGTGAGGAGACTAGGGAGTTTGGATTGGTCATCGGCGACATATGTTAAACTTTGCTGGATGAGAGGAAGAGGAGTGTCTCTGTAAAACGGATCCTTGAGTGTGATGTGTGTATACAAGTGAATTGATGAGCGTACTTGAGACCAACAACTACACGTATTGGATCATGTAACATTTCTAGCGCGACTTTCTCTGCTCCTGCTGGGAGGGTGGCACTGAATACCGCTTTTTGAACATCAGCATGAGTGCAGGCTGCTATTATTTCCTGGACTTGGGACAGAAATTCGGTATCGAGGAGTCGGTCGGCTTCGTCAAGTATGAGATGGCGAACACTGTTAGGACAAGGGTGAGCCATATACACCAGCTTCGAGTACAAGGTATAAACTCACTTCCTCAGATCGAGGGCTCTGGTTTGTAGCGAGGCGACGAGACGGAGTGGGGTGCTGATAATGATATCTAATACCACGAGGATTAGAGCATAATATATTTGCAGGCTTCAACCTTGACACACCAATTCTGTCCCGAACTTTTTTATCTGCTAGAGTGCTTGCTGTGGCCTTGCTGAATAGAATGATCCGCCACTTTCGACCCTGTGCAAGTTTCAAACATTCGTTGTGGATTTGGTGTGCAAGTTCTCGGGTGGGTGCTATCACTAATGCTCGTGCTCCTAGCTCCGTTTCGTTCTTCGCACTCGATATGGGTACTCGCATGGCAGCCATGATGGGAAACAAGTAAGAAAGCGTTTTTCCGGTACCAGTTGGGGAGATAGCGGCAARGTCCCGGGCCTAGCAGATATTATCAACAAAAGACGTGCTGAGTGATAATTAAGACAGACCTGCAGTAGTATTGGTATTGCGTGCGATTGTATACTTGTCGGGTGCTCATAGCCATTCTCCGATAGATTTTGAAAGAGTTGTGAAGGGATGTGACCTTGGGCGCGAAGACTTTCAAATGTTTCAATGGGATCGGGGATGTCATTCCCTTTAGCAGTGACTCTATGCTTGGTAGGTGGCATTTCCGGATCCGGGACTTGTTCCAGTTCTTCTCCCCTTTCATGTAGAATATCCTCCTCGTCTACCCGCCGTCTTTTATTGTGCGCTTGATTGGAAGTGCCTTGGATTTTCCGTTTCCCAGTACTATTTCGGGCATATTTAAAAAAATCTAGTTCTCCAGGTATGTCACCAGATGGGGCACTGAATGTCGACGAGTTTTGTGTTGTGAGCCTGGCTTTCTGACCGAAAATCAAAGAGTAAGCTCTCTGGGTGATTCCGCCCTAGTGAGAAACACACAGTGAACAGGCGGACATCCTTCTCATATTTTGATTTGTTGAACTTGACCCCACCACTCGATAATAGCTGGAAGGCTTCCATTGTTTCGGATGCGAAGGAGCAACGGAGTTGGAAAAGAGCGAGTTGAGCGACCCCCTGTGACTGCACGTGCGCAGCGGGCAGCCATACTGTCACGTTACAGGACAAAATTGCCGTAAGCGGGGACGTAAATCATCGGTGACATCAGATGCATTCTTTCTTCACACTTGTATGGACACCACGTGAAACTTTGGTCTGTTTGGGCACAGCGACGGTTTGGCATGAATGAGAATCTCATTCCTCTAAATGATACTGGAAGAAGCCATCATGGGCACTTGCGGACCGCATTCTTCTGAACTGGCATTTCCGACAAACTCCGCTCCGACGAACCTCCAGCGATGCAGTAAATCTAGGGCTCCAAGCTTAGGAGGCCGCTCGCAGGTCCTAGCGCATATCGTCGGAATAATACTCAACAGGGCCTGACTATAGATTCTAATGTGACCATCGCTTCGAACCTACTCACAGCGGCCCGGGAATAACTTAATGCTGATATCAATGACCTACGATATCCAGGATTTCCGTTTTACATTTTTTCATTCCACCTGACTATGTCCCATGAGCATATGCACAAATCTCTCTTCCCGGAGTTGGTCCGTCCCAATTCCTGTGTACCCGTGGGTTCGTACGCACATGGACGACGCTCCTTGATACTATTTAATCCCAAGTCTTGAGAAATGGATGCAAGACTAGAGATGCAGCCCAAGTTATCTTTATTCTCTGTCATCATCTGTGCTGTTCGCGCGTACAGCGCAGTCATCGTCCCAGGTGCCACATGGACCGACACAAGTGGTAACGTCATTCAGGCCCATGGGGGTGGCTTCCTCAAGGTATATTTGATCGCTATTCTACACGAATATGGCTGAATACTCATTCAAAGGTCGGATCCACTTTCTATTGGTTCGGTGAAGACAAATCGCACAACAGTGCCTTGTTCAAAGCTGTTTCTTGCTATTCAGTACGGATATTGCCTCGTCAATGAACCCTGTGCCTTTAATCATTATATCAGTCTACAGACCTTACTTCATGGACCCGTCAAAAGGATGCATTGACTCCCATTTCGGGTACTATGATCTCAACATCTAATATCGTCGAGAGGCCTAAAGGTCTGCTATGCTTGACTATCCCTCGTGTGCTTAAAACTCTAACATAATTTATATCACCGCTACAGTGGTATTCAACAAGGCTGTTAGTCTATTTTAACACCTTGCCCCTTCGGCACTCCGTTAACTGACGTAGACAAACCAATACGTGATGTGGTTCCATTCTGACACCTCCAAGTGGGTTTCTGCTACCTGACCTAGACTACCTCGAAGGTTTGGACTGATTCAGAAAAGTTATGGGGCTGCTGAAGTTGGAGTGGCCACGGCATCCGCTCCCTGCGGTCCATATACGTATCGGTCGAGTTTTAAACCTCTCGGCGCCGAATCTAGAGACATGGGCCTCTACCAGGATGGTAAGCGCAAAACATACCAATTTTTGGTGTTGTGAGCTGAACAGGAACCAGATGATGGTATGAATACCTCTTCGCCTCTTTCGCATGCCGTAACCGTCGTCCCGCGCCCTTAGCTGCACAGACCGTCTATCTCCTTTATGCTTCGGACAACAACCAGAACTTCAAGATCTCAAGATTAGACTCCAGTTATCTCAACGTTGTTACTCAAGTCAGCGTCCTATCTGGTAAATGTCATATGTTTGGTGGTGATCCGGTCTGAATCGCCCCATAGGATCCACACTTGAGTCACCTGGTATCGTCAAACGCAATGGGGTGAGTTTAATTCATGAGTTTTGAGAGTCTTTCCTTATAGATAATAGGTCTATTATTTGTTCGCATCCCACACTACAGGGTGGGACCCTAATCCAAACAAATTCTTCTCTGCCACTGTAGGAGTTTTCATTGGATGCCGTTAAAACCTCACACTCAGTGCCTCATAGTCGCTTTCCGGTCCTTGGTCCTCACAAGTTGACATTGCACCGGCGGCTACTCGTACATATTTTTCGCAGAATGCCTTTGACATGTTTGTCAACTCGAACCTTGCCATTTATATGGGTGATCGCTGGAGGCCGTCCCTGTTGGGCAGCAGCCGGTACATATGGTTCCCTATGACCTGGAGCTCGGGGTCTCCTCAGATTGTGGCTGCTGATGTGTGGAGTCTCAACGTTGCTGCTGGAACCTTCACTGCTGCCACTGGTACTACCTACGAAGCCGAGGCTGGGACCATAAGTGGATCTGCACAGATTCTGTCCGGCACATCGTTCTCTGGTGGGCGTGCCGTTGGGTGGCTCGGTGAGTTGTCCTTGGTCAACCAGGAGATAAGCTGAAGCCCGACGTACCAAGGTAATGGTGGGTCTGTCACCATCAACAATGTTCAGGGTATTGGAATAGCACAATGGGTGTCCTTGCACTATGCCAATGGTAGTTGCGCTCAATCGTGATCTTAATCCCAGTTTACGATTATTGCAGGTGACTCGGCCTGGAGAACCACCACTATCAGGTGAGTAGAGCGAGTACTACGGCACAATCGGACAGCCTGGGTTCTCATGGATTTACTCATCCACAGCGTCAATGGTGGTGCATCAGTCGTTCTTGATCAGCCCAATACTGGCGGTGGCCAGGTTATCCTTTCCGTTCCTGTCAAGCTCAATCTAAGGAGCGGGGCTAATTCCATCACGTTTTCGGCCAACCAGAATAGTGAGCATTAAGCTCTTTTTGTATTGGGGTGACTCACAAGCTTCTCAGCTTTCGCCGCCGATTTAGACAAGATCATTGTATATACGGCCACCTAGTGTGGCAAATATGCTGAAGGTAATACAGCAAAATCCATTGACTACCCCCCCAATAAATAACATACCGGCTAGGCTACTACAAATGTGAAACCGCGATTATTGAACACTGCGTTCGGGAAAACGACAATGGTAAACGTAGAATGAAACTGAATACGGTGTCTCTAAATCTAAATGTGTTTTCCGATTCCGTCCAAATCATCTATGAAATCACCTGCTTCCATACGCCCTTAAGTTGCTGTTGCCATATCGCAATTAGTTCAGGTGGTAAGCAGAGTGGAGGAACACGAACTTCGAAGAAGACAAACAAGAGTATGGTATTTGGTGTCAAGCGGATGAAAGCTGGCGTCCAGCCTTTGAAAAGGAATGTGGCGCCCTCCTCGCGGAAGGAACGAATAAGAACCTGGGAGGCAGATGTTTGACCTGACTGAATAGGGCATRTTGAGTTAGATTAAAATGAGCAAATGTAGTTTAGGTTACCGTGGCCATCACCCGCGACCTGAGAACATCGGCTGGAGAGCAGACGGCTTGACTCGTGGTGAACGCATGATTATGGCCAGAAGGACGAGTTACGAACTGGTTGCAATTGTACCGGCGAGGCCACTCGCAAGGAAATGTGTTACGAGATTATCCTGGAGCTTGTAGTTAACGAGCGGCAGTGTTCTATGAAGCAATTTGTTCTTGAAGAAGTCATAACTATAGCACGTAAATGATATGTTGAACAAGAATTACAAGAGGGTGCGTACGAGCAGACTTGTGAAGCCTATGGGTGTCACGCCATGAGTATCATTTCCCTCGATGGGGGTTTACGAGCTCACATTCATCAGTACTGCCCTCGTCTGTGTAACGCTTAGTCTCAGAGTCTGCTTGTTCGAATGACCACGTACTGTGTTGGTTCCGAGCCCTCTGCCCAGACCACGTATACCCTCATTCCTAATGAGGCTGATAAGACCCGAAATTGCATTTGAATAGTTATACCGTTTGTCGGGTGGACGAATCGAGTCGCTTGTCATTCGCACCAAAGTTATGTCTGTTTTATGTTCGTTAGTTTGCGACATGAATCAATTTCTATGACGTACCAGCAGGGTTGCCCGCAACTCCGCCAAGTCCACCGGCAAAGCTAGCAGCGAAGAGTAAATGAAGAGTTGAAGGTCGACCGTGTTGGGAGAGATGCTCTTTAATCTTCTCGTAACTGCCCAGCCGCACGAGAGAATAGGACATTTGTCGCATGAGGGATGCAGTTAGTCCTGCATAGAGGCTACGGAAACCAGATTGAGAAATGGAGGACCGGATGATGGAAATAGTCGAAGGTCTCCCGGAGTTAGAGGTATCCAGGGTTTGCATTCGTCTGTGACGAGCTTATTGAGTTGTCAGAAAACAGGGGTGGTATAGAACCAACACTTTAATGACATCGAGCGGGTGAGTGCACGAAGCAGCCACTGTTGTGCTGGTCAATGTGTGCTATTATAATATTGTCGAAACTACGGGATTGGACGCACTTGAAGCAGCAACTCCTGGACGAGACGTATGATGGTAAGTATTATTCGGAGTGTCCGGACAGACGGACTAACCTCCAAGCCTAGAGATTAGCGAGAACGGGTCAGGGTCGATTATCTGAATTTTTTTTTTTTTGAAAACATACCAGAATGGATAGCTAGTGGACATGTCGATAGGCCTTTCTCCTCGAAGTAGGGGGTGCTCGAGAGGAAATGCTTGCCCAAACGCGGCTTTTATGCCCTTGAGGACGACGAAAGGAATACTTATATGAACAACAACAACCCATTTCTGCCTCTGCCAAAAATAGCAGTCGCCCGAAAAATCAAGTGCATGTGACTCGGTGGCTTCGGACTTGTTTGAAGCGCATCGGCGTTTCGGTTCAAGGAAACGAAGCTGAAGGCCTTGTCGTTCTGCTTATTTTCTTACCATCGAGTCTTGGCACTTGGTAGATGAGCCTCCCATGTGCAATGTGGAATTTGCGGTGAAATAGAGAAGATAGCAATCAACGTCCAATGCGTGGTGTTTATTAGAAGACTATGTTATACATTGACAGTTTAGCGTGCACTTAGCGAGTCGATCGTTGCGGGCGAATTTTCTGCACGAAAGTCCTCGTGTGTGCTGCTCGTTGTCCATGTGGATCTTGAGCAGTAATTTACTGCTGTGGAAGGTTCAACACGTGGGGCCCGTGCGGTGTGCTGTTCGTGTTTGGCTATGGCTTGTATTGCAAGCACGGCGCGACTTTTTGCTCCACCTTCTCCTTTCTCCTTTTCACCCATTCTCTGTCTGCAACCTCTTCTCTTTATCCCCTTTACAATGAGTGCCCATGACAATGAAGATCTCATCGACTACGAGGACGAGCACGATATTGTGACCACCGGGGCCCCACCTGCAAATGGTGGTGTAGGAACTGGCGTGAGCGCAGGTGACAAGGACAAGAAAACATTTTCTGGCATACATTCTACGGGCTTTAAGTAAGGGAATATCGCATCACATACTTTTTCGGCAATTTACACGTCCTATTCGCAGAGACTTCTTGCTGAAGCCGGAACTGCTACGTGCCATTAGCGACCTTGGGTTTGAACACCCATCGGAAGGTTACTCCCCTTTTATCACTTCTCAAGAACTATTCTGACATCTAATCCTCACAGTTCAACAAGAATGCATTCCTCAGGCTGTCCTGGGAATGGATATTCTCTGTCAGGCAAAATCTGGTCACGGAAAAACAGCAGTCTTCGTCCTTGCGACCCTCCAGCAGTTGGAGCCTGTCAATGGCGAAGTGTCGGTTATCGTCCTCTGCCACACCCGTGAACTTGCCTTCCAAATCAAAAACGAGTATACCCGCTTCGCCAAGTATATGCCCGATGTCCGCGTCACAACTTTCTATGGTGGCACCCCTGTCGCCAAAGATGCTGAACTTCTTCGTGACAAGAGCAAATGCCCTCACATCATCGTAGCTACGCCCGGTCGGCTCAACGCACTTGTCCGTGATAAAATTTTGGACGCCAAAAACGTTAAACACTTCGTCCTTGACGAGTGCGACAAAATGCTTGAACAGCTTGGTTAGTCTTGCGAGTTTGGAGTTTGGGGCTTTCACATCCGTTTCCTTCATCCGCCGCACCGACCATTGGGCTGTACCCGATGCTACTCGGGCTTGCCATCGCCACTTATGGGCATCGTTTATTGAGCTGCATAATGGGTTCGGTTGTCCTCGAGGGTGCATATCGCACGGGACCGCAAGTCCCGCGTCGCGTTTAAACATGTTGTTTTCGGGAATCCGGAAGATTAGTAGGGGGACGCGAGGATATGGAGCAACAACCGAGACTACTTGTCATTTACCGCTGCAGAACCCTTCCATATGGTGCAACTTTGGCTGCTTTGGTTCTTCTTTTTACTTTGCTTGCAACTGCGTATCGACCAAATCATCTAATTGCAACATCGCTCACCAGACATGCGCCGTGACGTTCAAGAAATTTTTCGGGCAACACCTCACCACAAGCAAGTGATGATGTTCAGTGCAACATTAGCAAAGGAGATTCGCGTCACTTGTAAGAAATTTATGGCCAATGTAAGCTGGATAAATCTATACAAATGCGGCGGCTCTCCTAACTTTTATGATTCTAGCCGCTAGAGATCTTTGTAGATGACGAGACCAAGTTGACTCTCCATGGATTGCAGCAGCACTACGTGAAGCTAGAGGAAGTGCAAAAGAATAGGAAACTCAACGAATTGCTCGACACTCTTGAGTTTAATCAAGTAAGTCATTTTACGAGATGAAGAATATGGGAAGATGGGTCTAAGACGGGTTCTAGGTGGTGATTTTTGTGAAGTCTGTTGCCCGCTGTATTGAATTGGACAAGCTACTTGTGTCTTGCAATTTCCCCAGTATTGCTATTCACTCCGGTCTTGCACAAGAAGAACGGTTCGTGGTTCATGTTCGGTGCGAAATTTGGCTGACGTATGGATGACTAGAATCAAACGTTACACAGCTTTCAAGGCTTTCGAGAAGCGCATACTCGTTGCGACCGATATTTTTGGGCGTGGTATTGATGTGGAGCGTGTCAACATCGTGGTCAATTATGATTGCCCTCCCGATGCTGATAGTTATTTGCACCGTGTCGGGTACGTTAGATTCCAAGCGGAAGTGTGAAGGCTGATCCTGACTTGTGCTCTTAGGCGAGCGGGTCGTTTTGGCACCAAGGGTCTTGCCATCACCTTTGTAGCATCAGAGAGTGATCAGCAGGTAATGGCTATGACTCAGTCTCGATTCGAAGTCGCAGTCCCAGAACTCCCCGATCATATCGACTCCGCCAGCTATAGTATGTGCTCAGACTCATTGTGGCGGACAGGAAACTCATAGCAGCACAGTGACTTCGTGAAGCATTACCGCTCATTGACTTGCCGTTATTGCGATCTTGGTATGATACTTGTAATGATACATAAACTTGGAATTGTTCCGTGAAGGAGCTGCTCGTTCAGTAGGAGCGCTTAAGGCTATATTCGGAATTGAGAAACGCTCGGGATTGATGACGTCAATGTTTGTGAAATGATGGACCAAGTGCGTGTTTGCAACACCGTAGTTGTGCCTTGGACCATACCTCCCGAGGCCAGAGATGCGCCGTAAACTCGGCCAGTCCACGTTCCCCAATATATATTTCAAGGACGGTGTTTTGTCTATTCCAGGCTACACGTTTGAGAAAGTGCGTGCCTCCTCTTTGCCCTTGTCTGTCGATCAATGGTCTTTGCCTTAGGCTGCCCCATGGCATGATACCGGTGGCATGTCCATTCTTGCGGAGGGGAACAGTCTGAAAGATGGTTCAGATGTGCTTGCAAAAATTGCCCCTGCACAGTCAAATGCCTCAATGTGTTTGGAAAGAGAGGCACATATGTATGATTGTCCACAAACTTCGGTTGTTCGGTGTCCTTATACCAGAACTAGTCTTGGGAAACTAAGCGGCACTCTCGATGGAAACGCTACTTCATTGCGGATGCTTGACTATCTGAAGATTCCACACGAACACGGTGACTGCGTTGTGCTCCTTTTGGCCCATCCTGGCAACAATTTGCTAGGGCGGTACCTACCGGCCCACAAAGTGAATGATCTGCTACTAGTTGAGCCCGTGCGTACGCGGGCAGAGACTCCATTTGGAGACCAGGCGACTATGGGTGCTGCAGAGGTGGGCGAAGAGATTGGAAGATATGACATAATGGATCTTGCTTCGTTTCTCGAGTGAGTGGCATAGTTGCGCCTTTAGTTCAACTGCTGAAGAACCGCCAAGATTTGCAATTCAGAGCACACATTGCTTAGAGGTCCTGCACAAGTGAGCGCCATGTCCAGCATTGACATACCCTACTGACACAGATCCTGTTAGAAATGGCATCGTCCACAGGGAGGGTAAGGTAGCCTGTTTTTGGCGCGGAATGCAGCCACTAATGTAGGGATGCCGCAGTTCGTGGTAATGCCTTTCATCTCAACGCCCACTCGGGATCTGTGCGGTTTGCCCACTTTGGAAACCGTGCGGTTTCACTAGAGAACTTCGGATCTCCTTCATCACTTGTATTGCAAACAAACGAGGAAAGCGAGAAACTGAAGGTCAAAGAAGCACTTTGCTACCTTGCCCCTGAACAGACAGGTAGTATCGAGACTATGACTCAAGATCACAGGACGGATTTATACTCTCTCGGGATTCTGTTCTGGACGATATTGGTCGGACGCGGTCAAATGCCTTTCGAAGGAGGTCCGCTTGAACTGCTGCATGCTATTGTGCAAAAGCGTCCCATGCCTGTCCACGAGGTCCGCCGAGACATCCCACAAGTCCTTGCTAATATCGTTGACAAGGTGTGCTAACCTGCCCCGCCACACATCACCTAGTGATTCTAATTAGATCCGGGGAAGCTGTTGGCTAAGAGCCCTGACATGCGGTACCAGAGTGCGCATGGCCTCAAAACCGATCTCTTGGAATGCCAGAGAAGGCTATTGGCGACGATTCTGTCTCCCGCGGAGCAGCAGCACGAGGTTTGAGAATTGCGTGTCGTTAATTTTTTTAGGCAAGCTTGTTTACCACTTATCATAGCTTATCCCACTTTTCGACATTGCATCGGAAGATCGGTTTATGGTAAGTGAACGCTGTGGTCTTGTCTAGGTAACAGCTTAATATTGTTCGTCTCAAGGAATTTACAATTCCTATTTCGTTGGTCGGTGGAGGTATACCGTTGCAGTAGATTGGGTTCTTATGACATTCCACTAGTTTGGGCGAGATAAGGAATTGGACACAATCCGGAACGTCAGTGAGTGTCATCGCCGTTGCGCTGTATAAACGACACCCTCCGTTAACCTAGAATTATGACCCTAGTCCGAAATGCATCTACGAGTTTCTCCCGCCACTTTTCGTCCACGCAACCTACGCAGACCTCTTCTTCGAGTAGTTCGTATGATGCTGGAACAAGCACTCACGACGACAACAGCGACTCTTTATCTGTCCAGAGTGAGTCAACGAAAAACACGACTATCATCGATGATACCAGCCCAAGGCTTGCCCCTATACCGCTGGATGCACCAGCGACAGACCGTTCGCCGTGTCCATCAATCGGCCTCTCGGTCTCGGGAGATAACCTGCGACGCATTGCTTTACGCAACCGAACGAAGATCTCCAAAACCCAAGTAGTGCTCGTGGTCGGTCCCCCAGGGTGAGTTCAATGCGTCTTCGGCCGAATCGTGTATTGATCCTGCTCAGCATCGGCAAAAGTTCCATAGTTCTTGCTAATCAAGCCAAGTGGAGATGTGCGGATCGGATCCCTCTTTTGATGATTAGCTAGTTGACTCCCTTTCTTGCAGCACATGGCTTATGGGGACAAGCCAAGTTCCAAAGTGCAGACTCGGCGCCATTCGCAGCATTGGCATGTTAAACTTTCCTACCGCGCGCAGTTCTGACTGAACGTCATGCCAGCTCGGTTGCTTATCCTCTGTTCTTCGTCAACTCATGGTATTCCATACGGATTTACAGCGTTTTGTTGACAACCTCAAGGAGCGGCTTGGGCCTCAAATTGCTAATGTACCTCTCCTTTACCAAGGAACCCCCGAGTTGCGAGATGTATTGCTACAGTCTGATATCTCCGCCAACGCGCCAAAGGAGTATTTAACCACTAAGGAATTGCGTGCAAGATTCCAGTCCCTTGTCGAACATGTTTTTGCTGTCATAGCGGAGACGCGGCTATTTGCTCTCTTCCTCGATGATCTACATGAGGCTGATGCTTCGTAGGCACCTCAACTACAACTTCATCACTTCGTACTAACTCGGGCACAGGACTTTGGATCTCGTTTCGACTCTGGTAAATTCTAGAAGTCGCATGGCGAGTGACCTACATTTCATCACAAGCTTTAATTCTGACAACTAAACCAGCTTGTTTTCATTACTCTTCGTTCTGATAAAACGTGCCTAAGTGTTGTAAACTTGTGGTATTCTTGCCTCCTCACTTCTTCTTATAGCGATGCTGTTGAGCGCGTTCGCAAGATGTTCTCAAACAAAGCCCGCCCGACCTGGATCAATGTCGAACCTTTATCATATCCGGCGATATCCTCTCTAATCTCAAAGACTTTGCATCGTACTAAAGACGAATGTACCCCTCTTTCGAGTTTCGTCACTGGAGCTTCCTCCGGCAACGCCTTCTCGGTTCGAAACATTCTCACAACACTACAACGCCAGCACCATGTAAGAGCTCTTGGTCCAACAACCCTCGCCTTGCTCAAAACCTTCTAGATCGTATTTGACTGGGAACGGAATTATTGGGTGTAGGTACAATTTTCCTCGACAGTCTCTCATATTTCACCTCCCGGCGTAGATTCGATATGAAAGGCATTGAGGAGAGCATGGTCAACCAAAAGATATCGGATCCCACCGATTTAACTTTTCTTCGGCAGCATATGAGAGAGCTTCCAGAGGAGGCCAGAAAATACCTTACATGGGCAGTGTTCTTTGGCGAAACGTACTTACTCGATTCGCTCCCACATATTTACTGTCGGTTGACGTTGCATTCTAGGTTCAAGGTTACAGAAGTAGCCTTGATGATAGATTGGGAGGACCATAGCGGCAACAGCAGTGAGGACGAAATGGACCATAAATGGAGCCTCCATAAGGCTGTTAGCCATCTCAGGGATGTAGGCTCCAACGTCACTCGAAGTTCGATGCGCGGGTTGCAGCTAGCTCTATCGGAAGGATGGCTGATCCAGCGAGCAAGGGACATGTGTAGCTTTGCTCATGATAGATATCGTCAGGCCGCTCAAGCAGAGGTGGAATCACTTCCGGCTGAAGTCATTGCCAAGATGTCTTTTCGCGTGAGTAATTGCATTGTCACAAGCACCGTTCTGAACGACGAGCCCCCAGATCATTCTCATGATGTTGCATGGGACCCCCATTGATGTCTATCGTGTTGCTGAGCACGCAAAGAGGTGGGAGCCCCTAATTGTTGATGTCGGCATATATTTTACGAATATCGCAACAGATGCTTACCTCTCCTGCACGAACATGTTCAACGAGATGAGCTACTTGACGTTTTGATTGATGCGGGAGAATCTGCTTGGGCTAGGGGCGCACACGAGGTTGGTGCCCGAGTAATGTTTTATTGTGCTACTAAACGGGAACCCCAGCTTGCCATTCAATCCTTCATCAGCGCGCGGACGCTTCTTCGTAAAAACCCCTGGGTGGAAGAGCCCGTTCGAACATTTAACGTCCTTCACCGCCTCGCTTCGTGAGTCCCTCGTTGATGTTTAGGTACCGGGTACTGACCATCCATAGACTTTATCAGTGGAAAGGTCACCGTGTTTCTATTTTTATGATTCCAGGTATGCTAAGCTATCACCATTAGGCGATTTGGTCCTGTCGGACAAGACTACGTCCGAGTGTTTGGAACATGTTGACAAACCAGAGGAAAAATGCGTCATCCTTCGAATTCGGTCGAGGAATTGCTGGTTGCGTGGCTGCTTCCGCGAAGCATTCAACGACACACTCCTTGCACTCAAATGTGTTGGAGTCGAACTCAACCCTGCGCCCACTCGCAGGGAAACTGACACCATATTTGAACAAGTCAAGAACGAGATTCTTGCAATTGGCTTCAGCGAGATACTTTCGATCCCTAGATCAAATGATCCCAAGGTCGAACTGGCCATCGCGCTCCTCAACGACGCAGGTAAAGCACCAAGTCGTCAAAACTGTCGACAGTAAGGTTATAAGCTCAACTTTGTGGCAGGGGTCAATGCTTACTGGAGTCCGACTCCCCTTGCCTTGACGGACATGATTGGCTTAACAGTAGGCCTAATCATGGCGCACACATGTGTTCTATCTAACTTACTGACCCTATCAGTGCATACAACTGGCATTGAGGTAGAGCTTCTTCGTCATACCTGTATGTTGCTGCTCAACAGTTAATATACTCTGATTAGGCATGGTATGTCCGCCGGCACTGCTCTCGGATTCTTCTGGGCACTTGGAGGTGAGAAATCGACAACTGTGGCTCTTTCATGCCTTATATTGGTTTTCTAGCTGCAGCCGAGAGAAGAGGATTATACCGCTTCGCCGCGGACTTGGGCAGGTTGGCACTGCGCATAGCAGATAGGCACGGGACGATGGCAGAGAAGTGGTTCGTCGCTTAGACACCACCCGTCAAATACACTAATTCTGTATACAGCCGTGCACGGGTGCTTTTTTGTGCACTCGTTTCTGGTTTCGACCAGACCCATCTCAGGTCCAATATCTCCAGATTGGAGGAGGCAGTTAAGTATGGCGACACTGCAGGTGACCGGTACGACTTTTAGCCCCCTTTCTAAACAATGGCTGGCCTGACGCGAATGATAGCCTCTATACAAGTTTCGCCAGTATTCATACTATCTGTACACGGTTGTATGTTTGCGACCACCGTGCGTTCTAACCTGAAATCCTCAAAATACATTCTCACTGATAATTATCAGTTTCCGATGTTATCACTGCCGCCGAAGAAGTGGGTCACAAGTACAGTGAACAGTATATGCTGATTCAMTCGCTCCAAATGCAGGTTATCACGGACGTAAACTTATGGATACCTCAAGGAGAACCTACCGCTCTAGCCACAGGCAAGGATTTCGCGCAGCTAATACCTATAATATATTAAGCAGGATCTCTAGGCGTTCTTAATTGCATCCGCGTGTATGGTGGTCATACGAAGTTCACCAGTGCTGACGACCTCTTTGACACTGATGGCTTTATTGAGAAAGACTTTGTTAATCAGATTCAAGAAACGTCGGGGAACGCTGCACTAGCGATGAACTGGTATGTCGAATATTCTCATGATCGGAACGTTCTAAATGGAAAAACAAGGTACAATGCATTCAAGGTTTGGGGTGGCACACTCCCCAGAAGTTGACGGCTTATCTTTTGAGATTAGGTCGCTGCTTATTTTTGCACGGGTCACAACAAGGAGGCAGCCGCGCTTGGTTTCTCGATCTACGAAACACGAGGACTCCACCCCAAGTATGCTCTTGGTTATAATTCCCCTGGACTTTTATTATTATTACCTTCATACAGTCATCGACATACCCGTTATGGTCTTTTCTTCCACACTCTGGCGCTGATCGCTTGCATCCGTGAAGGAGTGCCCCCCCAGCGCCGATCTAAATACTTGAAACAAGCCCGACTTAATCAAACATTCCTCAAGAAGTCTGCCCGCATACAATTCCTTTAGCAGCTGCTGACTAGTCTCTTAGATGGCTTTCTCCAAGCCCCGTCAACGCAAGCACTTGGGTAGCACTGTTGGTAAGTCCCATTATTCTTCAGACTACCAGTCAGCGAATCGGAGAACCTAGGATGCCGAACTATGCTCATTGTTGGGAAATCCAAACGCTTTTCGTTTCTATGATCGCGCTACTAGGTAACTATCCGTCCGCAATGTTACTGTTTGTTAAACATCTTTTAGGCTCGCGATGGAGAATGAGTGGTTGCTCGAAGAAGGCTGGAGTCTCTTCTTGGTACGCAGGGTACTCTGGGATTGGTTACATTGTTCACCGACCCACATTAAAGCAAGGATCACACTACTCGAGATGTGGGATAGAAGGACTGGGTCAGGAACTACAACGACGCGGTATCGCACGTCAGGCACAATGGGGTGCGCAAGGCATTGTGTAAGTTCCCGAACTCCTGGGGGTGGGGCGGATGACAAAGTGCAGCAGCGACTACATGACAACCATCGTGGGGTCCAAACCCCAGAGATCTCTGAAGAAATCTCTTTTCACGGCGGACATCAGCGTGCAAACGGACGCAGTCGTGATCGAGAGTGGTGGACCCTTACGTGTCGAGGCAAGCAAACTGTACGAAGATCAAGAGTCAAGCCTCAGCGCATCCGATCTTGCGTCCATATTAAAGTGGAGTAAAGATATCTCCAGCGACATCAATCTATCCTCAGGTATGTAGAAGCCCAGTACAGTGCATAATAAGAACCTAACCTAGGATATTTAGCATTGCAGCGACTTACAGAAATTGCGACGGGTAATGTCCTCTCTCAAGCTCTTGAAGTTTGCTAACTTGGTCAATTAGAAACATCTGGGTCTCAGAATACATGTGGTAAGTGATAGCTATTAGCTTAGGATTATATATCCTCAAAGCCCGAGTCAGTGATGATCGCTCGAGAGGCGGGTGATTATACTGTGGCCACGAGCATGATTCCACCAAACGTGTGCCAGGTTCACGAGTGTGTCATAGTTCTACTATTGAGGAAAGGCGTCTCATTCTTCATTTAGGCACCCACGGTCGATACGTACCATCGGTGACCCACTCCAAAAAGCCATTATACAACATGGTCGATTATCTTATCTTACCTCATTGATTTTTGTGGAGTGCTAACACAAGGAATAGCTCTTAACACAAAGGAAAAGGTTCACTATGACGATGCATCAAACGATTCTCGCTTTTCTTCTGAAGCAGGACAAACAGCACACAAATCGGTTCTGTGCCTTCCCATTTTTAGCAACAGAGGACAGACATTCGGTGCCATTTACTTTGCCTCAAAGCATCCGTTCTCTAAGAATACTGTGACGATCCTCACGCTTCTATGCCAACAGGCGAGTATCAGTATCGCCAACGCCTTGTTGTTCCGCTCTGTACAAGCTGGAACTCGAGAGAATTTGAAGATGATCGCCGCCCAGCGCGAGGCATTGGAGGATGCTCGACGTAGTAGAGAAGATGCACTGAAAGCCACCAAGGTGCGTACCCACAGAAACTGGGAAAAGTCCCCAGTCATCCACACCCCCGCAGATCAAGAGCAATTTCCTGGCTTCTATGAGCCATGAACTGCGGACCCCATTCAGGTATGAGCCTACTTTACAGATCTTGATCGAGTAATCCCTACCCCCACGCATAGCTCTTTTTATGGACTACTCGACTTGTTGTCCGGGACAGAACTAAATCCGGGGCAAAGTGAGATAATTCAAACGGCCAAGCAGTCCTGCGAGCTTCTTCTCAAGGTCTGGAGTCTATCCTACCACTCTCGAACCCATACTCATGAAATCAGATCATAGACTCTATTCTGGACTACAGCAAGCTAGAGGCATCAGGCAGGTCAGCTCAATCTACGATAGAACGCATCTGACGGGTGGAACTTCAGCGGTTAAACTGGAGCCAAGTGGTTTCCTTGTTGAGGTATTTCCTGCATATCTCTAGCCATTTACAGTCCTATTAATTTACTACCGGTAGAACATTATTGCCGTATGCACTTTTCCCGTTATTGATACAAAAGAACGCTAATGCCGACAAAAATCTAGGACTGCATGGAGCTCCTACTTCCAATGGCGGCCAAAAAACTGGACTTGTCTTTTAACATCGAGTCAGATGTTCCGGAATGTACGTTCATCATCGTCCGAAAAAATTTGCAGTTCTCATAAGGCACAGGGGTCTACGCCGACTATGCTCGCATTCGCCAAGGTTTTTCTCAAGACTCTCCGACTTGCACTTCCAGCTGATAATAACACAGTGCTGATGAATCTTATTGGAAATGCCGTCAAGTTCACTGCCAACGGCTACGTCCGTGTCAATTGTTCCGTGGACAAGGTTAGCGATTCTACTCAGGACACAATCCTCCTCAAGTTTGATATCAAGTCAGTACTGACTGCGATTCTTGGCAACTGTGTGCGCTGACATGATAATCCCAGTGATTCTGGCATTGGTTTGTCTGCGAGTGACGTGGAGCTGTTGTTTGTCCCCTTCCAACAAGCGGATGTAAGTTTAGTGGTGCAGGTTACAACAATGAGCTTATATGGGAAAAGAACTCCTCAACGCGACGATTTGGAGGCACCGGGTTGGGTCTATCGATATCAAGACAACTGGTTAAGCTTATGGGTGGCGCCATTGGTGTCTACTCGGAATTAAATGCTGGATCCCAATTCTGGTTCAATATACCCGTCAAACTGTATTCCTCTCAAGAAACCCAGAAGGTGTGTGGGCTAGTATATATTCGAAATCGCCTCAACCAACTTGGATAGGCAACCGAGGAACTGCGACAGCTCAAGGAAAACCTTAATACTGCTCGACCTCTTAGGATCCTAGTACACTCGCCCTCCGAGACGACTATCAGTTTCCTGAGCACTATACTGAACGGCTTTCACGTATTCTCAACAGCTTCTGAACAGGCCATCAAAGAGCAAATACAGGGGTGCGCTAAGACTGGAACTGCTCTGGATTTCATCATTCTAGATGATCAGACGGAAGGGAACGCCGAACACTTTGCTGAGGACCTGGAGAAGATAGATGCTAAACTTTTCAGGGACACTAAAATCGTCCATCTCTATACTCCTACTATCAGTCGAACCGGACAACCGGTCTTTCCCACAAGCAAGCACCCCAGTGTCTTCAAAATGACAAAGCCCCCGAGGAAATCACGCATGTTGCAAGTGCTAGCTGAGCTTAGAAACTTACCAAACAAAATATCTGCAAGCGCAATATCGGATGTACTCAAAGCTATCGAGGATTTGTCTAATGCTCAGCGGGTATTGTTCGGAAACGTACTTATTGCAGAAGGTACATCATGCGGTCATTCGTAAATTCCATGCTAAATATTTTTTATCAGACAATCCGATTGCCCAAAATTTGTTAGTGAAACAACTTGAGAGGTATGATCTCAAGGTCACTGCAACGAACAATGGAGAGGAAGCTATTGCTGGTATTCCATCTTCTACTCGATAACGCTACTTGTGACCTGACTTGAGTTGATACTCTAGAATGGGAGAAACATGGCCCTGGTTACTTCAGTCTTGCATTGTTTGACCACCGTAGGCAAATTGCCCCTTCATGCGTGCTTCGGCTCACCGGTTCGTACAGATATGCCAGTCTGCGATGGTGTTGAAGCTGCAAAGCGATTGCGGATGCTCGAGAGTAAACGAAAGGCTCCAGTGCTCCTCCCAAGTAAGAGCGGCCACCACCTTAAAATTAATACTAGCTGATATTGTGGACGCTAGTCGTCGCACTGAGCGCAGATTGTCAAGATGCGACAAAACAGCTGTGCTTGAGTGCTGGAATGAATGCGTTCTTCAGCAAACCGTTGAAGAAAAGTAGGCATCAATATATTTGACCATTGCCTTGTGCCTGACGAATATGTGCTCTCTAGATGATCTATTATCCCTGCTTTCAATGTTCGGGCAAATCCCTGGATGCCCATAATGATCTTGTCTTGCATCTTCTCCCTTCTCATCGTCATCAAGCTTGTTATATACACGGTTTTCGAGTTAGATAGAACGCATACACGAGCCATATTGTACTGCAATTTTGTTATAAGCACATCTTGCTTTAGGTAGTTAGTTGGGGTCCGTTATGAGGATATGCTTCTGGGCCATAAAATAATACTAATTGTTTTGAAAAAGAAAAAAGAAAAGAAAAGAACCTCTGGCTCTGCGCGTCTTTGACCACTGACCTACTGAACGACTTGAATGGACCCGAGATTAACGTTCTAATCACTGTAAGATATCGATTGTTCGGAGAACAGGCACTAAGGTACAACTGCAAAAGGACTTATTGACAGAACGAGACAATGAAAAACAAAACAATCTCAATACGAATCCTTAACGAGGATATGGGGGATATTGTACAGAGCTACCGGGATTGTACACCTGGGGATTCATGGCCTGGGGATGGGAACGGGCCGCAGGTGCTGCTTGAATTTGATGTGGGAGCACCTGAGGTACCTGAGATAACTGGGGATGCTGATTATACATCACAGGCTGACGACTATACTGGGAAATCTGTGACTGGGGTACATGTTGCGGCTGCTGTTGCTGTTGCTGCTGCTGTTGCTGAATATGTTGCTGGGTTTGGTGCCCATGTGGATGTGGGAAGCTGTAGGCAGGTGGTCCCATATGACCTGGTGTGGGGTTATAGGTTGCGGTGTTGGAGACGCTGGTAAAATAGGGATGATGGAGGGCCTCGGATGCTGATACACGCTCTGAAGGATCGAACTTCAATAGCTTCTCCAAAAGGTCGATGGCTATGTTTTGTATTAGTCTTTGCATATTACAGTGCAGATCATGCTAAATACCTAGGGGCTCTGCCCTCGGGAGTACTTGAGAAAGATTCATTTTTGGATACCTTGGGTACTGTTTGATAGTGATTTCGGGCTTGGCCAGGTCAATTGAATGGCACAACAATGGGCAGTGATGACTCACAGAGTCCTTTAGTATCTTTGCAAATTGCTCATCGGTGGGTGTGCCAATTATACGCATGATGTGAAGCAGTTGATCTTGGTTGTCCCGACCACGGAAGAGGGGGACTCCCGAGATCATCTCAGCAAAAATGCATCCACATGACCAAACGTCAATTGAAGTGCTGTATGTTCGAGATCCGAGGAGCACATCGGGTGCGCGGTACCAGAGGGTGACAACCTGCATGTAGAAAAAAAAAGTGAGCAGATCGCTGGCAGTATATCCTGGTTATGTATCGAACAGCACCTCGTTTGAGAATGTGTTGACTGGTACGCCAAATGCCCTTGCAAGACCAAAATCGCCGAGTTTCAACTCGCCTTTCCGGTTGATGAGCAGGTTTTGGGGTTTGAGATCACGGTGAAGGACTTGGTTTTCGTGGCAGAAGGCGGTCCCTTTGAGTAGCTGATACATGAAACTGCGAACGACTTTTGGATCGAGGGCTCCACGATCACCATGCTGATCCATGTACTTCTTCAGATCCTGTTCACAGAACTCGAAGATGAGGACGAGCTTTGTCTCGCTGTGGATGACGTCGTGGAGGCGGACGATGTTGGTATGCTTGAGTTCCTTCATCAGAGAGATCTCGCGGATGGCTGTAGATGGAGTGCCTTCCTCGGCGTCCAGGTGAATCTCCTTGAGCGCGACTATCTCGTTCGTTGTGCGCGACCGGCCCTGTGGACTGCTAAGTGGAAAGGGGCATCGAGGTAACAGATATGACAGACCTTGAAGACATTAGCATAGGTTCCTTCGCCTATGGAAGTACCGCCTTCAGCGACTGAGCTGTCGACCGTGTATGAGGACACTGACCTAGCTTCTCCAACTGCGGGTCGACGAAAGATGAGGGGTTGAGCAGATCGCAGCGGCGGGGGTAAGCGCACCTGGATGTAGTTCATCCTTGCGGATGTGTGCAATTGGGATATGGTGTCGTTGTGCAATAAATAAGGCTGAGGTCGAGATGAAAGCTGTTGTGATCCACTGCCCGCTTTCATTCCCAACTCGGGGCGGCTCTTCCGGCCCGCGAGACAAGATCATGTGACCCTAGATGCAAAAATTTGGCACCGACGGCGGTATCACTGCAGCCTGGACGTGTTGATTCAAAGGGTGCTTCCAACTGCAATCCATTATTCGAATCGTCTTTGACAACATTCATAGGTCCCGCTATGACAGCACCAAAAAAATCAAAGAAAACTCCGAAACCCCCGCAAGGTCGGCCTGCATCTACGGCTCTAATATCTCAGCCTGCAGTCGAAGATACCTCGAGTCTTTATACTCTTTCTTCATTCTCAGAACAGGGAAACCTCTTTGCGTACGTGTCTCTCGCCATAGACAAACACAGACTACGCGTCTATGACACAACGACGGGACAAGCGATCGCAGACCACACCATTGATACTGCCCGCGTTTCGTCTATGATATGGAGCACCCCGGATCCTGGATGTTCTATTCCACCAGCGGGAAATGCGGACGGATCACATCGCAGCAAAAAAAAGAGGTTGCAGCGGGACAATACGTTAGAGTCGGGAATCAAAACTAAAGCGGCCGAAGTGGTCATCCTGGGGCTGTCCGATGGGACTATTCTTTGCTTCTCTCCTTTACATGGCCGTATCCTGCGGAATCTGTCGCACGCGTCCAGTACGTCTCCCGTCTCGGCTCTGGCCGTGGAAGAGGGTAAGGATCGGTGGTTGATATGGGCTTCCGGGGAAGACGGTACTCTCCGCCTTTGGGATGCCCACAAAAACGGGATTATGGGAACCTGGAAGAATAACGATCGGACACCTTACTCCTCGTTAATGATACGTCCCATGTGCAAGGAGGGTCGGACAGACATTCTCGCTGCAAGCCACCGCATTCGGTTGCTGTCCAAGCCAGAGGAAGCCCAGGACGTTCTTCCCAAGAAGCTTTCACAAATAGCCACATTTACCGGTCATGCTTCACCCACCAAGTCCACTAAATGGGAACCTTCAAAATCAATGCCCACCAGATTCATATCTATGGCAGAAGCAGATCGCTTCCTCTACGTATGGGATGTCTTGGACTCACCCGAGGTCGACAGTAAAGCAACCGCATCTGTGCAACTGGACACAAATGCAAAGGCGTTTTCCCTCACAGCCTCCGCCGAACCCTCGCACTACTCAATCCTTCTCACCCTCTCGGCCTCTGGAAACGTCGCATTATACCCTGTACCTCACGAAATGTCCTCTTTGAGCGGCTCGAACCGCTCACCAGCAAAACTCTTGACTCTCATCCCTTGCTCGAATATTGTCCCTTCTGCCAAATCTTCCACTCCGGCACACATAATCAATGCATCTTTCGTCAGTGGAGAACAGTGTAATATCCGTATCGCCCGATTAGTCCGAAACATCCGACCCGTATTCACTACTGTCGTACGTAAAATTTACCATTTACAAACCACACGCCCAATCAGACACTCATCTAAACCTTGAAGCGGTACCTCGACGAAGCTGGTCAATTCATTCAAAACGTACAGCTCGAAGATATCCCTGAAGTCGCTCTCGAAGACACGCAGCCCGTAAGCATCCTTTTCAATTTCATTTCGGAATACGATTTGAATAGAGCCCTCCACACTAACCTACAAAAACTCCTTTCTTAGCTCGTCCCCAACCGGCGTTACTTGGAATCATCGATTGCAGTTGGCTCGGGAGTCGAATTGGGCCATGGTGAAGATATGGATGAGGCGGCAGCCCGGAGCATTGATGGGGATCTAGAGGTCGATCTCGCAGAACTCTCCCTCGGGCAAAGGTTAGCCGCTGTGTCGGACACAGGTGCACGCCGGACGTCGGATAGTGAAGACGAAGAAACCGCAGACCCTTCAAGGCCCAAATCAAACAAAAAATCAAAACGGGAACTTGACATCGTGCCCGCCAACTCACTTACACGCACCCTCATCCAAGCTCTACATTCCTCCGACACAAAACTTATTGAGAATTGTCTCGCACATTCAAATCCAGACCTGGTACGCAATACCGTCAAACGGCTACCACCACAACTAGCAATACCGCTTTTGAATGCGTGTGTTGAGAGGTTGAGTCGAGGTGCGAGGGCTGCCAACATGAAAGGTGGAGGGGCCGGGGCCAGTTCCCAACGTGGCATGACTCTTATTACTTGGATCAGAACGGTATTGGCCGTTCATACGGGTCATCTCATGACGGTGGGTACTTGACAATTAGCCAGGCATAGAAATGCTGCGTGCTTACTGCGTACATTCATTAATAGGTCCCGGATCTCGTTCCCCGCCTTTCCGGCCTTCACACCACTCTGACTGCCCGGTTGGCGCTACAAGAAAGCCTTCTCTCCCTTGGCGGACGGCTTGATATGATGCTTTCGCAAATTGAGATGCGGTCATCCCTTGMCCCTGCTCCTCTCAAATCAAAAAACAGCACGACCTCTCCGGTCACGCAAGAGAAGGTCGTGAAACGATATGTTGAGGGCGAAAGTGAGACGAGTGATGACGAGAGCGAGCAAATGGATGTGGAGGTTGAGATTGGCGATGAGGAGGGTAGCGTGGAAGATATTGAACTTGGGGGAGACAGTGAAGAAGTGGGGAGCGACGAGGACGCGGAAGATGAGGAGGAAGATGAGGAAGGCAGTGATGAGGATGAAGATGGTTCAGTCAATAATTTCATTGACGATGAAGCAGAAGAGTATAGCGAAGACGAGGACGAGGATGAGAGCGAGTGATAGGACGTAGAGATTACCTGGCCATTTAAAATTAATGTCATATAATGTATTGGTGAATCATCATGTTTATTTCTTGACAACTGACCGCGCCGAGCGCCTGACCGATTTATGAGGGTGGGATATGKGCGCTACTTCCTCACCCTCGYCTTCAGCTTTTCGTTTTCTCCCATGCGCTTCTGAACCTTCGGTCCTTTGGGGTTGTGAGGTCTCTCCTATGTTTTCCGCCTATAACCCCCTCGCTGAGTAAATGGAAAGTAGCAGATTATCAAGATATCTTACGCCCGTTTTCACACCAACAGGATGAGATTTTTGCAATTCTGAAACATAGGCTGATGTCCTTCCACCGACAGTGACCCACTTAATCGTCGCTGGCTTTCCAGATGGCTTCCAAAGTGGGAAGGTTAGCGCATGAAACCCCATCTCTGCATGAGAACATACCAAAGATAGTACGGTCCCTGACTTCTTTTTACCTTTGTTCTATCGAGACATTAGACTCTCAGAAACCAGCTAATCGGAAACATTTACCCAGCGATGCTTGAAGAGCCACCCCTCAGGAAATTGACTGTCATCAGCGTTTACATCAATAGCCGTCTTGCATACATAGACCATCTTCTCGTGAAGGGCTACTTGTTGCTCTTGTGAAAGCGTATTGCATCTCTGCTCTGGGTGGATTCGTGCATGATAGAGCACTTCGTCTTTGAGTGGAACAKGTTCARCCCTCTAATCAACTCGTGTAAACCCAAGCTCCTCACCAGCAACCCAATTCCCGATCCCAGCACTGAATGACTGATCCAATAACAATGCTTTGATAGCTGCCCCTTTACGTSTCGCAATGCGCTCAGAAAATYCGCGAAGGGGTGGCATGGAGAGTATAGGATCGAAACCAAGCTCAGAAATTGGTGGTTCTTCACGAGGAGAAGCGCATAAACGGATGCGACCGAGTCTTCGTGCGTCTCGAAAGGCGACCTCCGTAGTCTGACCAGAACCAGAGTCGAAGAAATGCAGTATAAACTACATCGTCGTTTGTGAACCCTCAATACCTGCGGCAGCAGGGTGTTTTCAACTTGTACCCACCTTCATCCATCGTGGTGGCCATTTCGCATCTTGAGCGTCAGATGGTGCTTCTCTATAGTGTGTTGGCAGCACTCCTTTGACCTGAAGGCCAGTGAGACTGAAGATATTGCTAGGAATGTACGAGATTCATACGTGAAGCATTCCTGTCATACCAAAGTGCATGACCGGGTGCTTGCCATCTCCTTCTAGTTCCATGTAGAACACTTTGCCTAGAAAGCATCCTAGTTTAAGGAACACTGATGCTCTGCCTCGGAGATAATATGCGCACCATATCTCTGTGCGCGAATCATCTTTCGTCCTGCCAGTGCTCGCGCCTAAGATGTTCGCTATGCGTTCACTTACCTCACTGCAAAAAATGAGCTGAAGATGACGCACAAATTCTGTGTGGGTTGTGCCCGAATACACGATGGCATCATCCGTAGTCTCAACTTCAACGATCTCTTTATTAGCTCCAATTTCGTTGAGTAATCGTGTTGCCCGTTCGACTTCTAGGGACACGGTGTCATGTTAGATCCAAGTCGGACACTTCAGCTCCGAGGACGAAAAGCCGCAAGGAGAGAGATGATATCTACGTACCGGGTAATTCTGGCATTTTGAACTGCAGCTGGCAGATCGAGGGGGCGCTTGTATGGGCGCTGGTCGATTATAAATATATAATACAATTACTTACAGTATGTATCCCATAGGACACCGTGATAGCACACAACGGCTGGGAAGGAGTACAGTACCCTTATACCGGTGAGCCTATGCCCCCCTATTTTGTACCATCACATGGCCTTTCAGTCCAGTAGAATTCATTGACTACAGGAAATCTCATGTTCTACGTGTACAGTACCCGTATAAAAGCTTTGCGAAAATGGATGGCAAGTTAAACAAACAACGAAAATATTCATAGCCCTTTATCAACACAAAATAATGGAGAGTTCTGTTTTATAGTTAATTCTCTACAATTTTCCCCCGAAGACCAAAATAGTTAAGGGAGAACTTGAGCCTGGAGGATTTTATTGAACAATTGGCCAGAGATAGCTGGGCCAAACATTCTTCCCGGCACGTGCCAAGTGCCACAGGGTAGCCTGTCGCACAACCGACCTGCAAGCTCCTGCGGCGGAGGGGGTATCCAATCCTTAATTGTCCATATTTATGGCATTCATCTCGCCGACCCGTGTCCCAGTTTGAATTTGTGGAGTTAAAAAATGGGAGGGTTTGAGATCCGTATGAGATGAGCCTACATTTGGTCATCGGCAACTCCGGCATCCTCCCTTTTTTGTGTCTAGCACTTACAACTAGAATTCAGAAGCCCACGGGAAGTCATCAATTCAGTACATAAATAATACCAGGTTCGGTCGAGTATACGATTATCAACAGTTCCCGTGCACGATGCCTTTAGGTTCCAGCTCATCAAGAGTCGCTCGCGTAGCGGTACCCCGGCGGCGACCCCTGGGTTTCGGTTGGAGGTCGTCGTACTGGTTTACAACATATGTTGTTGGTTTAGGCATGCGTCGTTTCTATACCATTCAGTCCGGAAAACATCATGGCTGATAAACATTTTTAAAAAGGTTTCGCAGTGGACGTGGTGGCTTTTTCGATCACCATCCCGGTGGTGCCATTTCAGTTACAGCGTCTTGGTTACACAAGTATTTCAGCCTTGACAGGATGGTTGTTGTTCGCGTATGTGGGTTGGTTTCCGCCTTGCAAATCTCCCTATCTACTTATTGACGCATTTCAGTCTGGGGGACTCCTGTTTGGTAGGCCCTTAAGTAGCATACACAATATCTTGAGACTCAAGCAGGTCCGAAAGCCACGATTCCCATTGCCATGTGGTCAGAGCTCTACAGCGCCCGAAGATACCCAATGATTGCCGGCATACTGGCTCTGATTGGTTCACAAATCATGTTTATGGAGGCGCCGACGTACGCCGTCGTGTGTGCCGCTCGAATTATCCAGGGAGTCAGTTCTGCAGTCGTGTGGGCTGTTGGTTTAGCCTTCCTGTAAGTTTCCCCCCTTCTATCGTTTCGGGAAAAAAAAAAACACATGTCTTAATTCCCCTGTGTAGTTGCGATGCCACACCGCCGGAAATCATAGGGCGTTAGTGTTTGCTTCGTTCCGGTCGATCTTTTAATCGATGCTGACTCCGAAATTCTAGGACAGATAGGCATTGCTCTGAGTGGTCTTTCATATGGGTGCGAAAACGTCCCCATCAATTTGGGGTCTTAGTTTCTATCAGCCCGTTAACATCGCCATTGTTAGACTCGTCCTGGCGCCACCTATCGGAGGTATTCTTTACAGTCACTTCGGGTTCCGGGGACCGTTCATCTTCTCACTGGTCGCCGCATTTATCGACTTGGTCTTTCGGCTGATTGCCATTGAACCCAAGGAGGCAGCGAAATGGGGTACAGACCCTACTGTACGATCCAAACGTGATGAACACACTAGTCCTGCTTCGGAGGGATCCAAAGCAGGAAAGCCACTCGTACCAGAGGTTGGGGTCGATCTGAAAGCAAGTCAACAGACCCATCAACCACATGTAAATATCAGAATGAGTGAAGAAAAGTCTTCGGATAATATCAAAGGACCAGTAGGCAAGCCGCTGTCGCTGTTTCGGGTAATAGTAGAGCTTTCAAAATCATCTCGTGCCCTCGTAGCCCTTGTTATCGTCTTCGCTTATGGGTATGTTCCGAGATCTTGTCTGCCCACTGCTGCTTACTGACTCCGCGGTAGCTTTGTGCATAGCAGCCGGGAGCCGCCGCTGCCGTTATATCTCCAATCTACTTGGAACCTGTCCTCTGAAAGGGTAGGAATCATTTTCCTGGCGGTCTCGCTCCCAACACTATTTTGTGGGTAATTGAAACGGTAAATACCTGGTAAATTGTTGAAACTACGAGTAGCTTTTCCCATCTTTGGGTGGTTAACGGATATTGTCGGGGCAGAATGGACGGCAGCTGGATGTGTGCTCCTGGCAATACCCTGGTGGGGAATACTYACAATTGACGGCTCCCTCGTTGTGTTTGGGGTGGCCCTTGCTCTTGAAAGTAGGTTAGCTGCAGGGTCCTTTAAGCATAAAGTTTACTAGTGGTCCACAGGTTTCTTCACCTCGGGAGCTATACCCCCATTGACTACCGAGCTCGCAGCAGTGTCCAGGAATATTGAGGGCGTTGGATGTAGGCTCTTCTTTTACACGTTTCCTTATCGTATAGCTCAAGGTTCGTAAAGATGCCCATGTATATGCTGCATTTAATGTTGCCTACGGAATTGGGACCACCAGTGAGTTCCCCGGTTGGATTCGGAATGATGGCCCACTGATACCATCTTCACAGCTGGGCCGATCGTTGGTGGACAGGTGGCCGTTTTTAAACATGTATCGTCAGCGGTGGAACTAATTACGTTGGGTTTAGATGTATGATCATCTCCAAAAGGGCTGGTTTGCGATATGCATACTGGGAGCAGCCCTTCTGTTCGTATCCGTGCTGCTGGCTGTTCCCTACACTGGAGAGAAGCCACTGCTAAAAAGGCTGAGAGCTGCTGCGAGCAAGTCAAGGGCGAGCTCGCGGTCGTAGGCACCCAATACTTGATGCTCCAAGCTATCCTAGTAGTTTGTGTATATAGCAGTATCTCATGGGTTTCGAGTGAAGTGCCTAAAACGGGAGAAGGTACGACACAGCCACGCTTGGCCGGCTGAGCGGCTGTGGCAAATTGAGTGTGTATGGCGCCGAACCTGGCCCTTTAAGCTTCAACCTCAGTCCTCCCCGTTTCCTTATCTACCACCCCCTGCACCCTTCCTGGCGCCCAGATCTTATCAACCGGTGCCGCATCGAACGGAGTTGTTCTCTCTCTGGAATTTCTACACAGTACGCACCCCCTCCCCACCAATAGCCGTGTCCGTCTCGGCTCACAGAAGTCGCCAGCTCATTTGCAATTAATCAAACATGAACAACAACAACAAYAGCAACGAGACGTATCCCTCTCCGCCATTGTCCTCCTCCAATTCTCCCAATGTGGCCGAAGAACAAGTGCCACCACCCAGTTCTTCCATTTCGCGTCGTGTCACACTTTCCGCCGTGGCCGAAGCTTCTCGAGAGACACAACGTCACCTGCAGCAGACATCTGCAGCCTTGGACGCGGCATATAATCGCATTCGCCAAGTCCGCCGGAGTCTCTTGCAGCTTTCGGCGTCCTTGCCGGCAACCCTTGGCCTCCATCCATCGGGAGAACTTGCCCCGGGCCACGATGCRATATTGCTATCACCGTCGCCGGAACCCGAAACTTTTCACGTCGAGGAGCGGGGCTTCGGAGGTAATATGCGAGGAAGGGCACCGTGGCATCGAGTCTCGCCTGGTGGCCCGGATAGCTCTGACTCGTTCTTGGCCGGGTACCTTCTGCGCTCGGCAACGGGAGACGCCCAACAACAACAACAAAGTGCGATCGCTACCTCGAATACAAATACACCCATGCCTTCCAGTACCCCTCGCATACTCCCCAGGATGCGAATTAGCCCCTCGAGGAATAGTGCTCAGCGGGAGGATGGGTCTACTATACTGGGGAGACGCGTTGCTGCGAGAATCGCCGTTGCACCTATGGTCTCCGACGCCGCAGCAGCCACAAACCAATTAATTGGAGATGTCGGTCAACTATATGAAGGGGCATTCAATTCCATTTCCACTGTGACAAGAACCTATGAGGGAGAATTTGAAAGGGTCCTGCGGGCGCTTGACGAACGGAGGAGAAACCCCTCAATTGTCCTGTCACGGACAACCACTCGGGGAACTTCGTCACTAGCACAGACATCTTCACAAGCTCCTTCCCAGGAATCTCCACAGCAATCTTCCCAAGCAACCCCGCAGCCGTCTTCTCAAGCACCTCCGAATACCTCGTCCACCCCTCAAAGGGGTCCTGGACCTGGGAGCATATCCAGTGATGCTCAACAAAATTCCGATTCATCAGAACGTTTGTCCCTTCTATCGAACTTTTCGGTGCAGAACTTCCCGACCCCTTCAACCTCTAATATGTCAACTCGTCCACTCATATTCGACGAACCTCTTAGTTACGTCCAAACCTCGGAGACGGACCCTACATCGGAATCTAGAGACCACCACCTTACTTCCGAAGGCGTGTCCCAAGGCAGAAATTACGTTGTGCACAGAACGTATAACCGAAACGGGGAAGAGTTGGTCCACAATATAACAGTGGACTGGGACGATGGCGATTCCATGTCGTGGCTGATGCCTTCCCCAAGCCTTTCCCGTCGCAGAAACCGCTTCACCGGTATTCGCCAGAACGTTGATCTCCTGCGAAATGCGGACACCACTGTAACACCACCACCCCCTCAAGAGAATACGAACGACCCACCTCGGAGAAGGGGATGGGGTAAGCTTGTTTTCTTGGTTATCCTGTTATGCTAGGGTTAACCAACTGTTCATCTAGCACGACTTGACCTTGACGGTAATGAAATACCATCCGACGAGGAGGAGGAGGTGGAGCGTATCCGAACCGAGAACCGAATACGTGCATCACAACGCACTCCGGCCCTTTCGTCCATTGCTAATACTGTGGACATGACGACACCGCTGGCAGCACCGCCACCACGGCAATCCACCACCTATCAAACCACTAAACCTCCAGTCGTTTTGAGGCACGACCCGTCACTATCTTACCCAGCTGACTTTGTGAACCCCCTCCCTATGCCACTTTCTGAGATGGTTGATCCAGGGAAGAACCCTCCAAAACGAAAGTCAACGCTGCTGCCACGCCACACCGTCGTGGCTGGTCGTTGATTCACTCCCCATCCGTCGACCCTTTTTCAACGTGGGTTAGCACCCTTGTTTTCACGCTATTTTACCCTAGTGTGTCTTATCCTTATTAAAAATTTCGTGTTCGGAACGTCGGGTATCGGTACACTAGCTGTAATTTTTGATTAGAAGTAGCCCCACATGCATCGCTTCACATTATAAAACAGGGATCAGGCTCGGATGCTCARTAGTACAGGTTTCTCATTGTTCCTTCACCACCGCCTCATGTTTGGCGAATCTCAACCCCCATCAACCCGAGTGCCCGCTTGGATATAGTTAGTACATCATGGGACAACCCCCCCCCTACACTTATTGCAAGTCAAAACCTAATTAGCATTAGCGGCAAATGCCGGGTTCGAGGTGAGTAAAAAGCGAAGAACAGAGCCCCACGGGCCCTTTTCCCTAAGCGCGTTTCATCCCATCCGCCTCTTGCCGTTGTCTATGCAGTGTTCACAACGATCTGGAGGGTCTCAGGATGGCATAACTTTCCTCCTCTCGAGGAAGAGATTTCCGAGGAGAGAGGGGGTGGTTTTACGCGTGAGAACGAGGGATGCGATGTTGGAATGTCAGTCCTGCACTTGTTGCATTTTAGCCCGTGGAGATTCAGGACCTAGACGACATCGTACATATGCGAAAATCCCTATATTCCGTTGAGATAGGGGAGTATGTAGATAGGCGAAATATAACAAAGAGCTTTGGTGGAGCGGAAATGAAGGTTTCGAAGTTTCTACGTTTTGAATTCACCGCCGACGGACCTTTTTTTTTTTATCTACTCCCTAGGGAGTGCGCTTGGAAGTTGTGGATCAAACTCAGGATACGTCCTGCTTGCTTCCTTATACTCTCGCTTAGCGTGTTCCAAGCGTAATAAGGGTGTATGTATCACAGTGTCTAAGTACAAGTGGCTACCAATATTCGTTTCATCATAAGCAAGATCCATCCGCAAAACCCCATGTGTCTAAACTTGTTGGCCAAGAAAGTAAGGAAAATAACAAGCGATTGAGCCACCCTCCCAAAATCTATCCATCCGCGGCAAATAGTAGCCAGCATATAGCAAAAGAGAAAAAAAATATAAAAATAAAACATAATCATAGGTCATGTAATCGCGCTCGGCTGTGAACCCTCAACGAAAAGAAAATTCAAAACCGCGGACCGAGAACAACGCGTCTGATCATTCGGCAACCGCAACACTCACGTTCGGCGAGCCAATGCCAGAAACGCCCGTACCAACTCTACTGCCTATCCATGCCTTGAAGGTTCGGATACTCTCTACCCCGGCGCTCTTTATACTCCCGGCGTCGATGCTTCGCATRCTACGRTTGCCATAGCTCTTTGTGCTCCGGAAGCTCTCGTATGACGGTGAACTTGTGAGTGGAATCGGTAGCACGTTGAGGCTTGCAACGTCRGAGCCTATGATTCCTTTGGGTCTTGTTCCTGCTAAATTGGAGCCAACAAATCTCTGCGTGCTCACGTCGCTGCCATTGGCGCTGGACCCAGAGAGGTTGGTTCGGTGTCCGCGTATAGAGTGTGGTCTGCTGCGTGGGCTGCTACCAAAGGTGGTATCTTGGTAACGGGGGTTATACTGCCGCCTGTTTAGGCTGTTGAGTCTGTTCAAGGACGTGTTGGAAGAGGACATTGGGTTTGACCGGGAGGAAATGGAGTGCTGTAGCTGTAAGGCCGATGGGGAAGGGAGCGGGGTGTGTATGGAAGACGAACGGGAACTGGATGTGTAGGGCGGACAGGATCCCAACATATACGGTCCGGAGATGGTTGGTTTATTAGCTGGTATTGGCGAAACCGGGGGACTCGTGGTTCGCTTCTTGCTGGCGGTCGTTGTGTCATTATCCTCAGTAGTTGTTGTGGGTTTGGTCCCAAAGGGAATCGGTGAGGTGATAGAGATGGAGAGGGCTGGTGGTACGGTTTTGCGTGTCGCCAGACCCATAAATCTCTTCAGCCTCAAGCTTGTTGACGGCTCTTTCCCCTGCGTGGGTGCAACACTCTCCTTGTTCCCGCTGTCGTCCTCTTTCTCCTTGAGCTTTTCCTTCTCCTTTTTGCTGCCGATCGACAGGAATTTTCCGACACTGAAGCCATTCCCCTGCTTCCTTCTGAAACTTAGCTTCACCTCCTTACTCTCTTCCTGCGAACCAATGCCAAGATAGGTATCAATATCCATATCAATCGCTTCCACGTCAATCCCCATGCATTCCCGCAATACGATTCCTTCTTGCCCTTCCCCTCTCGCACCCACGCCAACACACCCGTCTTCTTCGTCATCATCGTCATGGTACACGTCAGGTACGTGGTTCCCACCGCCATACGTGTTCCCATAGTCATGCTCGTTCCCTTCCTCATCATCCTCATAGCACCCAGAGCGGTAGTGTACTTCAGGTATTTCAACAAATTTGACGGTCTTTGTTGCGCTCCCGCACTGGGAACCCTTGGTAGACATAGATGACGTTCGTGTGAGTATGGATTTCGTCTTTGGCAATACCGTATGAGAGGTGTGTGGTGTAGGAGGGGATAGTGCATATGAAAAGGATCTGGAGCTAGCCGCACGTTGTGAAAGGGCTGGCGGTGGCGGTGGCGGCGGATGCGACGTCGAGAACGGGACAGGTGCAGYAGGACTCTCRCCACCCCCATATCCGCGCCAACTGCCCTGGCTACGAGGTTTCACAAAGGACCGCACGGGAGACCCGGAAGGTGAAGTAGATGGACGACGGAGTCTTGCCGTGAGCTGCGCATACGCTTGTGATCTTGCAGCAGCCGTCGTAATTCCACCCRCGATGCTCCCAGAAGTGTGATGGGGTTTATCAAKTCCGTGGAGGTAGGCAGGTGRTGAATTCACCGAGCCATAGTTGTATATTTCTGGAGCGTGCACACTGACSCCTCCTGGGATGGACAGAGGTGTGGGGGGAGTGTCGGGGTGCGAACGGGAGGATGATGATGAGCTGACGGTATTGGTCGTGACTGACGTATGTGTCGTTGTTGACGTCGTGATGCTGCATTCGGAAGTGAGGGATGGCGTACGGCCGCGAGGGTTGCGGTTTTTGTAAGTTCTGATAGTTGAGCTGGAGGCCCCCGAGGGAGAGGCGGGCGAGGTGGACGTAGTCATGAGAGATGATGGCGGACTAGCTGCACCTGGGCCCAGAATTGGTATTGGTGGGGCAGAGGCAAATTTATCACGCCGCTGTCGTAGTCTATCTTTATCCCTTTGCTGTGGGAGTGGTGTTCCRCTCAAGAACCTGTCCTTTGGTGGTGTTCTGGGTGGCAGCAAGGATGCTGTGGAAATAGGCAATGGGGCGGAGGAGGGKGCCACAAAGGTGGGAGTTACAGGCAAGTCCGTGGTAGTTTGCGATTGGGAAGGAACGGATTTGAGAGCGCGACTGCGTTCCGAGGTGTGTCCGGAGGATTTGGCTCGTAGCGCAGACCAGATAGCGGTGCCTGTGCTAATGCTGGTCGATGTGCTCGTATTGCTTGGATATCGCTCAATACTCGGCGGGGCGGCAAACCCGTTTGGGTCCGGGCTGGGCAGACTCGAGGCCGAGGAGCCAGGGGTCCGATTTTTGAGCGGCGAGACGCGTATCGAGGATTGCAATTGCAAGCTCGAAACACTTGCACTCGCAGCACGGCTCAGCCCGTTTACACTTGAGCAAACCGAAGGATCATGTGAGGCCGTTTCTACCAATTGGCTAGTCGAAGAGATGAGGACGGGAGAGGAGGGTCTCGGAATCGCGTGGGTGTGGTGCTGTCGTGATTTGGAGCTTCGATGCTGCGTGTAAGAAAGCGAGGGGGAGCGTGAAGGTGATGCACACGAGGCACTGGCGGACCTGTGTCTAGTCAGGAGGGCGTTGTTTGCGGGGGACGATGATTTCGGTCTTCGATATATCCACTCCGTCTGGAGTGGACGACTATTGCCGCTGCTACTCAGAGTTGATGTGGATAGTGACGGCGAAGGAGGTCTTGCCGCCGAATAATCATGTGAGGGATATTTTGATTGCTGTGGTGGTGTGTGTGGGGGAGTCATGGGATTCCGATGAAATTGAAGTGATGCAGCAGTTCCGGCCGTACCGCGTGTGATGGGTCTTGTAGGCGAACCTGAACCCGGCGTCGAATATGTCATGCCTGTATGCAAATTCGCGCGTGGACGAGTCGACATCTATATGCAGGGGGACACACAAAAAGTGAGCATGGCATTGGCCGATGGTTCGCACAAACATACGGTAGGCAGAGTAGAGCGGGTATGAAGCGGAGAATCGTCGAGGTGYAGACGGTTTCCAGACCGCTCGTCTTCTATTTGGACTTCCATGGCGCCTCCTGAGTTGGTCTCTGGGAACGCTGCCTGTAATAGGGCTGGAACATCCTGTTCAGAGGACGGCGTTTCCTGTAGCACCAGGTGTAAATTTAAGAGACGCTTGAGGGGGAGGTGATTAGCACCTACGACTAGTGCATAGTGGTTTTCGATCAGAGTGCTCGCAGAAAGCCAGGTGAGCTCGTCTATGGTGAGGGAAGCCGAGTTTTTCATGATGGAGGRGGGGGGGGGGRGAAGGGAGAGGGAGAGAGRGCAAGAAACGGGTAGAAGCGACCAGGGCCTAGTGGCAGCAAGACGAAGAGGAGAAAAGGAAGTCTGTGTACCAACACCGCGCACTTATAGAGCGAAGGGGCGAGCTTATACCCGGAGAAGAAGATTGCCAAAGAGGGGTGTCTAGAACACTTGGCTTGCCCTTGGATTATTTTTTTTGGGGGAGGGTGTTTCATCCCTAAGTACAATACCGCACGATTCACACGTGGTGAGGGTGATGGGTGATGCGAMGAGAAAGGAACTGGTTGCGATGTGTCATAGAAGATTGCGGGAGAAGGGAGAGGAGGGCTTTGGGAAAACTGGGTGGGCAAGGCACGCGTGGCGGCGACGATGTTCAATCATTTTTTTTTTGCGCGGGACTTGGGCGGGAGGGATTCTAGCTCGGGTCACGTGACATGATTATTGGAAATGTAGGCGTACGAGCAAATAAAATACAKGGAATAGAGGGGGCTACAGGACGGGTCTGTCGGCGTGGAGCCCGCTCCAGATGCCTCTGGGAGACTCTGTGGTGCTCTCGACGGTTCGCCGCTTGAGAGATTTTATTTTTGCGCCAGAAGAGTCCAGGAGAAGCTGGACCTTTTGCTGGATGCCGGTGACCTCGAGGTGGTTGAGGGGAATGACCTTGTCGCGGTTATTGACTTTTGGGGGTGGGTGGGTTGAATGAAAATGRAAAGAAAGAGGGCAGTTTACCATAGAACCCGCGCACGATAGGCTCCTTGTGGTTCCGCTGCTTGACCACGATCTCGACGTGAGGGTTTGCGCGTGCCAGCTGCTGGAGCTGGGTGAGGAGAAAGGTGCGTGTGGGGTGGGATGAGGGCCACTTGTCGCAGTACTCGAAGACGAGTTTTCTGATCTGGGGGATAAAGGCGGTGTGGCCGTTGGCTGGGCGCGTGCGCAGAGAGGCGCGGAGGAGAGGGAGGGCGGCGGCGGCGGCGGGGGACATGTAGAGAAAGGGAGAGGTGAGCGATGCGGGGAAGGACGCGGGAGGTGAAGCGGAGCTTGAAAGAGGATTTGCGGCAGGGCTGGCAGTGTTTGTGTCTGAGCAGAACAAACGCGCGCGCGAAATGGCTCGCGCAACTCGCTCGTCTGCAAACCCCGAACTTCCCTCCAAAAAACGAAAACGCAACTCGTCGCCCCACGAAAAGCCCCAGAAACTCTCCCGCACCGACGACCACTGCGCCTCTGTCGCCGACGCTGCCCTCGCCGACAGCGAGGCCCGCAAAATCCTCGATATCCTCGAGACGTGCGTCCCTAGTTCCTGCCTTCTTAATCTCACCTCACCTGCTCCCCCACAGATCAGACTCGCTCGGCCTCCTCGACCGCGTCTTCCCTCTTGCCCCCTCTTCCTCCCCCGACAACACCTTTTCTCTCCGCACGCTTCTTTCAGAGCCCCAGCAGCATTCGCTCAGAGTGCTCCGAGTATGTCCTCCCTGCTCCCTCCCCTCCGACCGCCCCCCACTCACCTTTCTTCCAGGCTGCCATCCAACACCTCTACCCTCTCTCCTCCCACCCACGCTCCAAACCCTCAGAGACCGCCTCGCAGCAGCTCCGCTTCTGCACCCTCGCCCTCTCTCTCCTCGACCAGGCCTCCCGCACTCTCCTCTCCCTTCCTCTCGACTCTACATCCCTCCTCTCCCCCTCAGACGAACCAAAGGCTGCCTCCTCACCGCCGTCCCCTTCCACCGCAAAGCGTCGCTATGCCCTTGTACAGCACCTCCCCTCTGGCGACTATTGGTCCTCCCTCGACTCTGAGCGGGCCACCTCCCCACTGTCACTCCACAAAGACCTCCCCACAGGTCTCGCAGAACTCGTCTCCGTCCTCCCCACCGCTTCCTCTCAGAGCTCCACCTCGGCCCCTACCCTCGCTTCGTACTGCCTCGCCAAGTCGCAYGCCAGCAAAAAGACCCTGCCCACGCAAAGGAAAGTCACAGTCGGTGCCTTTCTCGACTATGGCCCCTGGACCAGCTTCGCCCCCGCCTTTGACCACGARGGTGAAATAGTCGGTCACCGCGAGCTCGGCGAGGTGTTGTGGTATAGACACGAGAGRAAGTCTCTAAGGGAAGCAGAGCTGCGAGAGTGGATCGAGGGCAGGGGGTCCATTGTTGACGTACCAGAGCAAGTGGAGAACAAGGGTAGTCCTGTCGACGTCCAAGCAGAATTCGACGGTATTTTACCTCCCGAGACCATTCAGAACCTCAAGGCCGCCCTCGACAACGCCGAGCTGGAGCAACTCGTTGATGAACTACTAACAAGRAATCAGCGCGCACTTGTACGGTTACAGGAGCTCCAGATCGATCGCCTTACCAAAGAGGGCGCGGGTTCTACAGCTGTCGACGAGACATCGGAGGAATGGGAGATCGGTACGCGTGTCCGGCTCGTTCGGTTTTCATTATCTTTTAAACTCATTTCCGTCCACCTAGCTCACGGCGTCGTGGAATCCCTCCAGACGTTGGCCTCGCTTCGGCCTCGAGCCGCTAGCGGCCACATTATCTCTATCGTGCCCCCCATTYCCCTTTTGCGTAAACTACACACGACATTAGCTCTGGAACCCCGTCCTGGGTGGCATGGCACCCTTGCGCCCACGCGTACAACTGCCCTCCGAGATGACTCGACTGTCAAAGTTCGGGCAAGCTCCGCCGTGCCCACCACGGTGTCGACCTCGTCTTCTCCTGCCCCCACCCCTGTGGCATCGACGGCGACGGCGACAACCACACCTTATGCAGGGTATCCCTATGCATATTCGGCACAGCAACAAGCACAAGCAGCTTACCGACCTGCAGCAGCAGCAGCAGCAGCAGCAACGACAACAGGCGCAACAGCTTATGCACAATACAAACCGGGCACATATTATCAAAACTATGCTTCGGGGGCTCAGCAGCAGCAGCAGCAACAGCAACAACAGTACTATGGGCAACAAGCCTATGGGGCAGGCGCTACGAGCCAACAGCCATACGCGGCATACTCGAGTTGGTTTGCACATGCGCAGTATTCTCAAGTAGGGAGTGGGACTRCTTCGACGGGCAGGGGGACGCCCCAGCCTGTTACGGCTTATGGTGCATTCTACGCGCAACAGGCACAGCAGCAGCAGCAGCAACGGACTGGTAGTGCTGCAGGAGTGGCAACACCTGCTGTGGCCAACACGGTCGCGCTGAACAAGGCTGGGGCTGGAACAGGAGCTGCTACAGGGGCATGGGTGGGATATGGCGGGCAGCAGCAGCAGGGTAGCATACCGACACTGCCCGCACACCTGAGACCTCCGCAGACGGTTGCAAACGGGTACCAAACGCAGCAGCAGCAGCAGGGGTACTATGGCGGATATCAGGCAGCGCAGCAGGCCGGGCGGTAGAGTATTATTAAATTATTATGTAGAGCGCGATAGAGATAATCAGAACAAATCAATGTTTCGCACATTCACCATCCGCGTCCCAGCGACATCGGCCAACATCGGCCCAGGCTTCGATGTTGTCGGCCTCTCCCTCTCCCTCTCCCTCTCCCTCACCGTCTCCCTGCCCGCCGCCCAAGACTCCAGCGGACCCTATGTCCCGCCCAAAATCACCCACTCGGGTGAAGGCGCACACGAGGTCCCCCTCGACGTCTACAAAAACCTCACCACCCGCGTCGCGCTTTATGTCCTGCGCTGCCACGCCATACGTCTCCTCCCCTCCCATCTCTCCATCCACGCCCACAACGAAATCCCCTTTGGCCGCGGTCTCGGTTCCTCGGGCGCCGCCGTCATCGCGGGCGTGTTGCTCGCCAACACCCTGGCCAACCTCAACCTTACCACCGAGCGTCTCCTCGACTTTGCGCTCATGGTCGAACGGCACCCGGATAACGTCACTGCGGCCCTCGTTGGTGGGTTCGTAGGCTCGTATTTGAAAGAGCTCGACGAGGCCGCCACCATCGCTGCCAGTGTGCCGCTTAGTGAGGTTCTGCCAGAGTACCCGCCTGATGCTGGTGAGGAGTGGGGTTTGAATCCTCCGGTCCCGCCGTTTGGGATTGGCCATTATGTGAGATTTGGGTGGTCGGCGAGCATCAAGGCGCTTGCGATTATTCCTAGGTTCGAGTTGAGTACTGCAAAGGCTAGGGGTGTGTTGCCTACCGAGTATTCGAGAAAAGATTTGGTCAGTTGGGTTGACTCCCCCTTTTGCATTTACTTACGAATCGTCGTTGTTGCAAAGGTCTTCAACCTGCAGAGATTGGCAGTGCTTACAACCGCTCTCGCCCAAACTCCACCAGATCCAGATCTCATCTACGARGCAATGAAAGATCGCGTTCATCAGCCTTATAGGAAATCCCTTGTATGTCCCCCGTCTTTGTTATTTTCGGTCGTTAAGCACCCTTGGTTTTTTTTTTTTTTACGCTCAACCTCAACTAGATACCAGGTCTGCCTGAGGTGACCACATGCATCACCCCCTCAACCCACCCTGGATTGCTCGGTATATGCTTGTCTGGCGCTGGTCCCACCATTCTCGCCCTTGCMACATCGGGATTTGAAGCCATCGCCCAGGATGCCCGTGCTATTTTCAACGCCCGAGGYATCGAAGTAGATTGGAAGGTGCTCGAAGTCGCTGGAGGCAGCATTGTAGAAGAAGTGTCTTAGAATATATTAAACCAACATTAACGAAGTTTGTTACATGGAGATGCAAGATATCTAGGTGGTTAAAAAAATTAGCAAGAGGTATCATCCTGTCCCTTAATCCATCCAAGCAAACCCCCTCATCTACCCTCCTGCTGTCAGGCAAACAGCCCTCATCGCCACCAACGATCCGGCGCTGYGATCAAACGGTAAATCAACGGTAAATAGCACATCGCTCCGGTCGCTGTTCAGGTATACCGGTAAATTGACAAGTGCGTCTCGTGTCGAGTCATCCGCCTGCACCCAGCGAATTTGCGATGCATTGAGTCTCACAATCTCTCCGTCGTTGAGAACCAGTCTATCAGTCACCCAAGAWGCCCCTTCAAGAGCCAGCCCTTTATRAMATGAACAGCGTCAACCACTGGAAAGCGCAGTGACTTATTATGCTCACCATCTACAATGAAAGCCTCAGGGTCGTTGACACGTTCTAGRTCWAGTCTGAGGTGAAGGGTTTCAAGACTCCATTTCTTCCTGTGAGCGACAGCTTGTCGKGTGGCGGTGATATAGGCTTCAGGGAAGAACAGTCCCCCAAGCCAGACYTCAACATTGCTCAAGTTGTCCWCSCCAGCGACGTGTTGGAGCTGTTGCAAGCGGCGTGCAAAGTCCGCAATCCAGCCAGACACGGCCATCGACTTGTTGACCTTGTATCTCCTCCAGTGTTCGGGGATAGTCCCTGGAATCCATCGACATTAGCACAGCTAGTTACAAAAGTTTATTTCAAAAAAAAAAAAAACGAACCCTTGGTCAAAGAGCTCATAAGGGTCCGGAGATGATTCGTCTGTTTAAGTTCGCCTCTGCAAACTTGGATAACGTCCGCCAGGTCTTTTCGGACCTGTTCAAGGAGCTTGCGACCAACAGAGCCTTCGCGAGAGAACAACCTATACAACGGGTCCTGATTATCGGCCGCTTGTTTGACTAGCGTGGCAAATTGCTGCATTTCCCAACGTGAGCAATATCTACARGTCAKTATTGACCAAGGCGACGTACGGAAGGAAGCTGATCAAGCCATTCTCGACARCGTTCATGGAGTGTCCTCATCCAGGCAGGTTGAGCCGTCTGGGTCTTGGCTGCTGTCGACACGACTTCATCTTCGTCRTCTGCGAGCATCCTCATCTTCCTCAGCTTACCAAGCAGCTCGTTACCTAGGCGCRCGTTAACATAATGTAMAGCTACCAAACAATWMAATAATCACCTTGAGCAACGGCGATGACRCGCTCCGCTGTTGGAGGYARACTCAGCCATGAYGGYGGCTCRCGGTCGGGCAGTGCTTGCACCCAAGATAGGAAGTGCTCCATCTTGGTTCCATCGGGAACACCGAGTAGTTGTTGTTGGCCAGCAAGGGTGGGTACGAGGTCAAAGTCGACRTTGTAGGCCATGGGTGTGAATATGCCATCCACAAATGCATCAAGGATCTTCTGGTCAAAGTCACTGTCAACCCTACCGCCATAAACAGACTGCTTGATGAGTGTCCGCAGAGCGTCCCAAGGAATTGTAATTGGATCAATGTTGGTCTTTCCACGGGCTGCCATGTTGAGCCATGTATCAATAGTGGTAAATGCYGAAGCCATATCCGAGTCATTGAAATCGTATGTCTTGCTCCAGCCGAGAGGAACATAACGAAGCCGCTCCTGAACRACAGCGTGGAACCACGCGAGCAGGAAGTACAGTCGGACCTTCTCTGCGGGCCCTTGAGAGAGCCTGGATGAAGGAATAGAGCGAAGTGAATCCAATAGGTTGGCTTTAACACCCGGGGGAGGTTCGTTCATGATGAGGCGGGATTGACGCAATATATTGACGGGAATGGAGGGGTTAGCCTCCATGGTGAGGAAGAGTCGGAAATTGCGGTGTGGGTTGAGGGTCTGAAGCTTTTTCTCCAGTTGACCAAGCCAGGTTGGTGATAAATGAACGTTCTTGAGCAACACCCAAGTACCTTGCCTAGATGCTGCAGCAATAGCTTGATCCGCTAACGTGAATCCTTCCTGAGAGCCCATAGCAACCGAGGCGGACCGAGCTCCAGTATTCTTGATTAGGTTCTCAACGCGGTAGCTGGCGTCGTACCCAGGAACGGAAACAAGCGACACAGGTGTTGCTGAGGGGATTTCGTCGGTGACGATTAGGCCAAGGTCATAGCTAGAAATTTCCGCCAGGTCTGTCTCGAAAACGTTCCTGACGAATATTGTAGTTGCTTGTAGCAGTCGGTCGGGCCTGAAGCATTTAACAATCAAGAGGGCACGGATTGCCTCAATAGCCGCTACGGCGAAGAGTTAGCTGTGTAATGATGCAATCTGTTAGTAGTGCTTACGARTACTTGGCTCCCAAGGAGTGGGGACATGGGTTTCTGGCGCGCCAGCTTCTAGGAATGACGCCCATTCGCTTTCATGCTCAGCTATGTGYGCCTGAACTGGCCTGAATGTGGAATGTTTGGCGAAGTTTTCGAGACGAAGTGCTTGTTCAGGAGATAAAACAGAGATGTTCTGGGTTTGTGTTGTGGTAGCGACTGCTACGCCATCCCCACTCTCCAGGAGGAACTCTAGTTCATCCCCGATTTCCTCAACACCTCGTAACTTCACTTGTGCCAGCAGAACAGCAAGCATTAGGTGATCGCGGTAAAGGAGGGCACGAGAGGTACGTTTGTAGACAATGAGGAAGAGGTCTTTCAACAAGATCTCTCTCCGGGCGTGGTAATCAGACACATGTTTCAGATTTGGGTTGTGGTGGAGAATGTATTCGAAAATATCCAGGAAAAACCTGAGGGAAAACTGGTAGAAGTGGTTGACGGTGTTGAGTTGCTCCAAGACGAAAAAGACGGAGCTGCAAGCTTGCGCCAAYGGGAGGTATTCTGCAGTCACTTGTTCCACCTCCTTCATGATGATATCTGTCTCYTCGACCTTGGAAGTGATCTCTGCAGCCTCRCGTTTCAAAGTTTCTAGGGTGTCGATGACCTTGTCGTCATCTARAATATTGCCCGAGGACTCGTTGAGAGCTTGAAGGAGTAATTTCTCGAGAGTACGAAGCCTTARACGGAATTCTCCCTGGATCTTCATAAGGTCCGTCCTTCTGCTTTCTGTGTCAGGCCGTTCCACTTTGAGGACCTGGTCAAGTGACTGGCTTTGTAGACTACTTCTGGTCATGGTGAAGTTAACAAACGTTACTCGGCTGCAAATGTCTGGCGAGAATTCCACGGAAGGATCTCTGGTCGAAAGGAACATGGTGAATGATGGGGAGAAGTCAATGTCTTGGCTCCCAAGGCGAATAAGCACGCGGCCGCCAGTACGTCTGATTTCCTTGTTGAGAACAGCATTGAGGATCGGGTCAAGGTGTTCAACATCCTGAATCAGCAAGGGATTGCCGAAACGAAGAGCGCTCTCCAGAACCTTCAAGAAAGCTTCGTCCAAGAAGCTGGTAACCGTGATCTTGCGCTCTTTGTATTCATTGAGTAAGAAAGTGGTTGCTTGACCAGTAGGGTCGATTATAAGAGGATAGCGGTTAAATCGTTTGAGCATGATCGCGTTTTCAGTGGTCAGATTGTCCGATGGCAGGGACTTGGATTGCCAACTGAGGCGATCATCCGCGGTGGATAAGTACTCAGTGAAGGCGAGCTCCTGCTTGAACTTGACGCCTGCTTCGGCCAAGTGGCTTGACCATTCTTGCCACATGATTTCGCGATAGTGTTGATCGAAGAACCCACCGTATGCCAAAAARGCCGCGGAGAGTAAAACATCTCCGACAATGGTGCTCATTTCCACGTCGAATGTACGGCTTCCAGCTTCCCAGCGATTTCTCTCGGATGAGAGACTCTCCAAGAGCTTCATGCTCCTGTCCACCTTGCCTTGCACACGCTCCATCTCCGCCTTGATAGCCTGAACTTCACTAATGAGTAAGGCATATTCGTCCTTGTACCTCGCAATCTTCTTCTCGAGTTCCGCGATCATCTCGATGATAGCCGCAGCCTGCTTTTTGGTCGTCTCTGCTTGTGTTTCGAGGGATTGCACCTCATTACGCAGGGGTTCAACCTTGTCGAGGATTTCGGAGAAGCGAACTTGTGCAATAACCCATTTGACCAGAGGACCGCAGGCTTTGCTGGCGTGGTTAACTGTTTCGAATTTGTAGTTAGGCCGGCTTAGGAAGTCCCTTTTCATGGTTTCCCTGAGGGGTTTGGTCATTTGGGTGTTTGTATCAAAGTTTACGATGCGTTGGATAAAATCGTCACGACGAATGATACCCTGGACTGTGCGCCAGCTATCAATCTTATGACCTAGAATAGTGCAAACAGACTCCATAGCAATCTTGACTGCCTCAGGAGGGTTGGCCATTGTTCGAACCTCTTGAAGGTGCTGTCGCTTGATATTGCTAACGGCCGCTTGTGCGTCCATCACCGCGGGCTCAGCGTCGGCAAGGTCAGCCATGACCACAGCGCGACGCTCCGCGATATGGCGATCTTGTTCGACGAGAGCCGCTTGAATCTCGATCGATGCCGCTTTCTTCTGTTCTGCTTCTTGTTGATCTGCAACCATACGCTGAAGCTTCTCGTTAGCTTCTTTATTCTTGGCTTCGAGCTGAGACCTCTTGATAGCAAGACTCTTGCGAAGGTCTTCGACCTGGGTAACAGTATCGCGAAGTTTGTCTAGACCAACATGCAAATGCCTCTGTTGTTCCTCAAGCTCGTCTCGTTTCTCAGTATGCAGCTTAACATAATGATTGATACTGTGGATAACAGGTCAGAGGTTATAGAAGTCGGAGAATGAGGAATACTCACAAGTCGAGATAATGACGAGGAGTCACATAATTGTATCGACCTTGGCGGCGACTCAGGCGTTGGTTAATTTGATGGAGTGATTGGTGTACGTGAACGAGTGCATTAACAACAGCGATGCGGTGGACAGGGGGCATCGAAAGTCCGCGGTAGGCRATGGGGAAGTGAGCAGGTGGGTTGTAGGAAGGGAGGTCAAGGTCAAGGGTATTGGTGAACTCCATGCCAACTTGGTACAAAGCCTGGTCAGACCAGTCACCAAACCAATCTAACACGCAGCGATTGAATAAGGCAGGAGACGTTGCAGCTCGCGATGCCAATCCATTCTCCGGCGGGTTCATGGTGAAGACCACATGGAGATTCTTCGCCACTTGCCCCGTAAACCATTTGTACAGCTCTTCAGGAGAATCCAACATCAAGCCATCTCGTTGAGACCCTTCCTTGCAGGCTGTCATGAGTGCCGCATGCTCATCCCCCTCAAATAGACCTGGAACTTCGGCGTTGGCTAAGAGGGTATTCATCCTCTCAAGGAATCCAGAATCGAGGACATTCGATTCGTCCATAATGAAGCAAATCTTCTCCCCCTTGCACCCGGAACGCCGGAGCACGGTCCTCAGGTCTTCATCAAAGTCATCTCCGGTATACTTGTTCGAAACTTTGATCTGGAATATGCTTAGCCCATTCATCCAGGCCACGAACCTCGACAGCGTTGTCTACAGTCAACCTCTCAGCTCAGTGATGGGCGACAAACCAATGTAAAACTCACCTTTCCACTGCCGCTGACACCGATCAACAATAAATGCCCTTGTATTTGCCGGAAGACGCGATCAATACGCAGAACATGGTCCAGTACATCGTTGAACAACACGAGGGGGACATCAAGTTCTTCTTCGTAGAAGACACGTAGACGAGCCTTTGTATACTCTCGCAATACCTCGCGGTCGACAGGGATGTAGTTCTTAGATGTCCAGTTGGAGAACAAGATAGGACGACTAAGAGCCTCTTCTTTGTTGATGGTCGGGAAGTGTTGCATAGCAGCACCATCGATGTTTTCGTCGGTCCAACTCTTCTCCTCTTCTGTTACCAAACGATCCTGGAAGAGGCGAAGCGCTTCGTGCGCCCAGACGCGCACCAGACCCTCGACAGATAGAATTTCCAGGGGTCTAATGGCCTCATAAATACCGCGAATCCAACGCGTCAGCTCACGGGGACTGTAGACATAGTGCGCTTGGATGTCCGTAGTGAAGTGTTGCTGAGAGGCAAGATAGAACTCAACCATTGCGTCGGTGAGGGGATCGGCGTAAGCGCGAAGGTTCGGGACAACCTTAAGAAGAGCACGATTGTAGGTGCCATAAATTTGCTTGAGAGACACCTCTCCTGGATAGTCGACCATGACTAGGGGCGCGTGCCGCAGGAAACGATGACTGAGAGGTACGCGACCAGGGTCTGTCGGAGGATTGCAGGCACCAACAAACTGAATGCGTTCAAGTTTGACCCAAGCCATGTCACTGGCTCGCCAATACCCCCCTGATTCGACAAGCTGGCGGATGAAGGAAATGACGCGCTGAGTGCCATATTTATCCGTGGCGGGCAAATTAATTTCATCACAAAATACCACCAACCACCTTCCAATCTGTATGGGTGCAAGAATAACCCCGTTAGGGGTCTTGCGGTACTCGCAATACTGCTCGAATGTTTTCAAGATTAATTCGGGCGTGGTCGCGCTGGAGAAGTTAAGGCCAACGACTTCCATGTCTGGCAACTTCCTGAGTGCGCTGAAGAGTGTCATGGTCTTTCCTGAGCCTGGAGGGCCGCAGAGCATGAGTGGCTTGTGCTCTGACAGCCACGAATAAAGAACTTCTTCGTGGCGAACAGTGTCCATGGTAGGAACAACAACATCAGAAGCCGTAACTGCATGAGCCTCGATCTCAATAGACGGAACTCGCGATTGCCAGGAAATCCATTCGCCATTGGATACTTGCACGTCATAGTCGATTAACGAGCTTCCCGGCGCAAGGGGTGGTAAGTCGATGCCAGTTTGGCTGCGTAGATAATCGCCCAGTTTTGCACGGAGATCTAGTTTGGCGTCCCCAGAAAATGCCCAGATGATGTTGGCAAGCAGGCGTTTAGTAACATATTGTTCCACACGCTCCGGTGGAAGAGGGAAGTCCGGATGTTGGATGTTGTATTCAATGACGTTCCGGACAGTCTTATTGAGAAGGGAGAACAGGGTGTTAAGAGCTCGCGTAGTGGTGAAATCCATGATGTGCTCAATGGTTTCGGCATACGAAAGAGCAGAACCAACGAGTTCTCCCTCTTCGAAATATCTTGTTAAAAGGGAGGCAATTTGTTTCTGCGTGGTGAGGTTGGCCGAATTGGAGGCATCAGAGACGTCGGCTCTGCGGTTCAGAATGTCGTTAGAGTCTTCATCATCAGCGTCAAGAGGAACTGATGACAATGTGGAGAGGTAGTGGTGGTAAACCATTGAAGGTTCGACGACATCTTCACTAAACCAGATCATGCCACAGCGACTAACTGTTGCCAGAGTTGCATATTTGAGGTGTTCGACTTCGAACATGATCCTCACATTAGGTGGTAAATTAAGGCGTTCTCCATTGGGCAACGTCAAGAGCTTGTTATCATCGAGCACACTTATTGGTTCATTAGCTTAGCTTGATGATGGAATGCATTATAAACAAACCTGTTCAAGTTTTCCACCCATTCAGGATCGACATCACCGTCGAAGATGATCCAATGGCGTTTCCCGCTCTCACCACGTACATCATCCACGATTTTCCGCAGGATGTGGGTAAAGAGTCCATCATTCCATTCGCGAGTAGTTTGATCCAAGGTGCCATAGAGAGCATCTTTGTGCATGGCCTTGGGGTCAATAACATAGGAAACGCCTTCGATACCATCGAGACGTTCAAGCGCCGCAAGTAGAACTTGCCATGCGTTTGTCTTCCCGGTACCGGAGGGCCCAACCATCATGAGACCGTGCTGGATCTTCTGAATTTGGTAGAGCTGTAGAATTTTGGCAATCCAACGATCACCAGCAACCAGCCTGCGTTCGGCGCAGACCTTGAGGATCCGCTCGCGAAGCGCTTCGAGATCAACAGGGAAATAGTCAACTCCAGGGAATACATCAGCTAGCAAACTAAATCGAAAAAAAATCAGATACGACGGCACAAATTTTATGAGGATATACCTTGTTAGCAATGGCACATCGTCAGCAACCAACTTCGGGACAATGGTCTCAGTAACACTTTGGATGAGGATGATCTGCTCCATCTCTACAACGTCCTCGTCTTCATCAGCGCTGTTACTCTGCAACCTCTCTCTCTTGAGAATACCCGCACTGGCAAGAACAGCCTTGAGAGCACGAAGTCCGAAGTCATAGTGAGGTTGGCGCGACAGCTGTTCGTCACAAAGGTTGAAGAATGGGACAATCTTGGAAGCAAGAGACTCCGCGGTTCGGAAACCTTGAGAGAAAAGCATAACTTGAGCAATAAGCTCCCTATCGGGCCGAGTCATAGCCATTCTAAAATAATGATATTAATCGAGGGTTATTAGAGAAAGGGACAAACATACGGTCTGAATAACTTTGTCAAGTTTGGCGGTAACTGGGAACGACCAGCATAATTCGGGTTAGTGGTAATGAATATGCCTACATTGAGAAGTTAGGGAAGAACAGTAACGTCTGAAACTGGCCACCGACCAATGTTTTTGTGAATCTTCAAATTCTTCCCAACCAACTCGATCTCAGTGTTTGGGTTCTTGACCAACGACGCGAGGCCTTGTTGGATTGTCTGCACTTGTTGCGAGACAGCACTTAGAATGCGCTCTTCAAGTCGGTTAAATTCATCGAAGCAGCCCCACGCGCCAACCTGACATAGACCAACAAAAATACGACCCATGGCCTGAAAGTCGAACGTCTCGTCGCAACAGAAAACAAGAACAAATCTGCCAAGTTGCACTCCCAGAGCTTTGACGGATTCTGTTTTGCCAGTCCCAGCGGGCCCGAAGGGTGAACCTCCGAGTTGCTTGTCAAGGGCTTGCGTGAGTGTAAGATAAACACGGTCTGTCAGCGGTGTCTGGACAAGACGATCAGGGACACCCAGATACTCCCATCCGTAAGGATAGGAGGTCTCCGCCACTTTGATGGACAACCTGTCGAGGGGATTCTCGACCGAAGTATCAAGATAGAACCGCATCTGAGACAGCCAGGTGAAGCCATGATTGTCAAGCATTCGTTGGCTGATAAGGGAACGTGTAACATCGCGTTGGTGCACAAGCTCTGTGATGAGGTGTTCGCATTTCCTTCGAGTTACGGGAGAGAGTTCTTCCAAGACGATGTCGGCCAAGAGGTCGAGGGCTTGGTGAATAGTGTCGAGGGGCTTTTCAGGGGTTTGGTTGCTGTCCAAGGATGCTTCCACGAAAGCTGTCCATGCAACTTGGATGGCCAGGGTAACGAGTTGTGCGGGATATTTCTCCAACCAATTCATTAAGTCTTCTTTTGAAAGATCCGAGCCATTGCCATAGAAGCTCTCGAGCTCAGCAACAGCTTCGCAGAGGAGGTCGGCGAGAGAAATTCTCATCATGGTTTCAATCCGAGCAAGCCAGTCGTTAATCTTGGGGTAATCCTTGAGAAGGATAGGCTCGGAGAAACGAACTTCTTCTCCTTCGCGAGAAGCCATACCCTGGATCTGTGTCAACTCCTCATCCAACGAGACTGTTGATATCCCGGCAAACATTTTCTTCAAGTGCTTCATAATGCGTAAGATATCTTTACTGTTCCCGATGATCTCGAGTAGATCTTCGTCTCCAACGAAGTAGAAACGGGGGAATGACGAACGCTCGCGCTCAAGGTATTCGCCCAGGGCTTTCTGAATTTTGTTCAGAAGATCTGCCAAACGCTCCAAACTCTTCTGAATACCAGCGATGTTCATCACATCCAAGATAAACGGCGACTTGTAGACTTTCTTCATGACGGTTAAAAACTCCGTATTGATGTTCTGGAAGCGAGCACTCTCGACCGGAAGGAGGTGCTTGATATCTGCACTTCCGGAGAAGATTCCTTCCAGATACACCCACTGCCGTTGAACGTCAATCCACACATCTGCAAAAGATCGTCAATGTAAGCGAGAATCGCAACTCAGCAGAAACGCACCAAATAACACGTGGATCCTATTGAGCTTCTCCTCCCAGGTTGCGGCCTTGTTATTATTATTTTTTAGCAACGGTCCATGTTCCTGCTCAGAACACGCTCACCTCTTCTTCGAAAACTGAAATGGAGCATGATTAACTCTGCGTTCTACTCGTGATTATTGGGATAAACAAACCTTTGTAGTAAGGTGACAATTTCATCGCTGTCAACGAATTCAAGTTTTCACTACACTTATTGAACAAATCATCCCATCCCCTTACACGTAGTTTAGCACTAGCATTGAACCAGAAAACAGTGCATACCTGATCAAACGACATTTGTTCTGATAGTTGACCAGATCCAGAGCATAATTGGACCAAATCTCCTTCACTTGTTTAATGTACTCTTCGAGGGCCATTTCTCCCTGTGCTTGAATGATGACTTCCTTGATTTGAGACTCGTTCTTTTTGAGGTCAAGGTCGTATACATGTCCCAATGACATTCTGTCAAAGGAATGAGTACATCCCCAAAAGAACTAAACCCAACTCACAAAGATAAAGTCGGCTGGGAAGGCAGCTTCAAAGACTTGAATAGCTGCTTCCAGTGACGATCTTTTAAAGCATCCGACTTCAACTCGGCGATCAATGCGTTGGACTTGAGCAGTCCCCTAAGGACATCCTGGACATATTCAAATGCGGCATACTGCCTCATCCTCGTCGGCATCTCCTTTGTTGAGCTAAGCAAACCGTCAATTAGTTGCCTCAACTTCCTAGGCTGGACTGTAGCCCAAGCCATCTCCCTCAGCTCGCCAATCTGGCTCCAGATGCCAGAAAGTGCAGTCCACACGGCTTTGAGATCACGGAGTTCCTCGAATACAGGTTCCAGCCGCGTGTGTCGCGTCAACTCCAAGTCCAGCGCCTCCTTTGCCCGGCAAACCAAGTCATACTCTTCCTGAACACGATTCAACTTGCCCTCAAATACGTTGATAGTGTTCATAGCTGTATCCGCCCGTATGCTCCCCTGAACAGGACGGGTCTGCTCCCATTCAGTGATGATGTCGTTAATCTTGTTCTCAACAATCTTGTCTTCCGCAACAATCTTCAGCTGTAGCCCGGCTGACGTTGAAAAGTGAACAAAGCGCCCCTGAACATCGAAGAGGGAAAGATAAACCTAATTGCTCCTGTATGGAATCGTTCTTGCGCTTCAGAATCTCGTTATACGCGCTCCATTCTCCTCGAAGCTGGTCACTGTAAAGCCAATCGTCGGGAAATTGATATCGGAAACGTTCGAGTGTTTTCTCGCCGCTGGCACAGAGCTCAATCATGGGGCCCCATGCCTTCGTCTTCTTCTTGAGGTCTTGTACAAATGTGATAAAAGTGACAGCCGCTGCTGTCGATGAGTTTGACGGAGCGAACACCTGAGCACGATTCTGTGAAACCAGTTGCAGGGGCAGAGAAGATGCCGAGACACACCTCCATCTTGGGTCTTGTTCACGGTAGCGACGCGTCGTTGCGAACCTCGCAAGCTAAATGGCTGCACGTGTTCTGGCAATCCAACCCTAACCCCACCTCCCGCCGCGTCTCTCTTCGCATCCTGCCATCGTTGTAAAACCACCAACCACCAGCACATCCCATCCAAAATGTCGGGCCGTCAACAACGTGTGATGGTCCAGCCCATCGTAGGTACACCTCTGCACCCGATCAAACCATATATCTCATCCATTCCGTTAGAATGTCATCTTCAAAAACTTGCAGCAGGTTCAGCCATTTTATGCATTGTCAGCATGATGCACGCTTATGAACAATACACATAGGGAACCAAGATCTGCGTTTGGCTGTATGACAACATTGAAATGCGGATCGAAGGCAGCATCATCGTATGTTCAGTTTACTCGCGCACCGCCCACGATTCCAGATTATGCACTTATGCCCATCATCGCCACTTTTGCTACAGGGTTTCGATGAATTTATGAACCTTGTCATTGACGATGCTGCAGAGGTCTACGTGAGGGATGTAAAACCTCGGAGAGAACTAGGTATGTCCCCCAAGTACGGTCAATGTCTCCCAGGTTGTTGAATATGTCCCAGGTCGTATATTATTGAAAGGCGATAATATCACTCTCATCCAGCAAGTACAAGGATGAGGTATATACAAAAGTCTCCTACCAGTCTGTCCTGTCATAAGTTGTATATTGGGAGGAGTCGCGAAACGTTCAACGACTGCCGACATAACGGGCACTCAGCCTTGGGGGGAGAATAGAAATGAACTGCGGTAGAAAATTGAGCGGAAATCTCACCTTCTCCCTTCCCCAACCCACAATACAGTTCCAACAGAACAGATGGCCGCATTCAGTGGAGCAGCTATCTGTTCGCTCCTCAAGGCACAGCGTACAATTTCTCCCGGCTCTCACTGCATCAGGAATGGACGCGACATCAAGTACCGTTCGTTCGTCTTCCTCTGCAGGCTTGACCGGTTCGTTCGCAAGATCCAAGTCCAAAAATGCTGAAATAGGCCTTTCGTCAATGTAGAGCTCCGATGCGGTCCCTTCATGCTCGAAGCTGCGCTGCTTCCCCTTGGTCACAGAACTTGAGACTTTCTCCCGCTGACTCTGGATATAAGAGACCAGTCGATGGAGAAGTCGAATACCAAGAAGAGCACCTAAGAGCGAATAGGACGGCGGGCGGATATGAGGGTCTTCTGGCGTCGATGAAAGCTAGATAAATCTTTCAGTGAGAAACACCCGAGAGTTTAAACATGAACAATACATGTCGGATGCCCAGGATGCGTTTCGATAGATCATAATAAGTCCCCCTCAAATAAAAAATGGCCAAATTGACTTCCGAAGCAATATTGGCGAACAAAGACAATGCCTTTATGTATTTGGCGATGGTAGGATATTTCATGTTCAGTCGAGATGAAGTCGCGCATTTCGCAAGAATATAACTAGGGAAGGTCGAGAGGAAGACGAGGGCATTGCGGATCTTATCGGGTGAGGGGGTCTCGTCGGAATAAGATGAATACTGCCAGATGTCTGTATATTCTTCGCCTAGCGTCTGGTTGCCTTCTTGCGGTAAGGAGTGAATACTCAAGGGCCAGGAAGGGAAACAAACCTCGACCAAACGTAATTCCATAATATGCTAGCTTAGTGAAGAGGTCGACTTCCCTATCCCATCGCGTTAACCAGCGAGTACCTGTAGCATAGAGTCAATGCCAGCTAAGGACCAGACGAGAGGGCAAGTTACCGAGCCATGAGCGAAGGACGTTTTCTGTCTGTTCACGCAGTGACGAGACATGGTAAATGTCGCGCTGGTTTGCACGAACTATTCAACATATTTAGCTGCCTCAGTGGATCGAGCAGCAAGTGGTGGGCATACTTATTTGCGCTTGCTGCGCCTGAGGAAAAGATGGAGGGTTCACCATAAATCCAGGACTCTGCGGCTACGGTCGAGTGTGGTCGAGTGTGTTTGTTTTCAGCCRGCGTCTACAACTTTCCTACGGCCCACTCCTACTTTCACCCCAGTCGCCAACCTCTACATCTCCCGAGTGAAAAATCATGCCTCTACCTCCTCGCCGCCAGGAAGGCCCCACTGTTTGGCAAAAATGTAAGTCTCGTGTTACCCCTCCCGTTACTACAGCCCATAATAATTTTCTTTATAGTGAAGTAGGACCAACCCCCTTGTCTATGTCTCCGATTTCTTACATACTGGTTCAGGATGGGCGCTTTAATGGGCACAGGTGTCGGTCTTACCATTGGCTTCATTTTTGGCTCCTGGAGTATCATCCGGTACGTCGTCACATCTACGGCTTTGAAGTTATATTCATTTACATTCACCTTACCAGAGGCGGCGCTGGACCACGCGGCGCCCTCTCAACCTTGTCACAGTACATGCTCAGCAGTGCTGCAACCTTTGGTTTCTTCCTCGCTATCGGTTCCGTCAGTGTGGCACTCGAGACCYTCAGACATACAGAGTCGCTGACGATATAGTTTAGGTTATTCGTAGTGATTCCGAGATTCCCCTACACTTGCAAGCTGCCCACATCCAACTTATCCAACCGGCCCTTCGTATACGTTCCCGAGACGAAGGTTTTCAACTCATGCGGGCTAGGTGGCAAGCAGAACGCCAGCGCGAGGAGCCTGTCCACAACTAAAGTGCAAGGACTTCATGGAGAGTATCTGTTCACCACAGTTTTTTGCATTTTTCAACGCTCGTAACAACCCAGATCGATAATAATAATGTTGCTCYGGGCATTGAACCCTTGAGCATTTGTACCCCCTACCCCGTAAAAGCCTACCTCCTCTAATCGGATCATGGAACTTCTTAGCTCATCTGTGTCCTCTGGGCTTAGATGTCTGAAAAATATATATAGACCAATTTTTCAATCGCCCAGGTCTACATACGCATTAATGTGGCTGGACAAATCCACTTGGGAGTATCTACATGCTCATGAAAGACCAATCAAGGCCTGGTATCCAAAACAACTAGGTGTAAACTACAATAGCAAGAACATGGGATGAATAAGTAGGGAACACACAACTCAGATCATGGACTTAGAGGCGGGAGCGAGCGAAACGCCTGTTCCTGTTGTTGGTGTTCTGGTTTCCACCACGGTTACCATTGTTGTTGTTGCCAGCGTTGGCAGCAGCGGTCTTGCCAGTGTTAGCGGCACCAGTGTTGGCGGCGCCAGTGTTGGCAGCGCCAGTCTTGCCAGTGTTAGCAGCACCAGTGTTCGCGGCACCAGTCTTGCCAGTGTTGGCGGTACCGGTGTTGGCGGCGCCAGTCTTGCCAGTGTTAGCGGCACCAGTGTTCGCGGCGCCAGTCTTGCCAGCAGCACCAGCAGCACCAGCAGCACCAGTCTTGCCAGCAGCGCCAGCAGCACCAGCCTTGCCAGCAGCGCCAGCAGCACCAGTCTTGCCAGCAGCACCAGCAGCACCAGCAGCACCAGCGTTCTGGAAAAACACGGATAAGAATGACTTTCGAAACACCAATCGTTTTGAGGTCTTACCTTGCCTGCAGCGCCACCAGCTGCAGCACCACCGGCAGCAGCACCACCGGCAGCAGCACCACCAGCTGCGGCACCACCGGCTGCGGCACCACCGGCTGCAGCACCACCATTGTTGGCACCGTTACCAGTAATGACACCAGAGTCCTAGATGAACAAAAATAGATGAGAACAATACTCGCTCCACGACATAGAAAACATACGGCATTAGCCTGGCCATCGGCAGTCACTGTGAACTATTCGTATTTTTGGATTCGTTAAAAATAGGTTTCTGATGAACATTGAAAAAAAAAAAAAAACTCACATAAACAGCATCGTCAAGGGAACCGTGTTGTGCGATCGGAACGAGAACGGGCTGATGGTTGGCCGCTGAGTTGATTGACGACACCTTGTAAGAGCCAGCGGGAAGACCAGCAGTAACGTCGGCCGTAAGTTGACCGTTTTGCGCAGCGGCGTTCAACCCCTTGAAGAAAGCGAATTTCTTGGGATCCGTAGGTGTGGTCTGAGTGACGGAGTCCAAGAGCTCGACGACGACGTGTGAGTGGCCTTGGATCTGGCCTTGAGCGTTCAGGAACTGGGGGGCAGCAAAGTAGTTCTCCTGTGCGTTCACGAAGAAACCAGTCTGCATCCCTCGGATAGCCATGGCGATTGTGAAGGCAGAGTTCTCCTTGATAACATCGCCGTTCTTAGGGAAGACAAATTTGGAGGAGGGCATGTTATCGGTGGAGGGGAGAACACCCATGGGTGCAGGATTGCAAGACCCGGTAGTAATCTGCTTGCCATTTGTGATGGGGAGGTTGGGAACAGTCAAGCAGAAGTTGATGAAGTTGTTCGTCGAGGTCAAAGAAGCGACCTGGCCTGTTTATCCCACTGAGATGAATGGTATTTCCATGCAATGTAAATTCATACCATCGGCAGGTATATCCTGACCGTCATTGGCAAAACCGTCAGCAATGACCTTGGGGTCGAGAGCTTGATGCCAGTCAGTCTTACTATATCAAAAGGCGGAGGGGGAGCTCACTAAGAGACTGCTGGGGATCCTGGTTGTTATTCCCAGCGTTCGCAGTGTTGTTCGCAGTGTTGGCAGCGCCGGTGTTCCCCGCGGCGGCCTATAGGGTATTATACCCGTTAGTGCAGCCATAGGATAAGCAGAAACTGGACTTACACCCGCACCCCCAGCGTTCTGGTTGTTGTTGTTGCCGTTTTTCGCGGCCCCTTTGGTGGCGGCGCCGGTATTGGCACCCGCGTTGCCCTGCTGACCAGCCTTAGTGGCGCCGGTGTTGCCCTGCTGGGCACCTTTGGTGTTGGCGCCAGCGTTGGCGCCAGCGTTGCCGTTGTTGTTTCCGCCGTTGTTGCCTTGTTGGCCACCCCTGGTGTTGCCGTTGTTGCCGTTCTGTTGCTGACCAGCCCTGCCGGCGCCTCCACCGTTGTTACCGAACGGGTTGAATTGGCGAACCTCGTTATGGGAATTTTGGGGGGCGGCGGAACCAGCCAAGGCCATGGAAAGGGCGAGAACGATCGACGCTGTCTTCATGGTGATTCAAGTGAAAGAGCGTAAAGAGTCAGGAAAAGTGGAGTCTGAACAGACAGGCGTATGAGATGTGTGTGAACTACCCGGTAGAACAATCCCTAATCACAGAAAAGGGAGAGAGAAAAAAAGGCGAGGTGAAAAGAAAAGGCAAGTGAAGGTGAACGAACGGATAGAGATGGGAGGTTGGGAGACATGGCTATATACCCCTTGCAGTACAGCCTAGTGGGAATCTGTCAACATATTTTTAGAAATCACGGTCGATGGCAGCTGTTGCGCACGTAGTCCCCCCAAGTCAATTTCGAGTCGGTGCAACGGCGATGCGCCCGCGAGACGGGCGCTGTTACAGATAATTTTCTGCCAATATATGGCGCGCGAAGAGGTGGTCCGGTGAGCATACTGGCCCCCACAAAGCATACGTAGCCAGGAATCAGATATCAGGTCCCCCATCTTCCTTTGCGACACGAACACGCGATGGAGTCCGCCGCATATGCCTGCATCAAACCTTGGAACAAAGAGTGATCAAAAGGCCGCTAAGGGTGCATCTGCCGATTTGACCTCGCAACTGCCGCCGGGGTAACGCTGCAGATTGCAACTGGATGATGGTCAGGCCAAAATTAGTAAACCTGGCCGGTTGGGTAGACACCCGACCCCCTGTCAAGATGCCCCTTCTGGATTTCCACTAGTCACCTTGTACTCTATTTCGTACCGCGAGAAACACGCTGTTGTCGCCATGCCGTCCCACAAGTACGATATGCAATTCGCCAATAAAATAATCATGATCAAGGGCCCCACAGCTTGATTGCAAGAGCCATTGGAGCGGGTTCCAGCCTGGTGGTCAAAGCAACAACGGTTCGGATGATGGCCTCCTCAACTTAAGCCCCGCTTGCGCCAGCGAGGCCTATCTTGATACTCTACCCTTTGTGTTATATGGACGAAGTGAGTGTGCTGGCCACGTTACTGTAATGATGGCGAGTTGGACTCGCCCGGGACACCGGGTCGGCACGGTCCGTGAACAACCATTATGTACTACCAATTCGGAGCACTCTCTGCCACTTGGCTTCACCCTATAATCAGCGGCCCCTCCTCAACCTCCAGAATGCCTTCAGAACCAACCACTGTAATAGTCGATGCTGTGAGGTGTTCACTGCCTTGGCCACACAGCTTTCTAAGCTCAAGCCTCATAGATCTTATTTGATATGGACGGGTAAGATTTTGCAATCTTTTCAATCGTACCGACTGCCAGCATGAAGCAAGCTGGCAGTGATCTCATAAGCATTCCATATCAACCATCATTTACCATTGTCACAGACCCCTAAGGTATTCGTCGGAGCTTAGGCTTGATTGATTGATATCTATCCACAGGACCCTTATAGACTCAACTCCGGGTGTATTCAAAGCCTGGGAAACCTTTTCCAAGGACTATTCGCTTGGTAACTCGCATACCATTGTTGAGGCAACCCACGGAAGGAGACTTTACGACACGCTAAAGGAGTACTGCGGGATACAAGACGAGACCAGATTACTGGTAATATAACTCGATAACTCCTCTCCTCTCCGCTTACACTGTTGGCAAGGCAGAAATTGACCGCTTCGAGGATGAAGTGATCCATGGTGGTCCTACACCTCTACCAGGAGTCGAGAATCTTGTGTCGCAGGTGATTTTGATGGATTCTAGAGAATCATACAGTTCACCGACCAATACCAATCTATATAGCTAGCTTCTTTTCCTGATACGAAATGGACCATTGTCACATCTGGTAGGCTCATACAAATCTATTATTTGATGTATGCAATGATTAAACGCATCTGGACACGCATAGCCTCCAGTAATTATGCCCCTCGAGCACTAGAGAGGTCAGGTATTGCCATCCCGCGAGTTGGGTTGGTCACGGCAAATGATGTTTCATATGGAAAGCCGCACCCTGCCCCCTATCTCGCCGGAGCAGCGAAATGCGGTGTTGAAGCGAGCAAATGTTAGGAGCCCTTGGTCACTGTCGGGTTGCCGCTTACTCTCCCAACCTCCCTTTAGGTCTCGTCGTGGAAGACGCAATTTCTGGATTACAATCTGGCCGAGCAGCAGGAGCTCGTACTTTGGCTGTTTGTACCTCTACAAGTCGCGAGGCTCTCGAAGCCGAGGCAAAGCCAGATTGGGTTGTCAACAACCTCGAAAGGTATTGTGGCTATTCACAACGCATCAGTTATTCCCGACTGCCCTAATTACCCGACAGTATCTCTGTGGAAATGGTTGGCGGTAAAGTTAAAGTGACTATCGGTAACTTATGACGAATACAAGGACATAATATCGGTCGTAGGTATCGATAAATCATTGGTCCGTCTACCTTACCAAACACCTACCGAATACAAACGATGTCTGTTACCAAAGGCCATTGATGGAGCTATTTTTAAAGCATCCTAACCAATGAACAACCTTGCATCTGGTGTTGTTGTAAGAAGGCCACACCTCACACTGATTGAGGGGGGTTGCCTTCTCATCAGATGGAACGCGTATTGCGCCGCGGGCCGATCCTGAGCACATGGCAGGATATGTCAAACACGATTGTTACCAAGACGTTGTCAAGGCTTCCGCCTACTGGACATACGGGAAGTTCGCCCTACTGAGGTTCATGGGCATATCTTTGTTGACCTAGTGGTCGTACAAGGGAAAAGGATGGACGGCCCGAACTATGCTTTGTGGGTGCATGAGTTTCGTTGGTTGTTCTCTTGGCGGCGGGAGGGGCATATAAAGCAGTAGGCCGCCCTTCCACTGCTCTCCAGTTCGGCTTTTCTTGTTTCTCTTCTTCAGTGCTTTCTTTAAACGATCAGTGATCGTCTCCTTTTTCTTTCGTTCAAAAATCGTTCTTGGTTTCTCTCGACCTGGTGTCCCAACTTTCCATTAAATTCCCTTGAAAAAATGCAACTACGCGTCGTTCTCGTCACTCTTGCGCTCTCACTCGCCGCTTCTGCACGACCCGCTGTGGATCGCCGTGCCTCTTTCGATCTCAAGAACGGGCAGGATGCCATCGCGCTGAAGTAAGCCACCAGCTTTGCGCTTTTTTTTTTTTTTACAATGCCGATAGTTGACAATGCTACCATTTCTAGCGACAAGTTTAAAACCCTAACAGCCAACTCCCCCTGCAAGACTGGGGAAGATGCTTGCATTAACCAAAAATTCGCGCAATGTGTGAATGGCAAATTTGTCCTTCAGGCATGCGGAGCTGGCACAATGTAATCGTTTTTTTTCTGTATTTGGAAATTCTGACGTCATTGAACAAAATTATGCAGTTGTTCTGCCCTGCCCCTCGACAACAAAGCAGGGACTACAATCACCTGTACTACTGAAGCTGACGCGGCGGCTCGCATCGCTGCGGTATGTTATTTTTAAATTAAATTAAATTTACCGGTCTTGACAATAGCGAATGGGGTTCGCAGACCGGTGCTCAAGCTGCGGGTGGCAATAACGGTGGCAACAACAACAACGCGGGCAATGGTAATGCGGGCAACAACAATAATGCAGGAGGCAACAATGCGGGAAACAATGCAGGGAACGGAGGTGCCGCCGGTAACAACGAAGACCCACAAACATCGTTGAGTACGTTATCAGGTTTCGCATGTGCCCAATTCCTGGGATTCCCTAACTCGTAAACCCCCCAGCCCTCGACCCTGACGTGATTGCCAAGGGTTTCGCAAACGACGGCCAAGATCAACCCACCGATGGCCAGGTCGCCTCTCTGACCTCTACAAACAACTTCATCAACTTTTGCAAGACAGTCAATCTCCCCCTCACCAATGGTCAACAAATCACCGATGGTTCATGCAACCCCGCACCAATGGGTATTCTTCCCTCGACCAAGAATATGCCATCGTCCAAGTTTGTCTTCCCCAAAAATGGTGGGACTGTCCCCGCAAACCAAAAGTTTACGATCCAAATGGCAATCCAAAAACTGGAAACCGGAAACTTTGTGAATGCACAGAAAAATTACTTCTCTGCCCCTCAACAGTTGAATACTCAGGGCGTTATTCGTGGCCACTCCCATGTGGTCGTCGAGAAGCTTACCTCGCTCGACCAGACTGCACCAACGGATCCCAATGTGTTTGCATTCTTCAAGGGCCTTAACGGAAAAGCCGACGGTCAAGGGATTTTGACTGCAGACGTTGACAAAGGTCTTCCCGCTGGATTCTACAAGCTCTCGTCGATCAACTCCGCGAGCAACCACCAACCTGTTCTGGTTCCGATTGCTCAGCACGGATCTCTCGATGATGCCGTCTACGTCAGTCTCTTTACTCTTCGACCACTTGATGACTCAGTGAATTCTGACACCCCTTTAGTTCACTGTCCAATAGGCAATCGGATTTACGACCACGCCATCCACGACGTAGCTGCTGAGGTTTTTTTATGGTAGAGCTGGCTGGGGATAATGATCTGGCAATTTTGTAGTACATTTATTTATTCGATGCACATATACATATGACGTAACGTCCGTTCAATATGATTCGAAGGCCGACAATGCGAGTGGTGCGAGAGTTAATTACACTGTGCCTTAACATTACGCATGGATGGGACTACCACAACACAGATAGGATTTTTTAGGGCAGCGAAGAGAGGAAATCTCATCTATTTGCTTGGCTCGGTTTCTTCAAGAGGAGGGGGACCATCATCATCCGAGTTCTCTGCATCGTCCCCGGCTTCACCTTCTGGTTTGCTACCCATTTCGGCCATCATCTTTAAATCATGTCAGTTAATCTGAAGGAGGGTAAAATTTAAACGAGGCTCACCTTCTCAAAGTCTATACCACCCATATCACCCATGCCACCCATGCCACCCATGCCGCCCATACCACCCATGCCACCCAAGCCACCCATACCACCCATACCGCCCATGCCGCCCATGCCGCCCATACCGCCCATACCACCCATACCACCCATGCCACCCATATCAAGGTTATCGTCGTCATCAACAGGTGCTGTGTCTTGCTCATCTTCATCTACCCACTTTTCAAAGTTGGTCTTGATAAAAGGCGTCCTGATTTTTTCTTTGGTCAGACGGGGCCAGTATTCGACCTTCGTCTCCTTCTTCTGGAGCGTCACATCTAAAGCGCGGGAGGTAAGGCGTTTGGAAGATTTCTGGCGCAGTATGAGTGTGAGAAAAAAAGGGGGGGGGAAATGTTGATGAAGTTGTGGCGTACATCTGGGATGACTTCATCATAAAGATCAAGCTCAAAGGCATATTCCTTGGGGTCACTTGTATGGATATTAGCAACATTTAGTAACGAGATCACGGAAAGCGGCGTACCTTCCGGCAGGCGCTTTGGCTTTGAAGCTGATTTTTGAGGACTCAAGGGAGTAGACCAGGGAGTCTGGAACGATATCAGGCAGGTTGACGGTGAGGTATACGATGTTCTGGGATAGATCTAAGAGTTGGATGATGGCAATCGCAGGGGAAAGCCGTACCTTGGCCTCGTCAGTATCGGAGCTGCGCTGGGCCCAAAGGATTTCTGGATGATTGGGCATGTTTGTTGGTTGGATCGGGCGAGAGAAGGGAGTGCCTTTTAAAAAAGGGCGGGGGCTGAGGAATTCTCCAGAACGTTCAGTCGCCCAATTAGGCAGGGTATGTTACGTAATACGCGGGCTGGGAAGCGGCGTTTCTTTCTTTCTCGCTTCCGTCTCTTCTGCCTCAATCCGCTTTGAGCTGCTTATGTGGTGAGTCTTTGCCGCATCCCACCCAACTGCCTCTCTCAACGCAATGACCAGGTGCACTCGATGGTTTCTCCCGCTCCTTTTGCTCCCTCTCCCGACAGCGCCGCCCTATTTTCTCGTTCTTTTTCTCCTCTCACTCACCATGCATGCTAAGCCATGGTATTGGTTTTGATACCCGAGCGCTGCCATATGCTGACTCTGTTGTTCTAGCTTTTATTGTATCATTCTCCTCACGACCCTCTTTATCTCCTCTTGCTACTGGCAACCGTTTCCGCTGGACACCCCACTCTCGGTGCCGTGGTCTGAAAACGTCTCGACCTTTGCTGATGCGCTCAACACCACCCTCTCACCTAAATACACTCTACCCCTACCCACTGTCATCCGAGCGGTCGACCGATGTTGGTGTGACCTGACGAGTGGGGCTTTCTTTGAGCCCTTCAATGTCTCGCACTGGGAGCATCTCAGCGTGCAACGCTTGAGCGACAGCCTGGAGAAGCGCCAGCAGGTCTCGGAGGATCTCCTACACGAAGCGGACAAGCCGTTCGACAATACTCCCGATGGGGACCAGCACCAAAACACCAACGACAGCATCTCGTCCTCCAAACTCTGGTCTTTACTGTGGAATCGCAGCCCTGGCTTGTACAACCCCTTCTCCAACTACATGCTTCCCTCGGAGACGGATTCGGAAGTTGTGTCCCATGATACTGCTGACCCGCTGCCGCCCCCACCACTGGAAGCAGCGGAGGGTGTCGAGCAGAGCAGCGCCCCGTTGTCGCGAAGCGAGTACGACCTGCGACCGTACGGCTTTGGGATTGTGTTAGACTTGAGCTGGTCGTGAGCTATGTGGGATTATTATCAAGTACATACATAATTAATACATAATGTAGCCATAAGAGTCGCATCGTGGGAAACATGCATCACCCATTCCGAGTTTAGTGGACAATCTCCCGCCCTGAAGCAACATCTCTCGCCTTGCACAGCGACAAGGCTTTTCTGCCTTTACATCGAGCAATGAGCTCGGAGCGTGGAGAGTCGAGTGGCGGCCAGCACAGCGCACGAGACTCCCGCTCAACGAGACTGGAGCTTCTACAGAACACCCTCTTTGCACCCTTCAATCACAAGAAAACGGATTCAGCTCGCATTCTGTCAGACTGTTCGTGTCTCAGTCCAATCGCGCCTCTCATGAGCTGACATCCCCCTCCCCCCTCGACACAACGCAACTATCTAGTGGCCCCAGTGATCATGACCCCGCGTATGATAAATTCAGCCGCAACGACGTCGTCCAGACCACGTGCGTCTGTCGGGGGCTCAAGCTCGAAAATGGACTTTGCGACGCTCGGTCGGGCCCCCATGCGTCTTGGTCTCGGCCCCAGGTACCGAGTGACCTCGCGCGACTTGCAGATTGTCGAGGCAACAGACGAGTTGCTGGCGGTCGAGGTTCCAGATCCGGGAGGCGTTGCTTCCAATATCAGTCTCTTGCGCGGTTTTGAAGCGACGGTCCCGAGTTCAGAAAAGGGTCGACTCAGACGGCGACAAATGCGCAATGTCGAAACACCTAGGTTGGGACTAAAAAAACTCGGCATGAGCGCAAGGGGATTGATGGCAGAGGAAGAGGACCATGAGAGTCAGAGTGTGGCGAGTGAGGAGGATATAGTCGTCGTTGGGAAAGCGGCGACTGGCAAGGCTGCAAAAAGGAAGGGCCGGGAGAGTCTGAGTACTGCGAAGCGGTTAGGAAAGGAGGAGCTTACTCGGCAACGAGAAGAAATTCTTCGGGACAAGGAGAATTTGTATGTCCGACGAGTGAGAAATCCTTCTTACTCAGACGATTACTACTCAAACTTTTCTTTACAGAGTCTCATTAACAGTGAAATAGAAGAAATTACAAACAAAATCGCGGCATTGGACAACATACGAGCCAAGCTCGAACAGAATTTGCTCAAACTGCAGGAGGATGAGCTCGAGTTGGATGACGAGTGTGGGTACTTGTTTCGCAGATTTGAGGCTTGAGCCTGATACAGGGAAAACACAGTGCAGGGCGTGAAAGAGAGAATAGAGTTTGAGCAATCCACCAACCGGGCTTCATCTATTTATCCCTTACATCTCCCCCCTACAACACGGCGCAGGAAGGGTGCGCAAGTGTTTCATTTTCAAGGTGGTCTAGGTACTCATTTATTCCCAGGTCCTGCATTCCTTCCTTCAGAGCACGAGGAGCTTCCCCCTGGAGTTGCCTTCATGGTATGTTCAGACAATCCAGTATTTTCAGTCTAGCCAGTACTCAGGCGTCATTATGTGTTGTTAATCTAGACCCTTGAAAGTCATACCTCCCCCATTACAGCGCTCGACTTTTCGGAGCCCTATGGAACACTTGTCACTTTATCACAGGAGGATTCACAACCTCGAGTATGGGATCTGTTTTCCGGGACAGAAATTGGTCGGCTACGGGGTCATGCTGGTGGCGTAAGGTCTGTCCAGGTCGAAGATCATATATGTTTGACCGGTGGTGAGGATGGGAACGTACGTATCTGGGACCTTGGGAAGGTGGATGACGAGGGTTGGGGAGAGGGCGAGATGTTGAACCTCACTGATGTTATGGAAGAGGAGGGGGACAATGACGAAGAGCTGGTTGAGAAGCCTAGTAGTATTCGAGCCACTAAGGAGAGTGAGGATGAGGGTGGAACGCCTGGGCCCTGTATGAAGACATTGGAGGGGCATACAAAAGCCGTGACAGCGTTATACTTTGAGGACGAATGCCTGGTGCGCTGCCTACGGCCTCTTCAATGCGGTGATCCTAACTTTTAGCAACTCAGGTGACAGGAGCGTCGGACAAGACCCTACGACAATGGGATCTGACGACCGGGCAATGCATCATGACGATGGATATTCTGTGGGCCATCTCTCATCCGCCTTCCAGTAATCCTGGTGGTCCACTGTCCAATCACATACTTCCCGGTACATCAGCGGCAGCAGGTAGTTTCGCAGTGCCTGCACCTCCCGCTGCTGATGGAAGCTGGGATATGTACACCGACTTCGTAGGCGGGGTTCAATTCTGGGGTTATGGCTTGGTTAGTGGGAGTGGTGATGGTGCAGTCAGGATGTGGGATAGTAAGTGCTTCTGACATGAATCGTTGACGTTCACTAACCAACATGCAGTGCGCACTGGTCAGGCCCATCGGACATTGCTCGGACACACAGCGCCAGTGTCGTGTCTTCAGTTTGACGAGATTCATATTGTCAGCGGAAGTCTCGATAAGACTATTCGGGTGCGTCTATGAAGGTCGACGTTGTCACCAGGGTCTGATCACACGGGATAGATCTGGGACCTGAGGACAGGCGGGATATTCGAGACTATCAAATATGAGCATGCTGTTACAGCATTACAATTCGACTCGCGGAAGGTTGTAGCTGCTGCGGGTGAAAATGCAGTCAAGGTATGTGTTGATTTGATTTCTCTTTATGGCTGGAGAAGTCATTATTAACTTCTCATTGAGATCTACAATCGCACGAGCATGCAGCAGTCAGCTTTGGTCACCAACGGGCATACTCGACCTGTTGAAAAGCTGCGTTATATGGACCGGTATTTGGTCACTGGTGGCCGGGATTCTGCAGTCAAGATTTGGTCTCTGTAGAACACTATCATACATAGAATAATACATCGTGATCAATATTGATGAGCACGTGACTAGTTGAACCCACGCGTGTTGCAATTTATAGAACAAGAAATCCCACCGCACCCTTGCTTTTTCCAATCGTTTCTATGTCCAGTATCCGATTGAATGCAGCAGCTGGAACATCAGCCAACCTCGATGGCTTTACATCGAGCGGAAAACTTGGAGGAGCCGTCAAGGCAAAGGATGCAGCCCATGGAAGTAATCAAGGGCGAAATGGTCAGGAAGTGATACCAGATAGCGAGGAGGACAGAGATGGGTACGTGCTTCATTCGATACGTTCATTATCTCGTGTGTGTCAGCTGAGCAGCATTTCCAGCAAAGGTCTTTTTGGACGCAAAGAAGTAATTGTCATATCTTCGGATTCGGAAGGAGAGGAAAACGAGTGAGTCAAAGGTGCAAGACCTCGGCTTTGTGGATCACTAAACCAGCACTAGAGTCAAAAGTATTCTCGGAAAGCCAGGAATTAGCTTACCTGGAGGATGGCCCTCGGACTCGGAAGAAGAGGAGGACAGAGCAGTGTGGGTTCTGTGTGTATGATCGCTGTCATATTTTGACCCCCCCCGGGATGCTATATAGGACCAAGCTGCTATTCACGACGACAAGATCCAGACAACGTTTTCCTCCTGCGCGAAGAATTATTGAAAGTTCTGGGTCAGAAGAGTCGGAGCAAGAAACGCCAGTCAAGCCCGTGGCCAGAAAGAAGTCGCTGCGCCAGGAAGTTATTGAGCTTACAAGCTCATCAGAGTCCGAAGAGGAGCAGAGTCAATTAAAACAAATGCGGACAGGGCCTAGAGAAGAACCCAGCTCAAAGCTTCCTTACCTATTAGAGAAGGATGGGGGTGCCATTCTGGTGTTGTACGTTCTGGTGTTGTTTCTGTACGTTGGTGTTCTCACATCGTTCTTTTTCTATCATAGCGATGAGCCCAAAACTGGGAGGAAACCCATAAGGGTCCCCGTTCCAAGCCAACGATCTCTCACAAAGCAAACGTGGGAGATTGAAGCACCCGACACACAGGATGTTTTTGAACAGGCTGTGGTTGATTGTCCTCCGAGCTTGGCTCATTCCGTAGTCAGTACCCCTGGAACCCGGGACTCTTCTCGCCCCAAAGCCGCGAGATCAACGCCACGGATGTCTAAGAAGGCTATTGAAACTGCCAAACAAGCGGAGCGAGAGAGGTACGCACAAAACCTGTTCACGGAACTAAACAGAGCTGTTTTCAAAGATGGTCTACCAATGGAGACAAAGCTAAATTGGAGCAAGAGGCTACTGACCACGGCAGGTCGAGCGAGATACCATCGGTATGACTCCAATTGCTTCCTACTCGCGATCTGATATCGAAAACAAAGTCATCACCCAGGTCAAGGGATGGCGTAGAGAGATCCGAGATTGAACTGGCAACAAAAGTTCTCGACTGTGAAGGCAGGTTTCTCTATGTTCCGGGTGCCGCCACTACTCAAATACCTCATATAGAGAGAATCCGAAATACCCTATCCCATGAGATGTGCCATCTGGCTACCTGGGTCATTGACAAAAAGCTCAATGAAAACCATGGCAAATTGTTCAAATATTGGTGCGTTGGTCGTCAAGCCCATGAGAGTTGAAAATCTGACGCCACACCTTAGGGCTGCACAAGTAGCCAAAAAGCGGCCAGACATTGAAATTACTGTATGTGCGCCTCGCCGAGCTGGATCACCTCCCTGATGAATCATGATATTGTAGACAAAGCACGACTACGAGATATCGTATCCATTCAAATGGGGTACGTCAGTCGTCGTTTTTAACTAGTCCATACTACTTGACTTCGAAGCCGGGAAATAGAATGTCAAAAATGTCAAAAAGTGTAAGTTTGTGCAATAAAGCTTTCGGCAGCTAACAGATAAATGCTTTTTTAGTTATGGTCGCTATAGCAAATCCATACGGCCAGACGAATGCGGTAAAGCCCCACCAGAATCATACACTCAACATTGTCTAATTGCTAATTGTTTCGCCTAGTCTGTGGGGCTTGTAGGGAAGGGCGGCTCGTTCCATTGTTCCCGGTACCGGAAAAAACTCCAACACCCAAGGTCAGCCGAATGGCTGCTGGCAAATCTCAAGGTATACTTCCTCTTGCTTTCGTGCTCTCCAATACTGACAATTGTTTCAGATTCACCCCGCTTGTTATCTCAGCCTCCCAAAGCACCTGTGGATATCTACGACACAGGAGATGACAGTGACGCTGGCATTGAGACAATAATACAGACGATGATTGGCACACACATTGCCTAAGTCTTGCACATTTGACTCTCATTTTTGCTTCTGCTTCATTCGAGAACGACTGTGCATAATTAGGACAATTGTGTCAATGTGCTGAAGAGTACTAGTAATATCTATGGACAGAGCTACATACCCCACTCAGTCGAACTTTGATTCTAATAATACAAACTGTGTTCATCTTAAAAGTACACATCCGTAACCAGACAAGTGTCTAGAGTTCGTCTTTTTGACAATTCCTACGCACCGTAAGGGGGAGTTGGGTGCCAAGTTCAAACTTGTCCTTGAGAAATGGCCGTGTCAGAATGGCGTTGTGTTTATGAATTTCGACATCAGGTGCGGGGGTAAAAGTGAAATTGCTGATCAAGGTGGCGAGGAATATCTTCATTTCAGCAATGGTAAATTTATACCCCAGGCATGAGTGCGGACCGAAACTAAAGGTCATCAGGTTCCCTAATCCAGGATGCGCAGGTGAGTGGACTTGAGATGGAAGGTCGAACCAACGGTCCGGTCTACAAATATCTGATCAGAATATCGTGGAATATATGAACAAGTAGACTCACTTGAACTCCTGAGCATCAGATCCCCAGAGCTCCTGAGCATAATTCAAACCTTCAATGGGAATATGGATATAACTGCCTTTGCGAATAGTTATGTGTTCTCCCTCACGAAGGAGAGTTCCATCACTCAAGCGCACAGGATGGGAGATAGGTATCTGGTCATCTTGCATCGCGACGCGAATGGTTCCATGGACTGGAGGGCAAAGGCGCAGGGTCTCCCGGACTACGGCGTCCAGGAATGGTAACGAGTCTAGGAGCTCCCAATTCTCTTCCGGGGGATTGGCATCCGACATGCACCTCGTGCGCTTTCGTAAGTGCGCCGCGGGGTAATCGGGTGATGAGGTCTCGTTGGAGGGCGCTGGTGTGTCAGCGGAGACAAGCTCGTCTCGGAGGCGATCCTGAATAGAGGGTTCCAAAGATAGCAAGTACAAAGCCCATGATATGGCCATTGAGGTAGAGTCCGAGCCGGCAAGGAGAAAGGTGGAGCACTGATCCAATAGTTCTTGATCAGTAAGGCGCCTAGAAGTATCACTTGACATGTTGGATTTGACTAGAACCCAGCCCAGCCAGTTAGTTTGAATTCACGGACAAAATGGAAATGGAAACTTGCTTAGGAGACTTAGAAGGTCTTTCCCATCTTCATCCTGCGCATCAAGGTTTTTGTCCATGAACATTGCTTTTTTGTTTGCAATTAGGTTCCAACCGGCTTTGGTGATAATCTTGAGGCTATGATCGATTATGGTATTGTCCTCTCCTGGCTGGATCCATATGAGTAAGTCCCTTCACACCGACTAGTGTGCACACACACCCATATCTTCCGAAGGTAAGGAAAATACAAGTCAACCAGACCTCGAAGCTTTAAACCTCCATCCGCAACGTCAAACATGCGCCTGTATGCCATATATACAGGTTCCGACTCCTCTGCGAGAGCATGGAAATGATAGTCGAAACCTGAAAGGCCGATTATATCGAAAGAAGCACGAGAAATCCAGTGCAAAACATCGATGGTAGCATCGTTCTCGTGATCCCTTGTTTGAACGGTGGAAGGGAGCTTGGGAACTGCGGATCTAGAAATTATCCCTCTCCATACATCGTGGAGTTCCTTGGCCTTCCGAAACATGACAACCGTCGTCTGTTTGACGGAACGGTCAGAGAATGCGGGGCCAATGATCTTACGCTGTAGTTTATGTTCAGAGCCTTCCGTGGAGAATATGCCTACCGAACGCGTTTCAATTGTGGGTAGACGGGATCGAAAGATATAACAGCACCTTTTCCGATGAGTCTACTCAAGAAGCTGCGGGTTTGCCAAGGCTTCTCATAGGTAGGTGAGGTTAGGACGTGAGAGATAACCCGGAAGTCCAGAGATAGTATGCGATAGTCGTGCTGAAGTGCAAGTTGGCGTCGAGTAGAACGGGATACTCGAAACAGCTCAGGCGTACCTTCCCAAAGCCATGGAACCGAAATGTGTGGCCATACTGTCGGAACCAAGACTCGTGCGTGTCCGGGCTGACGTTGGGACTGTAAAGGAGAATCAGGTATTTGCACAAAATTAGCCAATGTAACATTGGGCCGCGAACTTTGTCAACTCGTTGATGTGGCTCTGGAAGAAATTTCCGTCTGGTCCTGGAAGCCTTTTGAGAGGATCGAAGAGCGGTAAGAGAACCAGGAGGTTGAAGAACCAAACGAGCACTCTAAGGAAGATGAGTGCCGCAACTACAGCGACCAGTTTCAAGAGGCGAAACAAGAGATATCGGGCGATGCTCAATACCATTGTCAGCCAAAGCTGAGGAAGTGGGGTGTCGGGAGCGGGCGACAAGCTGGCTCGAAGAACTATGTATTACTATTAAGCATAGACTTGTTGGTTTGACAGGCAGGCGTTTATGTATTTATAGCCAACTGCCGCTGGCTCCAAGTGCAGTCGTCTTATTGTCTTCACACCCCATTACTCCAAGAGAGCGGCAAAGCAGGTAAGCACCATATGTAACTCGGACTATCGTACAAAGATGAGGCGCAGCCAATTAATTGGCCGTTCTTATATCCATCTCAGCGCTCGGCCTTTGCCGAGCTGGGCCACAACCTTATCCATGCAACTATAGCTTACATAATGTGTACTACTCTTTCACAAACGCGTAGCTCATCCACAAGATTTCTTAAAACGAGCAGGTTTCTGGCAGCCAGTTAGTATAAAACTCTCCCTTGCCCCAGAGCCTCCTACTCATGTGAAAGAAATAGAATCCCCCCAAATCAGCAAACATGACACACGACGCCGTTTGGTTTTCCCGACCTAGAAAATTCGGAAAGGGCAGCCGTCAATGGTATGTCCTCTCTCTTTGGTTCCAGGATTTAACCATCCCCTCAATCATCGAATCACCTCCCATCGCAGCCGCCTCTGCGCCCATCAGGCTGGTCTCATCCGTAAATACGGTCTCGACCTTTGCCGTCAATGTTTCCGCGAGAAATCTGCCGCCATTGGTTTTGTGAAGGTATCCAACTCCCTCATGCACTGTGTCCACCAGCGGCTAATATGAAATGTAGAGCCGGTAATAACACTTGATACGTCGGAGGCCTAGAGAGTGCTTGCGAGGTTATCCTTCAAAAACCAATGCATATGTATATGTACTAGGCAATGAGATAAAGCAGGTTTCACATCTCCTTTCAAACTTGCAGTGAATGCACTGGTAATCGCACTGTAAAGACCAACTTCCAAATGCAAATTAACGACTTTATACAACTGGGGGATGAATAACTACAAAATGACAAATAGTGCTGCGACGATAGTAAAAGACAGAACACAACCTAGGTGGGGTCAATTGAGAAGATAGCCTATACAAATGGGTTGGGCAAGTTAAGAAAAAGGTGGTGGGCACAGAAAGCATGAAGACAATGGGTTGGTGTATGCCGGCAAAATACAGTGCAGGTGAAGACGGTTTTGATGCAGCGCTCGTGAGGCAGCCAGGAACGCCGTGAAAAGCACGACCCGGGGTGGCAATTCAGAAGAAGATCAAGTAATGTAGATGAAACGAAAAGGTGCGCAGTACGCAAGAAAAGAGAAGGAGAGGTATTAAAAGGGTGATATGTCCGAGCCTGTGAATGAAACATGACGGTTCCGAAGATTGTAACCTCGAGTCCCATGTGGGTTATAGGTTTTGTTTACATTCCATAGCCGAAAGCAGACCTCTGGTATGGGTCGTTCAGAGATCCGGTAGCCGCACCCCCATTAAAGGAATTGACATTGGCAAATGGAGCCTCGTTGAAGCCGTTGTGGGGAGCGATGCCCTGGTTGTGACTCGAGGCGCTTTGAAGCACGTAACCATCAATAGGTTGAGGTTGAAGGGCGTGCATTGGGGAAGCCAAGTGAGCTTGTGTGAAAGTTGCCTGCGTCGGAGGGACACCGTAGAGGTTACTATTGGTACCATAGACCCCCGACAAGTGGTTTGCCTGAAGTCCCTGAGGAAGGTGACGATTGCCAGTATGCACGGGGCTCATCCCTTGGTTGCTTAGTGCGATGCTAACGAGGTGGTTGTGAGTTTGATAATTTCCGTACTCTAAATTCTGAGCTTCGCGTTGCAGCTTGTTCTGGATACGTTTTCCGTACGGCGTATTGCGGATCAATGGCAGGACAGGGCGAATCCCTTCAACGAGCAAAGCACGTTGCCCTGACTCGGCATAATCCAGAGCGGTCTAATCAAGACCGATAAACATCCGAGCAGTTGACAATCAAAATTAGCGTACCTGGACACAATAGTTGCCATATGAATCACGCAACAGTTTTTCCAAGCGACTCCGATTCAAAAGTTCATCGATCAACATCTTACGGGTGCTCTGCTCAGCAACTCGAACGCACTAGAGAGCGGGTGTTAGCCGCAGAAGCTGTGGATAATTATTCGCCGACCTTTTCAATGACGTTGGAGCTGAATTTCTGAACAGAAAGTGCGCAGACGTTGCCTTGGAACTGGCGAATAACGGCATCGCTGAATCGGCTATCATTCAAATCAAGGATATATTGTACCACCTGTGAGATGTTAGTCCTAGTGTTCCTCACACTGCCGAATGACTCACATAGTTGCCATAAGGGTCCTGAACCAAGGTCAGCGCGTTGTAGGTGATCTCATTGACGAGCTGGATCCTCTGGTGGTCAGAAGCGTGATCAATGCACCTCTGAAGTACACAGCACCCATGGCGGTGTGTGGCAACTTCGACGCAGTTGGCGGCGACTGCATTGTAAATAAACTAGCAAGTGGTGTCAAACAAACTCGTGTGACAAACACCAAGGAAGTAGCTTACTTGATTGTCCTCAGGTGCGAGCTTGTTCAAACATTTCTGGATGACATGGTTACCATTCAGATCCTTGATAAGAGCCACCACGTGGAGACTGAGGGCTAAAATAATCGAGTGAATCTAAGTAGGATGAGTGTGAGAAAGCGCTATTCTTTGATGGGAACTTGCCTGCCGCCTGGTAGACAAGAAGTCAATCATCTTCTGAACAGCGCGAGTTCCATGCATATTCAAGGAGATATTGACGAGATCCTGCGCAACAGACTCGCAAATGAGATTGCGCTGGTCATCGGTCGCAAATTCCAGTAGTTTCTGGCACAGATAGTTCCCAAATGGATCTTGGGAAAGCGGTTTAGTAAACATCTACCTTAGCGTATGAAAAAAAATATCGATTACCAGTCATGAGCTCAGCGAAGTGAGCGAAGGTTTCACGGAAGATCATGTCACGATGTTCAGGCAAAGCTTCCTCGAGCTTCTTCTGGAGGTATCGACAACCGTGTTGATCTTTGCATAATGTAGGAATTTCACCCTGCAAATCTTCGAGACGAGTTCCAGCGAAGCGGTTGACTTGGGTGTTGCGATTGAGGGTCACTCCCAATTATGAAAGGGATCAACGTACATTCTCTGTCTATATCCCGCTTGTGCTTGGATCCCTGCAACCCATTCATTTTGCTATCCTGAACACTCACAGCCGAACGCGTTGGAAGTCCAAGGCCATAGTGAGGGTCATTCTGGTAAAGTGCGGTAGAGCCGGGGGATCTGGAGATATAATCAGCTTGAGTGTTCATCTGGGTGTGTAAAAACTGACGTGTTATAGCGACCTCCATCAACGGCTCCACCTAGACCATAAGCCGACTCGAGGCCATACTAGGAAGGAGTCGTTAAGGAAGTAAAGGAAAAGTGGCCGAGACAATAGTTACCTCTTCGGGGCTAGGCGGGCCTGTGTTGAAATTTAAGCCGCTGTTCTCGTAAGCGGAAGAGAGACGGGATAAAGAAGCCTGAAGGTCATTGGCGCTAGAAACACCGTCACCAAGTTGCTGAGRGTTGGGAGTGCCAATACGACCACCCAAAGCTTGTAGCTCAGGTGTCAGGGGCGTTCCGGTCTTCAGAAGATGGCCTGTAGTGCTTGGAATACCCAAGGGTGTGGTTGGGACGGATCGAGTCGTCGTGGATAAGTTATCCAAAAGATTAGGAGGAGAGCCCCGACGCGATAATGACATGGGAATTTGGGAAAATTGCGGAAGCTCTGAGAGGGGAGTCGACGACATGGACACATTTCCACCCAAGGGCTTGACTGAAAGATCGTCAGGAGTCGAAAGGGTAAGGTTGGGGTTTGTCACGGTACGACGCTCAGTTCTCGAGACAATCCCCTCGGGTCCACGAGGGTGCGCATTGAACTGAGGCCACTCCGAGGCCTTCTCGCGAGCTTGTTGAGAGAGGTGTGCCAGGTCTAGAGCGACAGACGATTTGGACACCTTTTAAAGAGGGTTTAATCATGAACTCAAGTTTACTTTAATGAGTGCCAACCTTATTCCCGTAGCTGCCGTGATACTTGTCATCATCCGAGGTAGGGAGGTTCCTCATAGCATCTACATGCCATGTTAGAAAGCCCAGGACCATTAAAGGTAAAGAGATTTACTGTGCATCTCCTGATCCAGTTGCTCATCAAGCATCATCCCGGCATTATAAGTACTTGCATAGCGGGCACCCTCATCATCGTTGTAGCGCGAGTTACTTCTGAGTAAGATGGAAGCAGACACTGGTCCGGGAGCAGGTGAGGCACGAGTAGAACGTTCACCCGCGAGAGAGAGGCCTTGAAGGTGCGAAGCCAAATCTTCATCATGGCTGCTGGCGGAAGTCCGACGGCTAGCAGGCATGCTTTTTGCGCCGGCAGAACGCGGGAACCCATGGCCGTTACCGACGGGGGCAGTGGCGAGGTCAGGCGAGAGGTTGACAGTGGGCGCGTAGGTTACAGACTTGCGCTTGTCAGCTGCAGTACCAACGGCCATAGACAACGATTCAGCATCAACAGAGTGCTGCACCCTCCCGTTCCGTCCGGTGCCGTAAGCTTCGCCGTTCAGCAACGCAGTAACGCGCGGAGGGGTGGTCGGAGCAGAAACTGCAAGATGCTGAACACCCCCATTGCCATTTGGATCGAACGGAATGCTCAAAAGCTCCTGCGCTTGCTGCTCCTCAAGGGCGCGCATCTGATCCTCGAAGACCTTGCGCTGGATGGCACGTTGGCGTTCGTGTTCGAGACGTTTCAACTCGACACGCTGAGGCTAGATCAGACGCAAGGCAGCAGAAAAGCAGATGACAGCGGCACGCACTGCTGACATGTCAGACATATTACTTCCTAACCTCGCGGCCTGGGAAAAGTAAGAGGCCATCCGGTTGCAGAACACTGAGTGGACACGTACAGAGTCAGCAAGGTCCAAAAAGGCGGGTGGACTCTTCTTTCTATCGTCGGAGGCAGTGTGATTATCAGTAGTAGTAGGACTAATGTTCTCCAATGGACTATTCATATCAGGAACGAGTAGTGGTGGGACTTCAGGTGAGTGAAGGACAGAAAGTAAGCGAAGGAGTATTAAAGAACAAGAGGACGAGAGGCTAGTTGCACAATGAAGAGTTCCGGTCTGCGGCAGGGGGATTGAGCAGGTTGAACGCTGAGCCACGCATCAGATGCTGACCTGCAAGCCGAGTTATAAGCCCCGTCTATAAGGACTGTTGGTACAATGGCTGGTATGCTGGGGCGGGATGTTGAGAAGCGGGGAGAGAGACCAGAGAGAGAGAGGACTGGCTGACCCTTTTGATACTCCAGTTCTCGAGGAGGAGAGGAGGATAATGGGCGTAGGAGGAAGAGGTGGTCAAATATAAGTCTCGTGGTTTGGGAACGGCGACGTTTGAGTCCCTGAACTCAACCAGTCGGCAATGTCCTCCAAATTTTCAACTCCGTTCCCTGGCAAAATAACCCTTTTCCGCACTACTCAATTCACCCGCCCCTTTACGCGAGCACGGCCCACGCCTGAAATTTTCAGCACCCCATCTCCCCACCGGTGCTATGGCTACTACTGTACATCCCATCCACAGGGTCGCAGTACATATATGTAAATCAGAATCCTCTGCCAGGCCGCCCCCGTGGTCGTGCATCCTCTGCCTGCTGGGTCGCTGCTACTTAACTCAGGCTCGCATTTGTGCTGGGTTTTCGATTGTTTTCCAAGGACAAACCCGGTCAAACTTCCAGCTGTAACCATTCAGTCATGTGGCCCTGGGCACTATCACTCCCATCAAATGATCCCTGCCCCCTCCCCGGATGAAATGTGTGGATGGGGGAGGAGAATAAGTACGTAGAGAAGTAAAGCGGTTTAGCTATACACAAGTATCGGGTCCTGCTGCTAACTCCTATGAAGTGCACCCTTTTCCCGAAAAGTCTTAGCAGCAATTATATAGTACCGTTCTCGCTTTTCATACAAGTTGGTAATCCCTCACGTGAGCTGCAGTCCCTACCGCACCGATTCGACCGAGCACCTCTTTCTCATATCCTTATATTCCAAAGCATAAGATAGATTACCATTAACTACAATATATGGACCCCCTTCACAAAAGTCATGGACATCAGCGGGCACGAGGGGAAGCAGACTCCGATTCCGCTGTCGCTTCTCCGACCTCACACCCGGGAAGGGAATTTTCATTCCTATCAGCGAGGGCTTCGTGTGAACTTCGGTTCGGGACCTGCTCGATATCGGTAGAGAGCGCCCTAACATCATTTTCAGCGGAGTCGCCGCGGGCTTCTGGTGCTTCAGAATCCTCCGGTTCACCTGACGCGCTTGCAAGAGACCGTCCCCCGTCTTCAACCTCAGGCACATCTTTGACCGACACCCGGCTCGATGAGGCATGTCGTCCACGTAAAAATTCCGGAAATGAGAGGCCGAGAAATGGACGATGTTTCTTCTCATCAACAGTCCCCACAGTGGGTGTGGTAGAACCACTAGCAGGAGGTGTCGCGGGCTCGCCTGGCAATTCTAACTCTCCCTTGGCTTTCGGTGTTACTGAGCCTACATCATTTGAGGGTTCCTCTTGGGTGGGAGAATTTAGCCCTAGCATCGACAAACCGGGAGAATCTGGGGGTAGTTGACGACTGTGTACGTTTTATGTCAAAAATGTGGCCGATGTTCCGAAGTTTGTGTAAACCTACTTTAATGGTGCCATTTCGCCGCCATGCGTCACCGTGAGAACAAGATTTTTTAGATTCGGAAGTGTATGACGCATGTCGAGGGCGCGTAGTTCCCGGTCAACCATAAGCTATGAACCCCAGCTCTTAGTCATAAGTCTGCAAAAAGAGCGAGAAAAGAAAAGATAGAGGACTATTACCATTTCAATATTCTTGTTGAGGAGGAATACCCCATATTCGAAACGGTACGTGTCGACACCCTTCGAAAATAAAGGGAACCTGATCACGTAACTAACGGCAGCAGATACGAGATGAACATCCTCACATTCTTGGCCCAACCATAGCAGAAATCCCATCTTTGATAAAGCTGCGACTCCCAACACACGTAACCGGGTAGATCAACGCCTTCCCCAAGTACACTGCAAGCAGCTGCAATAATTGTCCAACAAAACCGAGCGCAGTGGCGACCGCATCTTCGTGAACGTGATGATGGTTTGGTAAAGAAAGTGGTGGCGCAGGATCAGTGGCCGTCAAAGGTATAGGGAGTGGAACGTCTAGAATGGTATACAACAAATCAGGAGGGGAATCGAGCTCTATGGGATATATTGAAGCTAGCGTTGAAAGCAGGCCCACGCGTATTGGAGCGTATTTAGCACGGAGAGCCTCAAGTCGACTCCTTGATCCATCATCAGCTCAAAGTAAACAGAGGACAAACATCAATTTACCGTTCTTTCTCTAGTTCCTGCACGACATCAGCGGTATCGGAGAGGCTGGCCTCTTCGAGAATCCTTGCAGAAACTAAACATCGCTTTCTCTCCTCGACTCTCTGTCGGCGGAGCTCCAGCTCCTTCTTCTCTAATGAACAGTAGGCGGATCTGAGCATTCCACACAACCAAATGACTTACTCGTTGCCATTTCTTCAACAACTGTTGTTGAATCAACTTGAATAGTTCCTAAACGATGTTGATGTTCAGATATATCGCGCCGCTATGAAATCAAGTGGGATCTTTGGTTGATACCAGCACGGCTTTTGCAGAGTATAGCGGAGTACATACGAGGGGGGGGACAGGGTCGTCTTCGATATATTTGTCAATTCTTTGAATAGATTCCGATAGCATCATCTCATGGTCTTGTATTAACGATTGCATGCTGACGAGTCTGAGTACGATAAGTTAGCTTAGTCCGGTTTTAACTCAGCCGTAAAAGATTACCCACTCGAAAAGCTGCTGATACGCAGCTGTAAGTGCTGGGCCCCTACCAGGAGTACTAGCACCGCCATTACCTTCACGAGGTTGGATCCGTGATCTTCTTAAGTCCTCATAGGATGGGTCAACTATCCGAGAGGTGGTCGACTCGCTTGCACGTCCATCTTGTTTGACCTTTTGAGAGATAAATTCAGAATCGGATGAATAGTCAAACGATGGCATCGGCGGGAGGTCTGATGGTGCTTGAAATAAAGGTAAATAGTATAATTTTTCTGGGGGGCTCAGGGTAACCACAAGCACGTTCGAGGGTAAATCCGTGGTGTATGAAACAACCTACAACAACGTTAGATTAAAGCCGATACAGCGCGTTCCAGGAACGTACATGTTGGGGTAATGGCACTAGTTCGTCTAACGAGAATTCCCATTCTTGCATAATATTCCAATCAGCACTTTCATCCCTAATGAGATCGCCTGCTTCTTTTTGCTCTTGCTTCCCCGTCCCCTTGCCCCTGACATGACCCCATAATTGAACCCTCAAGCGGCTGGCGGTTGTACATGAACCAAAGGACAAATCACGTCCAGAGGGCACATCTACGAGGAAAGTAGGATTCACAGAAGCCCGATGAACGGGTGAGAAATAATCGGGCACAATAGAATGCGACCTAGAAGAGTCGCATTGAGATGAATGGGACGATGGCTCTGGGGTACTGGTGCCGCTTGATCGAGGCGCATTAGAGGCCGGCGAGACATGTGCTGCCCTCAGCTGGGCAGGATGAGATGTGACAGGAGCACCTTTAACCAGCCTATCCTTACTCGACGTCGCAGTAGGCAGCGACGGTGTAGATGTGTACGCCTTACGAATGGGGACCATTTTGCGGTTTCTGGCTCCTTCATGGGAAGTCGGCGTCTTCACCACAGTTGGTCCTGGTTTGGTGGGGGTAACAGGCACTGCCGGCAGTACGGTAATGGTAAGGAAGGTTTCAATGAGGCGCGAGTTGATGACTCTCTCGAGGCCGTGTTGCGAAGTATCCGGTAGAGCCACCGAGAATGCGGAGCTTGCCCCCGGAATAGATTTACCTTGAACAGAACCATACAGGCTGCCCCGCCCACTCATAACTGAGGTCACCGAGCCCGTTCGCCCTCGACGGCGAACAGCCTGTGATGAGCCATGCGAGATACGAGGAACGCCAGCTGGACTCGTATCAGAACCCAAGCTCCCGCCCTTTAAGCTTCTCCGCGCATGAGATATTTTGCGCCCCCGAGGTTCAGGAAAATTAGAAGACTCATCATCCTCCTGCCGGCCACTGGACCATGCATTGAGTGATGTCGCGGAAATCTTCCTTGTGCGTTTCCTCGCTGACACGTCCAAGTCGTCTGATAGGTGGCTGAGGGTGTTTAGCTGTGATTGTTCGACTGGTTGTGAAAGGGCGGAGGTTACCGCATCCCGTACAGGGAACGGAGTAAAGTTGCATACTTGAATGCAACTGACATGGCGAATTCGTCTCTGAAGCAGGTAGGATGAGAGATAATCAAGTAGATGTGGACTTGGCATACGGGCAAACCGAGTCTATCTATCCCAGCACCCGACGCTATATCTGCTAAGATAGAAGTATCAGGTTGCATCGGTCCCCACTTTGGTTCCTCTGATTATCCCACGTCTCAATCAACAACCGACTAAGATACTGGGTGGCGAAGGCGAGAAATAGCCCAATTAACCGAGAGCAGGTCGGTAAGGTATGTCGCGGAAGAGAATAGTTACTTTTGGATGGTCAGTTGCGGAAGGGAGATGACAAGACCATGAGTCCTGACTGGTGGTTGAGCTGAAGGTGGGATTTAAGCCATGAAAGTGCTGATGGAGTAAATCCAGGACGTAGGGAAGCGTGTATTGCCTCGTTTGCTCTTGCTGCTTGTCTCTCACGTTGACGATGGACACCCGCGACACGAAAGCCGATAATGACGCCAAAGCCATGCCTCCACCTCCCCCACCGCGCCCCAATATATTGCAGCGGGAGATTGAATGTCTCAGGCAATCTCTGCAGGTCAGCAAGCCCCTCAGGCAACAACCAAGCCTAACCAGCCCCCACAGAACGCAGCTGTGAAGACTGGACAAGTATATGGATTTTACGCGGATATGCATCGCCTGTGAGTTGCTTTGCCCTCCGATTTGCGGTGGGAGTTAACTTCTTGGACTCTCCAGGGATATTGCCAAGCATGCTCATAATCCTCCTCGAACACTCACATCATCTCTGGGCCGTGAATTGGAGAGGTACGACCAGCTGTGCGACATACTGGAGGGCCATCTAGTGCGTAGTATTGCTCTCGACACACTCGCAAAACCCTCTGAAATGTATAGTTACGAGCCATCGCTGTCTTACAACGTGACTTGCGAAGAGGGGAACAAAAGGAAGAGGCTCTTCGTCTCGAGGCTCAAAAACAATCTATTGAAACTCCTCAAGAGACTCAACCTGTCGATGACTTCCTGTTCACAGAAAACGTCCCTTTGGCCTCGACCGATTTTGTCCCTACGAACCCCAGGAACTCACCTACACAACCCGGTGCAGCGCCGATCAGTGCTCGCCGTCCTTCAGCCATATCCATTTCATCTCTACAGCGTCCCTCTATGCCCCTCAAACTTGATCTATCATCCTCCTCGTTACGAATGACAGCAGAGGAAGCGTCCGGGGTGTATGCTAGCGGCCTTGCATCGCCCGTTACTCTTGCGCCAAAGTCCGCCAGGCCGATTGGACCAAATGAGTTTCCCGAAGAATTCATGGCTGCTTTCACGACCCCTGCGGACAGTAGGCCTGTGATAGATTTGACGCTGGCGGAAAACAATCAAGACCGTGAGATCGAGAGCAACATCGACCCCACCGCGGGGGACTCGTCAGACAAACCCATTGAACTTGACATGGACATGGACATGTCAATGAATAATATATTCGGTAACAATTCGGAAGCCTCTGACGGTACTACGGCTGTTGATGACATGTTTACGATGTCGGGTACCGAGCGGGGCGCTCTACCTGACAACCACAATAACAAAGCAGGAAAAGATACGGATTTTATAGACCTGACCACACAAGATATCTTCGCGTCCCTTTCCACCAACTCCATAACTGCGACTACAAACCTTCGAAATCCAGATCCATCAGCACCCATTGGAGCCCCCTCGCCCGCTACCTTGCTGGCGGCTGGTTTTCCACAGCATCTTGGTACATCCAGCTCGTCAGAAAACAATTCAGGGAGTACTGGAGTTGACCAGCCATTCGACATGACAGGCCTTGCAGATCTCGCGGATCTGGGCATGTTCAGTACTACCTCGGACTTCGACATGGACGCTTTCTTGAATATGGGACCAAGCGGAGGAAGCCTGGTTAGTAGCGATGGGATGGAGAAAGTGTCAGCTTCGACGGAACACCCATCATGACCATCGGCATCCTGGCACCTCGGCTATACTTACGAACCTAGAATAAATACATGACCAGACTCTCGAACCAACCCTGATTGATGATCATTACACATCAACTATTTTTTTCGATAAACCATATAGAAGCTGTCCACAAACGTTGCATCCTTCACTCGAATCGCATACCATCATGCGGTCGCTGTAATTCTGATAGGTTCTTGCCGGAATATTTAGGATACAGTACCCATACGGCCTCTAAATATAGATCAGAGGGCTGAGTGGAAGGACTATAAATACAGAGTAAGATAGTCGACTAGCGACTTTCAAACTCAGAACCCATGAGGCCACTCACTCCTATCATCATCGTTTCTCTCGCTCCCACCCTTGCGTATGGCTGGGGTGCTAGTGGTCACCAAGCAGTCGGGTAAGCTCTGAACGACCTCCCCAACGAATATAAATTGAATAATATCTAGTTATGTCGCCATGCAGGTGAGCTCAATACTCCTGGCCCATGATACTCCACTCGAACAGGACGGCGACAACTGTAGTTTCTTTCACCGAAGGCCCTCTCATTTGTAGCGTCCTCCTTAGGGTCTATGTACTCGAACTCCTTGGGTCCTGCTGCCACGGTGTGTAGCATACATTGGGTGTCTGAATGCATTAATGGTTTTGATCAGTGGGCAGATGAAATCAAGTCCAACCGCTCGTATGCTTGGTATGCCGAACTATTAACCCAATATTACGAATCTGCATGAATGACGACTGGAATGTAGGGCCTCCGATTTGCACTTCGTCGATGCCCAAGGTTGATCGTGTACTCTTGTCTTTGTGTCTTTGGTCCGATGACGGCTTTCACGTAAATAGATAATCCACCCACTTCTTGCTCCGTCTCGCAAACCAGAGATTGTGCCAACAACGTATGCATATGTATGTACTATTCAACTCCATTGGTTCCTCACTGATATATGTGAAGTGGGTGCCATTGCCAACTACACAACTCGAGTCGTCCAAACAAGTCTTTCACCTGATCAACGCCAAGAGGCATTGAAGTTCCTGGGTATGTTGCGTTTAAGAAAATTGCGACACATACGGCTCGTGACTGACCCTACCTACTTGTTATCCGCGATGACAGACCATGTATGGGCTACTTTCACTCAGCGGGTGTTTTTAATCGTTGATAGACATTGCATTTAGTTTATCGGTGATATTGGCCAGCCTCTCCATGTCGAAGCTCTCGAGGCCGGGGGAAATGGAATCAGCGTAACATGCAATGGTGCGACATCCAACCTGCATTCGGTAGGTCTACTGCTCCCCCATGGTTGGCAGGTGTTGATGGCATTTCGTGGTTAGGTCTGGGGTACGGTATTTTTGATCCGTTAATAAAATCGACGAGATCGTGTTGATGTTGAATTTCCGACCTCCTTTAGATTCCAGTCTAATCAACAAGCTCCTCTCCCAAAACTATAGTAATTCGGTAACGACATGGGCTAATACCCTTGTCACGAGGATTAAAGTACGGTTTCGGGATTCTTGAGGCAATGGCAATATCTGACTATTCTTTCAAGAGTGGTGCATACAAATCCTTGGCGTCGTCTTGGATCTCGTGCTCTTCAACTACTACAACACTCCGTATCGAAGAAGATATCTCAAGCTTATTTAAGCGCGCCATAACACCTCTGCAATGCCCGCTCGTTTGGGCTCAGGATGCCAATAAATTGGACTGCGTAAGGATAACCTTCGCGCTTCTTTGGCTCGCTTCCATAATATTTCTCCATTTCAGTCCTTCGTTTTCGATTTCACATCTAGTCAAGATCTCTGCACCTCCACCTACTATACACAAGCTGTCCCCATCGTGAGGTCGCATATTCGTTATCACGGCATGGCAATTAATTCTGTGATGACCTGCAGATTGAAACCCAGATTGCCAAGCAAGGATTTCGACTCGCCGCTTGGCTGAATGTCCTGTTCGATGGCGCAACTAATTTGCCTTGAAGGATCCCATTCATTGGTGGCATTCGATGCTCGCACAAGGATGCAGTATAGTCTGTGGGAAAAAGAACCCGTTCATGTTTAGTCTTTTCACCAATGATAATCTGAGCACATGCTACATCACTTCCCTCCTCATGGTTCATTGGATCTAGGCGCCCTGCAGCGTGTTTACTCCTGAACAACTGACCCCCAGGCTGATATAGAACATTCTGTTCTTAAGAACGATGTTGAATCCTGTCCACGCACGGGCAGCTTGACTCTCAGATGCGACTTTCGAAGTTTGTCCCGAGCTTTCCATGGCTCTCAGCACTCCTCGTTTTCCAATCCTATGCAACGTGGGCGCAATTGACCACCCAGGAATGGGGTTCCCTGTTGGATGGTCTCAACAATCCTCCTGCCAACCTCGTCGAACGTGTGCCTTTGATGACCAATGATTCAACAAGGGTTCCTCTTATTGACTTGCAATTATTTGCACCACCTTCAAACGGCGCACAGAGCGAGAAGGGCTGTACCGTAGAACTTCTGAAACATTCATTCGGAGTGGACTCATTTAATGTGCCAGCAATCGCCGATTATGTACCTCCTTCACAAGCTGAATGCGGCATGATAGGAGATTGGGCAGGGATCCATCTGAATCTAACAGTATATTGGTTTGTATTGCTTCAATTCATTGTCTTAATCAGCTGAGTATTGTCCCACAACAGCATCGGCACTCAATATGATAGGCTCGGGGTAAATTCATGAATTATTGCGCATTCCACTGACTGATAAGTCGTTCGTCAGAGCATATATCTTTCGCATGTAGAGGGTAGGTTGCCCAAGTCGATGTAGTGATCTCTACTTATCGATTTCCCTCTGCACAGTCTGGAGAACCTCCAGTGCAGAGCCAACCAAAACCGGAACGCAGTGGACGACGTGAGCGAGTTTTTGTGTTCCGGGGAACTAGCGACTAAATTAAAATCCCAGCCTAAAGGACGTCACGCACTTCGCTCCCTTGTTTTCCCAGAGGGGAGATCTTATGATGGATTTTAGTAATATTATCGCGCCCGAGCTGTGGGTCAACAAAGCAACGATGTGATTATAGGACTAAGCCCCTGTACCAGGTTACTCGACGGCGTCTTCGATGGTACGTTCGGCACCACTCGAGCCGTCCGCTCTTTGAATTCATTGTCCACGGGCAACAGTAACTCTAACTGCAACGTTCATCCCATCAACGACAACGTCGCCCGGACACGGGGCATCGGAACTAGTCATACCACTATCTAACCTCTCTCCCACTCTCCCTAATTTCTTCACTATCAGTGATGATATCGGGGCAACAACCAATGTCACAATTCCTGGGAATGCAATTGAAGCTTTTGTTGAAGTTTTCGCTTCCGGAAACGCCGAGGAGGAGTTCTGGTATTCGAGTGAGTCTGTGAAGGCGATTTAAGCAAGGCTAATGTACTTTTGATCAGATACACCCGACGAATTCTTACCTTTTTTCCCGGAATCTACGGGCCTAATCGGAAAAGGCCCATTCAGGGAAGTGCAACTGCTGATCGATGGTCAACTGGCGGGAGTGGTCTGGCCCTACGGTGTCATTTACACGGGCGGCATTACACCTACTAATTGGCGACCTCTCACGTCCTATGGAGCCTATGACTCTCCGACTTATTGGATCGACATAACCCCGTTCCTACCGCAGCTCCTCTCCGACGGCCTTTCTCATGCAGTATCGTTGGTGGTCCGTGGCCAAGGCCAAAAACCCTCTTTCAACTCCAATTGGTTCGTGTCGGGGAGTGTCCATGTTCGAAAGGGAACTTCTAAAACAACGGGGAAAATGCGCCTTTATCATGCGCCAGAACCTCAGATTAGCACGAGCGGGGGATTCCTGAACAACAATCAGACTATCTGGACCCGCGTTGCTGCCCGTCGGGAGTTCAGAGTAGAGAGTGAACTACGAACATCGGAAGGAATAAACATGGTGACCTTCACACAGGACTTGCACTACTTGAATGTGGCACAGTATGAAGATGACGGCTGGATACAGGTGGGTGCGGCAATGTCACTCCTACGCTGCTCACCAATGATCCGGTTCAGTGGGTTAACCAAACAACGAATGGGACAACGTCATCCGTGCACGGAGAAACAGAAGTTCTACGTGATGCATTCATATATCCCCTGAGCATCTTTTCCAACTACTCGAACTTCTCGGCACAATTTGGTAAGTCTCGCGGCAGCAAATGAGGTAACGGCTTACAACCACATCCAGGTGGATATGGCTCGCAGGTCAATCAGACATATACACGAGCTCTTCAGCCACCTACCGATGTATACCGTGTCATCCACTCCGTACAGCATGCCTCCGGCAATGTTGAAATGGACGATTGGCCGGGGTTACGTCATGCAATCAGGGGGAAAGGAGCAACAGATCAAAGATTTGCCTACGCCGATGGCCATGGTCAAACGTATTTCAGAGACGCCGCCACAAAGAATGACGGTTGGGTCCGAGATAGGGTCTGGGGCTCATTGAGGAAAGGTAACCCTCCAGTACCTTCTTCACAGTTGTACGGTCCCGAAGGGGGGCCAGGGTTCAGGTGATATGGTATTGAGCAAATGGCCCTAATGAGTACCATTGTTCAGCGATGTTAGTCGTTTACGACGGGTAGTTGTCTTCGCGATAGCAGATGGCGGTTAATATCCTGATAAGGGTTGTACTGCTCATGTCAGGGGCAGGATCTGTATTCAAACTAAAGGTGTCAATGTAAGGAGCAGCGGGGTAACTTTATTCGGAGGACCGCCGCCCTCTAGATAAGTCCCAGTCGAAGCCTAGGCATTACCTTGGGCATTCTTGACATCTGTATTTGTAATCTAATTGAATCAAAACTAATCAGCTCAATGGGTTGCCATTTAGATTGCCCTGCTCGTATTTCTTGAACAAAACGCACGGTGGAGTGAGACTATGATGGATTATAGATCACTCACTGTGTGGTAGCGGATGGCGTGGCCAGTGCGCCCGTATCACTGGAATGGCAAAGCAGTGTATGTGATAAGACTCATTGCTTCGTGCAAGCTCGAGAAGGACCATTCAGAAAGTTTCCTGGAAGCACTACATGTCCTGATAGAAAATAGAATTTCCTTTTCACCCGTGAAACCAGCTTCATTATATCGCTCCGTTGAGCTGTAAAATCAGATTTCATTCCAGAAGATATCGGGCCGCTGACCATATATGGTGGGAGAACATCCCGGGAGTTGATGTGCGAAGTGGTCCAGTGGAAGGTTCATTGTTTTTGGCTGGCCGAGCGCATGATGCGATCTATGACAAGATATATATAGGGCCATAGGCCAAAAAAATGAGGCTGGATTCGTACGGTTGGCGGTGGTGCATATCCGGTTTCGCGAATGTCCTAGCCCGTTGTTGTGAGGATCTATGATAGATCTTGCAGGCGATAAAGCTAAGGTTTATATAATCCTCAAATGGTTCTGGAAAGCCGCAAACATGTGGCGTCCATGCCTGTGGACGCCGTGGAGGAGAGCAACAGTCGTGGTTGTGCGGTAGTATATAGAGCGCTGAGGTCTGGGAGCGAGTTTTTCTGTCGAACGCTACCAAGAAGAACTCGCGGAACATCCGTGGAAAGTGTCATGGATGTGATAATTGCAATGTATTTCTGTGATGTTAACAAGGGTGGGACACCGGCCAAACACCTGCAACCCTCCAAAGCTGGTTCCATTTCACCCCCCAAAAAGGCAGTCGTGCATCGGCGATCCTCAGTTTGTTGCCATTTTGGGCGCATCTCTGTGATAATGTGAAGAGTCAAGGGCTGCAACTATTCCCATCTTTACACACACCAGGCTACATCCTTCGGAAAACTATATATCTTGGCTTACAATGCAACCGCGGCTTTTCGCGTTTCATCATCTTTTTCTTGTGTTCTGATTTTCTCACCGCACTTTCATGGACTCAGGCTACCCGCCCAGTTACGACTTCTCACAGCGTATGTAAACCGCTTTGATGCTGCTCGCTTGCTCTTAACATCTCCTTAGAAAATAAATCTTTATCCAGCTCCGAGCACCTCTTGCCGCTCCATGATTTTTTTGACCACTCGGAGCCATCTACATCTACTCAATCTCCAGAATTGTCGAATAATTCAGATTCTCCGCACTTCTCCTTCGACCTCCCATACCTGGCACCTCAGGAGGCATCCCCAGCTCCGCTAGTGGATTATTCCATCTTTGATATGCCAGTGGACATCAACTTCGGGGTTCTACCTCCCCGGCCTGCCTGCTCTCGTGCCTTTACCCAGGGCCGTATCCCCCGACCTCGAAACGCCTTCATGCTTTTTCGGTCTGCCTTCCATAAGGAGAGGCGCGTAACCCAATCGGTTGAGAAAGACCATAGACACATTAGTCGCATTATCGGTATTTGTTGGAGCGGTCTCCCAGAGGTAGAGAAGGACCTGTGGCGTCAAAAAGCCGAACTCGAAAAACAGCAGCATGCGCTTGCCTACCCCAACTACCGCTTCAAGCCGACCCCTCGTACCAAGCAGCCAGTGAAGCGCAATGTCAAGCGAAATAATCCACAAGAAATCGAGAGATGTCAAAGAATAGCCAAGTTAATTCGAGACGGAAAATCAGGTGAAGAGTTGACTCACGCTGTGGAGAACATGGAAGGAGGCCCCTCGTCCAATTTGAACAAGGGAGGCACGGCATCGGGTGGTCAGGAAAAAAGGAAACCTCGGAAACAAAAGGCCCTTCATTCAACCCACCGCTTGGTACCTCAGTCTCACCAGGCACAACCACAACTTTATGGACCCCAAACTCCACCAGTGTATGAGGTTTCCAGTGACCCCCCGCCCTTCCGCAGCCCGCTGTTACCGCCTGTCGACCTGCCCCAGTCAACCCATAAACGGTCGTATTCGGTGTGTGGAATCGCTCCGTATTTAGCGGGTCCTGACTATGTACAGGGCATGGCCRYGGAAGCTCCTTCACAAACCCTGCAAGCCACGGTTCATCATCACACTTCCACCGACCTTTATTTCCCTCAAATATATGCAGCACAAGAGGACGCACCCTGCGAGTCCCAGCGCAGCTTACGATATCGACAACGACTCCAAAATCAACTGCAGCAAGAACACCGAGCCTTCGAGTGGCCTGTCAAGGATCTAAACCTCACGGCATYTTATGAAGATCCTACATATAAGCACCAATATGTAGTCCCGGATATGTCCCAGTGTGCCAACTACGCTGGCTTCGGTCCAGGGCGCGCTGTTCACGATTCCTATCCACCGCATGGCGAGCCTGTTCCAGGCGCGGTTGATTGGAATACGTACTACCGGGTCGACTCCAATCGAGCCTTCGTGGACGCCGCAGTCGCAGCGCCTGCCGTTTATGACCCTTGGTCCAAATCCGACGATTCCGTTTCACCGGTTCACTCGGATTCACCGATCACGCCGTTATGACATACAAATTCACCGACGACACGCACCAACTCACGTTAATTATTGTAGCATTAGTTCAGAATTCCAACTGTACATCAATCCACCATACCCCGTTGCCTCTAGGGACCGTCATACAATTTTTTTTTTTTTTACACATTGCACTACATACTTGTTTACTTGGGGATACGCATATGGCCAACCCTTTCATTCTGCTGCTCAACATGTGTGTAGGAATTCGAAGATACCATTTAGTCTTGACTTAGGATCTCGAATGCCTTCACGCCTTCTTTTCCAAATAGAGTGGCACAAGCTACCACATCTGCGCCGGCCTTGGTCATCCGTTCTCTCGCCTGTTTAGATGTGACACCCCCAACTCCAATGATCTTGATCCTCGAGGCAGAGTGCGACTTCTCCAGCCCCTTGAGAATCTGTGAAAATCGATAAACATTTCCTAATGCCAGGGGATGCAACGCCTCCCCCGCGAGGCCACCCAAAGCGGTAGGTAGTGCGAACCTATTGAAAGGATTCGAGTCCTCATTCGATGGTGATGGTGCTGCCATCGGCACGCTTTGATCGGCGAAGAGAAGTGAATTTCCCAAAGTGTTCGTGCATGTCAAGAAAGAGATGGCGGAGCCAGTGGCTCTGTCAGGCCCCGTGCTGCCGAGTGCACCAACAGCAGTCTGGTTCATGGTCACAGTTGCGGTGGCACTAGAGGCTCCGCGGTCATCCGTCATCAGGGCCGTGATTTGATCGATAACGGAATGGAATTGCTGTTCATATACAAAAGGGGGGAGCTTTAGGCCAATGGTGAGGGTGGGATCTTGAGCATGTGCTTCGGAAAGGATCTGGAGAAGCGGGCCGAGAGATTCAAAATTGTACCCCGAGGGTGGGGAATTCTGGATATTGGGGCAGGAGGTGTTAAGCTCGAGAGCGATCCGAGCTGTAGTACCGAATTTCTGGTCACCAAGTCTCCTTCGTAGCTCTTGAATCTTCTTGACCATCAAAGCAAGAGAGTCAGGGTCATTCACATCGCTTGTTATACTAATGATAATGGGTTTGTAATTTGTTGCAGTTGTTAAGATGTCCTCAATCCAAACCAGGTACTGTGCGAGAGGATGGGGAGAGTATCCGTAAGAGTTGATTGAGGAGATAGCCTCATTGGTGAAGGCGAACTATGATAGAGTTAGCGCCTGCGGATACCGCGAGCTTGATCAGCATGACGGACTGTGTGAGATTCTGTCTCCTTGTATCCTTCTAGTGTAGCGGTGCGCGTGGTGATAGCGCCAGTATGGGGGGAATCATATAACACTTTGAGCTGAAGGAGATCCGAAGACCACGCACAGGAAGAGTTCAAGAGAGGCGGGGTTATGTCGATGGAATTGATTTGGACCATGCTTAATGTTCGTCGGGGTCACAAGAGCGAGAAGCAATGAAATCAGATAAACCAGCCTTCGGCTAAGACAATGGGTTAACAGATAGGACCTCGGGCACCACGTGCACAATAAGTTTTGATTAGTTTGATTACTGCTTCAGCAATTCTTCGCGCTCAAGTACAGAAGTTTCTAGTTTTATCAGAATAGTCACTCGTAAAGGATGTTGGGCCGTTGGTGTGCTGTGTGCTGTGACTCGGGCAGGCTAGGAGGGGGACATATTGGTATCACGTGATATGCTGAGTGCAATATAAAACGCACGAATCCAAGCCCATCAAGGACGGCTTCAACAATGCCTGCGGTGAAGGACGAGCAGCTCAAGCCACCCATATCCCGTGGAACGGAGATGCCTCTCTCAATAGGTGGGTCGTTATCGATGATCATGTCTGTAGTGCCGGAGTGGGTGTGGGGAGTGAGTTAGCCGAGATGATGTTACGCACATTCATCGGCATTCTCCACGCTTTTTTCAATCGCATCGGCAGGCTTGCCGTAGACAGTCTTCCAGACTTGAGTATGGATGACCATAAGAGCGGGGACGAGCCTAATTTCGCGCTTGGGTGCCTTTGAAGAGGATTCTGCACGCCAGACCATGAGCTCAAGTACGCGCATGCCGATGCGGTAACCCAAGGTGTTGAGCCTGGCATTCGGATGAGTAGATCTCAGGGGAGCATAGCCATGAATATACCTCCGTTCCAGATCATTAATGCCGCTAACGCGCTTCTGGGTATACTGGACTATTTCGGAAAAGAGAAAGGCAAAGGCCGATGCAGAGACCTCTGCTATTCGACTTTTGTTTAGGTTCCGGTCATAGATATTCGGGCGGGGACCTGCAGCCTTGGGACCGCCGAGTGTTGTGTGTATGGACGGGGCTGAAGGAAGCGAGTAGCGTGTCGAGCTTGTGGTTGGGGAGAACTGGTCGACGGAGGACTGGGAGGAGTTGGAGAGCAAGGAGAGACGGGGATGTGGTTGGGTGTAGGCCATAGGTGGCCGGGGGTCTGGTGGTCAGGCACTGATCTGGGTTGTGTTAATTAGCCCAGCTAACAAGTCCAAGACAGTCAGTCACCCAACCAGTCAGTCTCTCCTCCCCAACGCATGACCCACCTCGCTCCTACTCCTGCAGACATTCAGTCCCATCTTTACGCCGCATTCTTGCAAAGCGAGGCTTTCGATGTCGCGCTTCGCGTCAGGGGCACCTGGAGTGCCATTTACAGGCTTCACCGCGTTGTTCTTATCCAGTCGGTAAGTTGATAGTGATCATCGGTGCTGTCCCTCCCAACCTTTTGCCAGGGCTTCTTTCAGTCCCTCTTCACTGCCGGCTTTCTCGAGTCCTCTTCAAACCAACGGTGCTCAAGCTATGGCTCGGACCTTATTGACGTTGTCTTTGACGACCGGAATATCACTCGGGCTGGTCCGTCTGTCCTGACTTTTCTAATCCTAATCTTTGTATTTATGAGAGGCTGACGGGGGGGGGCGCTTTTGGACAGCTTTTGAGTAAGTCTCTTGTGTAATTTTTCACGCAAGATACCGAAGAAAAATACAGGGTTTGCATTGCTCGGCTCTACGGTGGAGGCCCCGCGCTACACGTGCCCTCGTATTTGACACCCACGGCTACTCATCCTTTGACCCCATCTTTCCCAACCCTCCCAGAACCTGAGTCGGTGCCACAGAACTACCATCCAGCCACACCTCGCTTCCTACTTTCCTTACTTGCGACATCAATATACTTGTCTATACCATCCGTGGCAACACAGGCCCTTTCCCTGATCCTCAGTACTATTGGTCCCAGGACTGTTGTCCCATACCTTAACTTTGCTCTGGGAAAACCTATCTTCCCTCCGACTTTACCGGGGGAGCCGGATGCTGCAGTTGGCTTAGAGAATATCGCGCAAGATTTTAATGATGAAGATGACCTAACTCCTGCTCCTGGATCGTCCAAACGCGAGTCAGAAGAATTCTCCGATATCCTTTCTGGCCTTTCCATCAAGGAGGATGCACGTCGGCCAGGCTCTCCCACATCCTCTCATTCTAGTGACCCGTTGGATGGTGCTAGCGATAATGCCGTGTGCCATTATGGCGCTGTATCAAACAAAATAGGCGAAGCCAGCGCATGCTGGTTAGCGAGATGGGCTACGGATACCCTTGCCCATGAAGTGGTGCAGCGACGCGAAACTCCGAATATTTGTAGAAAAAGATCCAGAACGACTCTAGCAGTGTCGCCTGCCTCTGACTCGACTTGCCTCCCTTCTTCGGCCTGGCTATCATCCAAGTTGACTATCTGGGGCCGTGGAGGTCTGAGTGCGAAATGGGTTGCCGCGCTTGTCGGTTCTGACACACTTTTTGTCAAAAATGAACGCCACAGATACGACTTCGCACGAACTGTTGTTGAGATGAGGCGAGAAGAAGGCATTCTTCCCGAGGAGGAGGAGGAGTGGTCAACAATGTTCGAGACTGCTATATACTATGCAAACATGGTCGGTTACTTGCTCTCATATATTCCTTTGTCTCGGCCTGATTCGGTATGTTTCCCCTAGTCCATGGATGATATTATTACCATCTCGAATGATATTTCTCCGACGACAAAACGGCACTTAGTGCCGCTCCGTGTACTACAGGCCGCTCACTGGAGTCAGTCTGTTTTTCGCCATACGATCACATCTCGGCCCCCGTCGACCAATCTGTCGCAGCCTTCGTCTAGTTCCTCCAAAGACAAGGAGCTTGGGATAACTCTGACGACAGCCGAGGCTCTATCTCAGATTACAGGTGTTAACACAACCGAACCCTTCAGCCTGGAGACTAATAATGTATATTTTCCTGTCCCAATCGACTCCTCATTTCGAATAGGCAACAACGGAACTACCTTCAATAGTTCTGTGGAAGGTCCCCCCATGTCCATGGATGAGCTATTCAAATTTACCGACTCCCCATCTATTCCTACATCCCATGTGTCCAATGGACGTACCGTCCACAAGTCAAATAGCGCTCAAGTTTTTCCTCTCGTTACTTCAGAATCGACATACTTTGGCATCCTATCGTCGAGACAGACAAGTTCTAACTGTGCCTCTCCCGATAGTAGCGGGAAGGCCCGGTGGTCTCCGTACCCTCCTTATCGGTGCTCAGTCGAATTTTGGGATCTGGAGGCTCTGAGGGAGAAAAACAGACTATACTCGAATACTATTTGGTATGCTGGAAGCTTGTTCAATGTGTATATCCAGGTGGTTCGTAAGAAGGGACCTACTCAACTCGGGATTTACCTTCATCGCCAATCTAGCATTGACCCAATACCTCCGCCTAGTACACCTATTTCACCGCCCTCATCCTTAGACGGGGGCGGGGACGGGGCAATCTCCGGGAAGAGTGGCGAACGCCATCACCGTGGTGGCTCTTCACAAACATCCTTTGGAATGCCTGGCAGCCCGCGCCACTATTCACCTTCTATCCACCCTCTTTCACATGCAACTAGCTCTATCTTCTCTTCCAGCACTGCCCGCCCATCTTCACCTATACTGTCAGGCTCAGGATCGCCTTCATCGCCTGGCGGCTTCGCAAGCAGTCTAGGAGGTGGTTTCACAAATCGTGGACTTGCGCCTAGCCAACCATACAGGGATCCACGATCAATGGTCGCGGCATATTTCATGATCAGCTGTGCAAGTGCAACTGGATCTTCCCAAACGAGATTTTCGAGTGCGCCAGATGTGTTTTCCATTAGCCAGAGTTGGGGGTGGAAGTCGAGTTCTCTGAGAACGGAAGAGTACATGGATATTGGGGTTGACGAGGAAGGCGAGGGGTCTATACAGCTACAGACGAGAACGAGGTCGAAGGAGGTTAGTTTTAGGGCAACAGTTTTACTCGGCCTTGTCTAGTCTAGGTCGGTGATTTTTACTGCGGACTGGTGTTCTTTGTATCAAGCCCTGTATATATATTGGCTGTCGGATCAATGCAATCCCGAGTGTTGTGTCTTGTTTAATCCTAACATCATTCTCCCTACCCAACTCCCGCCGTTTGCTGGTGCTGTCCCAATTTCTCGGTCCCAATGGCAACGGTTCAAAGAAAACAAGCGCCGCGTCTTCCACGCCCAGCTGCACGATACTGGAAAGGGAAAGCACCCAAAGGTGCAGCGGAAATTGAGTCCGATTCAGATGCGGATGAAGCGCTTCAAGATGGACTTGAGCAGCAAGAAGGAGATGTGCTGATCATGGAGGCTGGGGATGTTGACATGAGTCAGGGTGGCAGCGAGGACGAGGACGAGAATGAGGGCGGAATACAGCTGCAGTCGACCGCTGCGCGTGTAAGTGGGCTTCAGGGAAGGAGCATGAATATTGCATTGAAGGATGTTAGTGTCAGTAAGGAGGGAAAGGTTATTGTTGCGGGGCGTCTGGAAAGTGGGAAAACGGAGATGGAGGGAGAAGGTGCGTTCTGTTATTCGTCGCCATAAGGGCGACGACTGAGACATTCGCGGTAGAGTCCTCGGAGGAGGAAGAGCCATCGGAGGAAGAAGAGGAGCTCCCAGGCGAGAAGGCGGGATCGGAGGAAGAAGTTGGTCTAATACGCGCTTTTTTGGAGCTTTAAATTTACTGATCGGGGCATCTAGTCTAGCGAAGATGAAAGCGAGTCCGAGGAGGAGCCATCCAAGCCCCTGTTCAGACCCGTTTTCATACCAAAGTACGTGCTTCGGCTATCTCTGGCAGTATACATTGAGGCTCACTTTATTAATGGTGTTAGGCGCGCACGTGTGACGATAGCGGAGAAGGAGGCTCTTGCGCAAAATTCCGAAGATGCCCTACGGAAGAAGGAGCAGGAAGCGGAGGAGAGGCGAAAACAAAGTCATGACATGGTTGCGGAGAGTATACGGCGAGAACTAGCTGAAAGTAAGTTGCTGTTCCGCACAGGTACGCATACACCATTGACGTGTCTTCACAGAAGAGAAGGAGGACCATGTACCTGATGTTGATGATACGGATGGACTAGACCCTGATGGCGAGTTTGAAGCTTGGCGTCTCCGTGAGTTGAACCGTATCAAGGAAGAGAAGGAGGAAGAGCTACGCAGGGAAGAAGAGAGAAAAGAGCTTGAGAGAAGGCGAGCATTGCCAGAGGAACAGCGCCTCAAAGAGGACCTGGAGAGGGCAGAAAAGTCGAGGGCAGACAAACCAAAGGGACAACAAAAGTTTTTGCAAAAGTATTGGCACAAAGGTGCTTACCACCAGGTTTGCTTCCTTCATTTCTAAAAAAAAAATCTGCTGTCTCATTATGATTCGTTTAGGATGAGGAGATTCTCCAGAAGCGCGATTATACGAAAGCTACAGCATCGACTGTTGATGTGACATCCCTTCCCAAAGTTATGCAAGTCAAAAATTTTGGAAAAAGGAGTAGGACAAAGTACACGCATTTGCTGGACCAGGACACCACTGCTGGTAATGGTGGGTTTGGCGGGACGGCGCCCGTGAAACACGGAGGGACAGGGACCGATACGGGAAGTTGTTTCGTGTGCGGTGGTCCCCATCTCAAAATAGGTTCGCGTTTCTACTTTCCATCATTGACAATATACTCAAGACGGTCCTCGCAGCCTGCCCGCAAAACAAGGAGAGGACCGGCGCCAATGCCATTGCAACCGGAGTACGACCAAGGGTCGGCGACCCACCACATGATGGTAGAACACGAGACGGAGAGGGTGAGTACAGAAAAAGAAACGATGATAGGCGCCGGAGGGATGAGCAATATGAAAAAGACGAAAGGAGTGATAGGAGCGAGCGAAAATGGCAGAGGGGGGATCGCCGAGATAGCCGTGACTACCGTTCTTCATCACGCTCCAGGTCGAGGTCACCTGTGCGCCAAAACAATTATCGTAGAGAAAGACGGTTGTCGAGAGACCGCTCCGTTGATGGTGGATACACAGAGAAGCGGCGACGGTTAGACTAATTGAAATACGTTTTTGCATATTATATCCGTACAATGTAGGCACCCTCTCGGATCATTTTCATATTGGTTCACGCGATACGATGTAATCAATACTCACAGTGCACAGTACACCGCAAGACCTCCTGTGCGTCTCAATCTATCTGTCCATCTATTGCTGTCCAAYTTGGGCCGGGTTCACCGAGGACCAGTGCACCGTAGCCACGTTGTCACAAAACTACGCCATCAAAATTCAATGTTCAACAATCAAGTCAATGCACCTTGGTTGCACACACACACACATATTGAAGAAGAATACTGGCGAGGGRCTCTGAGTTGTACGTTGCTATTGTTGAAGCTTGCTGCACCCCCGAGACAGCTGTATAATAATTGCAACATGAGCTTTCCGCATTCCGGGGCATGTGACAACATACTATGTGGGCGGGGGAGGCCTGTCCATTCCATGGTTGTCCTCCATCTTTGCTACTAGATCAAATCTCACGCCGCTATGTCAGCAGCTCTATCTATGTCTGTACGTACAATTTTGCGGAACCTACCGCCTATAAACTCCAGGGTCAACCGAGCCGACCTGTCCTTCTCTCCTGTCCATGACTCGTACCGTCAAAGTTGCTATCGTTGGGAGTGGGCTAGCAGGACTCACAGCAGCGCACTTGCTCAGACGACCTCTGAGCACTCAGGATGTCGAGTTCGAAGTGCACATTTTTGAGAAGGTACTGTCCTTCCATCGCAATGTTGAACCCACAATTGACATGTGTAGGCCGAGGAGTTGGGGATGGACTCCTCGTCGGTGTCGTTAGATGCCCTCGGGACTGAACATAAGTGGAGGATTGATGTTCCCATGAGGTCCTTCCAAGGGGGTGAGCACAGACCGATCTTTTTATGCACCTATGCAGCACTAATTCTTTCTGCCAGGATACTACCCCCAGCTCATTGCCATGTACAAGAGCATTGGCGTCAAGTTCTACCAAAGAGACTTTTCATACACTTTCTCTCTCTTCTCGCCCTCGAGCTCGACTGACGCAAGGAAGATAACCACTACTATGATCTACGACGGGTCTTCCGGTCGGCGGGGTCTTAGTATGCCATCCACTTTTGCCGACACTTCGCTTCGAATGAAAGACTCCATCATTCCTGACTTCTTCGTGTTCTTTTGGACTTGGGCAGTTTTCCTAATGATGGTGCTCGAGATTCTATTCTGCTACATCTTGACTATCTACCACGCTTTGCCTTTCCTTCGATCACGCGGGTTGCGAAATACTACCTTCGCCGAGTGGACCCAGGCCGTTGCGCCTCGTAACACCCTAGCACGTTGGATCTGTCTTGACGTTGCATGGCAAAATTATGCCCGGGACATTTTGGTACCCATGTTCTCGGCAGTGTGTACGGCTCCAGAGGAGGACATTTGGAATCATCCTGTAGAAGAATTCTTAGGTGGGTGGAGATCGTTCTGGTGAAATTAATGGTTAACAGAACATACTTTCAATAGATTATGTTTGGTTGACKTTTGGCACACATCATTATGTTGTCGCAAATGGTGTCCGTGAAGTCGTTGCTCACTTGAGCAAGGACATTCAGCATGTGCACCTCTCTGCCCGTATTACCTCCATCACCACAGATCCGCAGGCGGCCCATCTGGCATCAATTATTTGCACGACGCCATCAGACGGGGAGAAGAAATATACCGGTTTCCATCATGTAATTTTCGCCACCCAGGCAAACGCCGCCGTGCCCCTGCTAAACGGGTATGCGAAGTCGCTTCCCGAATGTGCAGGCAAGTTAAAACAAAGCGTGCAGCAGCAGGCGGAATGTTTGCGCAAGTTCCGCTATCGAACTAACATCGTAATCAACCATACGGATAATACCCTCTTACCTGATGATCCCCGCGACCATCGAGATCTCAATTTGATCAATTTCAACGTGGATGATGTAGCGGTTTCGGAGAAGGACTTGGAGACACAATCTTCGAATTGTGTTTCGACTTCATTCACTATGGCGACCCACATGCTACCAAGGCCGGAAGGATACCCTAAACACCAGCCAGCTTTGTTTCAAACGACTAACCCATTCATCCCACCAAAGGAGGACTCAATCTTGAGTATTGCAAAATTGGAAAGGGCTGTTGTGACCGTCGAGGGGAAGCAAGCATTACAAGGTCTCTGTCAAGGGGAAGCAAAGAGGTGGTGGGAGTGCTCTGCTACTGCAGGGACGAGACTTGGACCGTTGCAAGGTGCCGGAAGGCTCGAGGGTTCGCGAAGCCCCGGTGTCTGGATATGTGGTTCATATGCATTCCCTGGYATACCGTTGTTGGAGGGATGTGTAGTTAGTGCAAGGAACGCTGTGGTGCAGGGCGTATTGGAGAGTGAGGGCGTGAGATTGCTGGAAGAGCCTTGGGCGACTTGAACTTATTTTTCCTGATTTACGTGGTTATCTTTGTGGGAGTGTTTACTACATGCGGGGGTTCATTTGGAAATAATGGCTGATGCTTGCTGGTGATGTAATCTTATGATAGTCTGTAAACACTACACACGATATTTCTTTTCCATCCCTTTACGAATGTCTATTGAGGGTCCCGTTTCCAGGCCTGCGTGATTGTTCGTTGTTTCAATGGTATTAAATTAGATTAAATCAAAAGGAAACGAACCCAGGAAGATATCGGCAGGCTCGATGAGCTCGTCGCGCCCCATCAGGATATCTAGATGCAAATTGGACTGCGGGAGTCCCGGAAAGCCGGGTTGCTAATCGCATGTAAGCAAAGGAGTAGACTATGGCGGACTGAGGACAAACGGAAGCGACGATCTTGCGTTCCATTAACAATCGCATTGGTGCGTGCATCCCATATGTGTTCCGTAACATAGTCAGCTTGGTCCTATCTTGGGTCTCCTCCCACTACGAGGGAGAGATCAGCATCGAAATTGAGGATATCTGCATGCATTAACTGACGTTCTCCAGTCGATTCCTGACGCCGCCGGCCGATTTGGCCTCTGCGGCGAGATTGCGAGGCCCGTACGTCAATGTGTCATGCAGGCCAAGAGTATTAGCCGTGTCCTTGATGGTCGCAACTTTCTGCACGCTTTGCGGGACGAGTCTGAGGGTTGTTTCCTGCAGAGTTGTGAATAAACCGATCATTATTTCCAGGAAATCACATACCATGATGGTTCGAGTGAACGTTAGTGTGCGTGCTAAGAACGCGTAAGACGCGAGTGACAAAGTAGTGTGACAGGGTCAGGGTCACATCACTTGGACTTCGCCTCAGGAGCACCAGTGGCTTCGCTCCCCACAACTCGTCGTCCCCTGCTCTCACTGGCCGCAGCCACTCGTATTTTCTGCATATTTTATCGCAACGCACCTGTCTGAGCGCACAAGCCCCTCYCCGTCGGTCCTTTCATCATGGCCAGCCGTCCAGGAAGGTCACCAAGCATCCCCATCCCCAGGAACTCCTCATCGACACGTAACATCGAGTCTGTTATCTCAATTCCAACCATATTCCCCTCGCGCCCCCGTCTCTCCAGCGCGCAAGGTCTGTCAAACCGCTCAGCAGGCGGTGACGTATCAAGAARTATATCAGCGAGTCATAGACCAGCCCATGATCCTGCCTCGGTCTCCGTCTCACCAAATCGAATGCTTTCTCGTTCCGCAACACTCTCTACGAGTCACCCTGGCCGTCCCGCAGTGCGACTGAGTGCGACTTTTGAGCCACGCGTGGTCCAGGCTGTACCAGATCCGACTCGCAGTACCGACGGTTCCTGTACTCCATCACAGYCTTCGGTTACTGCACGAAGGGCTAGCGGGACGAGTGCACGGGCTGCTAGTGTGCAAAGACACACTCCCAGCCTGCCTCCCTTACCAAATGCAACCCCACTCTCGTTCCCAAGACCAGCATACCTGGAACATTCCGCATTGAGGCATATGCTCGTAACCGAAACCCCTTCCCCTATCCTTGTAACCCCAGCCGCACAAAGAAAAGTCGAGCACACGGCCGCCAGATCCCGCAGTTATGTTATGACACCTTCCGATAGTGATGAGGATAGCAGTCCGAGTCCTCCACCCACGAGAGATGCTCGCAGTGTACCCCCTATAGTTCCAGAGGAACAAGTGACGTATCCCCTGCCGACACGCTGGAGCGATCAAGGCCGGTCTAACACTCTTTGCGTTTCTCACGATGGGCGGGAGCTATCATACCATGGTGAGTATAACAATGCTATTCAAATGAAGATATCTGTTTACCTATCGTAGGTACAGCAAATAATGGTGATAAGGAAGCTGCGAACGCTAGGGCGAACCACTTCGTTCCTCCCGCATGTGGTATCTATTACTATGAAGTTGAGGTGAAATGTAAGGAGCAGAAAAGGTATGTCCCAGCTTCCTGGCTCTCATAGAACCCCTCTCTTACCCACTATTCCTCTCATTCCAGCCATATCAGCATTGGGTGAGTTGCGTTGGCTGTCCAAAATCATGCTCGCGTTCTGATCCGTCAGCTTTGCTTCTCGTACCCTTAAATTCTCCCGGCTTCCTGGCTGGGAACCCAATTCATGGGGATATCATGGGGACGATGGCCATGTCTACGAAGGCGGAAAACCCACGGCTGCATATGCCCAAACATTCGGATGTACGTGGCCATTGCCCATTACATCATACATATTGATTTACTGGCTGGGTAGCTGGCGACATCATAGGATGTGGTATTGACTTCACCACCCACAAGATGTTCTATACCAAAAACAATACTTTCCTCGGTAAGGTTTTTAACAGTACTCTGGGCATCAGCTGATATCGTTTCCTCGCAGGCTATGTCTTTGATGATGTGAGYAAGGATGGGGACATATACCCTGTTGTAGGCATGCGGCACACGGGAGATGGCGTCCGCGCCAACTTCGGACATGAGCCCTTCATATTCGACATCGAAGACCACGTTCAGCAGCGACGGAATGCTACTTGGTCTACCATCATGAAAACGCCGCTGGACTCCACCCTTCTACGTGAACGATACCATAAGAATGCAATCAAGAACCTGATCTCTGCAGCGGAATCGCCATCTCCGTTGACTGAGGATGAGTCAAAGTCGGTTCTGAATCAGGTCGTCCTGTCCTATCTCGTTCACCATGGCTACGCCAAAACGGCGCGGGCCTTTCAGAAACAACACAAGGGCAATGACCGGGAGGTAACTCGCCAGGAACGCGATGTTGACATGGATGGGGAGCAAGAGAAAGACGAACTTGAAAATTTTGAGGGTGACATCGAACGACGGACAGGGATTGTTAACTCCATAATCAAAGGCGATGTTGATGCAGCTCTTGAGGACACCCAACGATATTACCCCACTGTATTAGAAGCAGAGGATGGGCTCATACTTTTCAAGCTCCGGTGTCGAAAACTAGTGGAGCTTATTCTTGAGACGAACGAGATTAAAAGGAGGGTGAGCAGTGGGAAGGAGCGCGAGGAGCCGTCTTTGGATCCACCGAGACCAAGTAGTAGTCGACTCCTCGTGGATGATGACGGGATGAACATGGATATAGACGATGATGCACTTTCCTTTGGACCACCAGCCGACCTACCAACACACTCTCTGTCTCCCCTTGATGGACGCTCTAAGCCAAAATCCCCAGGACCAGATGGAAGTAGATTCAGCTCAAGACTACTGACCACTATGGATTTCGAAAGTGCATTGACACGGGCGATTGAGTATGGCCAAAGTTTCAACAATGAATACAAGCTGGAGCAACGGCCAGAGTTGAGGCAGATGTTCGAGCAGGCTTCTAGTGTCATTGCTTGGAACAATCCGTTCGAGGCTGGGGGGGATGCTGCTGAAGTGGTTGGACACGAGGCCCGGATTGCGTTGGCGAATGAGTTGAATGAGGCCATTCTCAGTACGTGTTTATTTTGTCTTCAAGGGCAATCTCTGATCATTCGGCCTCTTAGAGTCACAAGGTCGACCGACAAGACCTACGCTGGAGATGGTATATCGGCATACGGCTGCATGTATGCTACAGCTCGGCGCCACGGGCGTCGGGTCAGCTGTATACGCAGACATGCCCAAAGAGTTCCTCGACACATAATGGCTAACCAAACTTGCTTCCCCCCTCCTTCGGTCTATGGTCGGTGTAGCGAGGGCATCACACATCGATATTTTCCAAATTCAACCACCTTCCGACTATTGGTCCCCCCTTGTAATTTGTTTAGGTTACATTTGCTCATCCACACAACTCAATACAACCCAATGGTACAATCAACTGACGATGATCCATGTCTGTTCTGGCGTGAAATTTGGGGGAGAGCAGGGTGTGTTAACCAAGAACCCGTCTTGGCTGAGTGTCAGGCATTTGTTTCCTGACCCCACGCCCTTATTCGCTGCATCTCGTACGAGAGGAAACCCTATCTGACCTTTGGAAATAGATGTAGGGTCAAAGAAGAAAAGCTGGTCGTCTGTTGTCTCGCCATCGCCTGCCGCCCGTCCACCTGTTGCTGGTTAACACATGCCCCAGTGTGGAGAAAATAATCAAAACTTACCACAGGCAAAAAGGCCCGGTCTGTTGCGGTCATTGATGTTCGAGCGTCGATCAACGCAAGTTAATTGTTGATTGGAGACAATGAGAGTCTTGCTCTCATCAGGAGTATTATTGTGCTCGCCCTAAGAAAAGAACAAGCATTCAGCCAGATCGCCCAAAATATTTATAGCTCGGGAYATGGGGGTACCTTTGTGATCAGGTCAAATCTCTGCCCGTCAACAGATGCATCGCAGGGCTTTAGAGCGATGGGGACGAGGTTAAAACGGAAATCACCGCTCCGGAAATCCGACACGTCAAAGCAGAGGTTGGGGGAATTGGGACTGGCGCTACGGAGTTGGATTTTGGTAGCAGGGCGTGTAGCGCTTGAGTCGAAAGTTGGCCCAGGGCCGTCTTGACCTGGCGGTGGGAGGCGAAATGTTTCTGGGGCCGAGGCTGAGGGCGGCCGCGCGGGAGGACCAGTTGTGATTATGGTTGAGCTCGGGGTTGCAACTGTAGCTCCAGGTTGTCCCGCAGTCGCTGTCGAACCCTCCTCGCTTTCGCCYGAAGATTGTGTTTTATCAGTGGGAACCTCCTCGACGAACCACGACTGCTCGGGGGTGAAGTTTGGCGGCGAGCAAGGTGCGTTGCTAACGAATCCATCAGGATTGAACGTCAGACAGGTGTTCCCTTGCCCGACACCATTATTAGTTGCTGTATTGACGACGGGAAAACCAATGGCTCGAGATAAGGTCGTGTTAGAATTGAAGAAAAACTGTTGGTCGCCAGTCGTTTCACCATCACCTGCTGCTCTTCCTCCTGCCAAAAAAAATTCAGATTCCTGTTTGGTAAGATGGGGATCGGTAATGCGAACCACAAGCAAAAAGCCCCGGACGGTTTCGATCGTTTTTGTTCCCTCGTCGGTCAATACAGGTCAATTGCTGGCTTGACACGATGAGGATTCGACTACCATCCGGGACATTGTTATGTTCTCCCTATCCGTGTAATATGAGCCACTCATGCCATACACATTTTTGTTTGTTTTGTTTTGCGAATCCTTACCTTGGTGATGAGGTCAAATTTTTGTCCCTCGACAGAGGAATCACATGTCTTCAGTGCCAAGGGTACGAGGTTGAACCTAAAATCGCCTGCACGAAAGTCGGAGACATCAAAGCACTGGTCCGGGGCAGCGGCATTTCGAATTTGGGCCTTTGTGGCTGCCCGCGTTGCAGTCGCATCAAAGGTTGGACCTACAAGAATATGTAAACATATTTTTTGTGCGGACGAGCACAATTTATAGACCTGGGCCCTCGGCTGGTTTGGGCAGTACAAATGTTTCTGTTGCGTCACCAGCACAGTGGCGAGAGGTTATTGGCGCTGCCAAAACCGTTGGAAGAAGGAATGAGGAGAAGGCGGTAATGATGCTGAAAGATGTTTGAAGCATTATGAATGGGTAAGAGCCTCCGGAGGCGTTGAAGAGAATGGTGTCTGCTTGCAAACGGACTAAGTATGTAGAAAGGTGCGCAAGCGCGGCCAAGGGGATAAAGAGGGTTAGTTCAGGACAAGGTATTTATTTAACTGGGCCAGTCTATTCATGGGCAAGCTAGCTGAACAATGGACAACATTGTTCTCCCCCAGTGATATGTGGTCACGGGGCTTATCTCCTCTGGAGCCGGTTTTATCGTAAGAATCATCGATTTCGACTCGCTGCTGCGCACAAAAACCACAATGGCATCCATGACCCCTCGCAATTACGTCCTTGCCTCTCGCGCGTCTCAGCTCGCCCAGATCCAGACCAACATCGTCCTCGCGTCTCTCCGCGAGCTTTCCCCTCCAAATGCGAACGAGTCTCCGAACTCCACCTTTAGCACATCGTTCATGTCCACTGGGGGAGACAAGAACCAATCACAGGCCTTGTACTTGCTTGGCGGAAAGGCTCTTTGGACAAAGGAGCTGGAAGTTGCGTTAAAGGATCGGGATGTCGATATGCTGGTCCATTCGCTCAAGGATGTTCCCACAGCCCTGCCCGAGGGGTGTTACCTCGGCGCAATTTTAGAGAGGGAAGACCCTGTAGATAGCTTGGTGGTAAAGCAAGGGAAACCATGGAAGTCGCTTGAGGATCTGCCCGATGGGAGTGTGATCGGGACAAGCAGTGTGAGGAGGGTTGCGCAGCTAAAGCGAAAGTTCTCCCACTTGAAGTTCCTGGACGTGGTATGTGTGTTAGATCGATCTGTGCTTTTTTTCATATTYTCACTGCTCAAACGTGGCTGAAGCGCGGGAATCTGTARGTTTACTTCACAATCCAGCTATCCGATCTGTTGACATGGGAACTCAGGAACACTCGACTTGCCAAGTTGGATGACCCAAATGGGCCCTATGCTGCTCTTATCCTTGCCAAAGCCGGTTTAGTACGGTTAGGGATGGGGGATCGCATCACAGCCGACGTCGCCCCTCCGACGYTGCTCCATGCCGTATCTCAAGGTGCACTTGGGGTTGAAGTCCGGAGTGATGATGAGGAAGCGATCGCACTGTGCCGGAAACTGACCCATCGAGAGACACAGTGGAAATGTCTAGCTGAGCGTGCGTGCTTGCGTGTCCTGGAAGGCGGGTGCAGTGTTCCGGTGGGTGTTGCAAGTGCGTTGGAATGGGAGGACAGTGAGAAGCAAGATGCGGGCGTGTTGGTCCTGACGGGCTCGGTAACCTCGATCGATGGACAGGAACACGTTGAACACACGTTGAAGGAGAGGGTCTCTAGTGTAGAAGACGCGGAGACCGTCGGAGCCAATTTGGCAAAGATTCTGATTCAGACAGGTGCGAAGAAGATTCTGGACGATATCAATTTGGACCGYCAACGTAGGATTGAAGAAGCAAAGGTCGCAGGCAATTAACTTGGATATGCTATGTCATAAACTAGTAGATGTATCAAGCCAGATCACAAGGTCCTGCGCCTGGAGACTGCGCGATTCCGGTGTGACGTGGTATGAAGTTGTTCTGCATCCCCACGAGCGCCTGTGATTCTCTTCTGTTATATATGAGAACACAAGTGACTCTAAAGTAGAGAGACGAATGAACAAAAGGTTGATCAACACAGAGCTTTTTATACAGAGCCCGTCCGCGTGTTTGGCTTTGTTGGGTCGCGATTACCTCCTTGTCCTCGTTGACTCGGAATAGGTTCTGTGGTCCAGAACTCGCCAACCCAGCACACGGTCTCTGTCAGAAATCCCCGCCACTCGCCCATCGCCCACTGAACTCACCTTTTACAACTTCGGTTCCCAGTCCTCCCGGACCACTCTGTTCATCTCTTTGGACCGCGATTAGGGGTACCAGATAGCGTTATTTATACCCTTCTGATTCATTGACGCGCTCCTCACCGGTGATTTTGGGGTTTAACCGGCCAGTGGTATCATACCATGACCTCGATAGCTTCAAGGCGACTTGCGAAAGAGCTCAAGGAAATTCAGAGTGAGGGATGCCCGGTTGGTAAGCACTGCCTCGCAATCCCCGACCTCCGTCCTACCAAAAGCTCTCTGTTAACCTGGCTTGGTATAGGCATTAACCTCCTCAGGGCGGATGATTTCGAGACCTGGTTGTTCTCCATCGAAGTCATGGGTGAATCCCAATACAAGGTCACTGGTCATCCTTTGATACGATTACGCAAGACATTGACTGGGGGTGTCGGCTATCCGACAACAGGGCGAAGTCTATACTCTCCAGTTCAGATTTGATCTACAGTACCCCATATCCTCCCCAGCTGTCCAGTTTGTCGTGACGGAAGGTAGACAGGCCCCGATTCACCCTGTACGTCTTTTCCCCTCCAAGTCACCTGTATGACTCGTGAACCCCTTCGTTGCGTCGCAGCATGTATATTCTAACGGACATGTATGCCCGAACCTCTTCATCGGCCAGGGACATCGATCCGTTAACTGGTCGCTTTGATTTCTTCCCTCTCTTTTGCAACAGATCTGTGCTTCCATCCTTGGAAATGAATGGTCACCGGTCCTAAGCGTTACTGCCGTCTGTGTAACCTTGCAAAGCATGCTTGCATCCTGCAAGGTACAAACACCGCTCCATTTCCACCTATCTTGATGCTCAATGTAAAACTCTTGGTACAACTCGATGCACGGAGTAGAAGAAAGAACGGTGAGTCTGTGCCTCTTGAATCGTTGACCCAGTTGTCGATTACCTTCCTCGTGAATCCAATAATATAGGCCTGTGGATAATGATCGTTACGTGCGTAATGCGCCTGATAATCCAAAGAAGGTACAAAATTATCAGATTCACGCTCGGTTTTCCTTTCTTATCAATGTTTTAGACCCAGTTTCATTATGACGGTAAGAGGTGTGACTCGCACGAGAGCAGTTTTTCTGATCTGTGGGTCGTTCGTGTCCCCAGATGATACGTGAGTAGTCTACGTTCCGTATGATCAGTCTACCGACACGTCTTGCACCCTCATAGCGTGTAGCCTGTACAATACTCTCTCTTTCTCTCTTCCCCCCTTCAATCTCACCAAGGATGGATTGCTTTTTACTTTCAAGTTTATTTCTCTTATTTTGGCATTTCGGCATAACACCGTCGCGCAACATGTAAACCAACTTTTGTCTGATGGGCGACGACCAAGTCACCCTCCACCTTGATTATATACCACGCAATTGAGCAGACAAAGTAAAACCGTTGTTACACAACACTACAAGAAGAGGCAAGATGAGAATACAATCGCTGAAACATATGATTAGTGGATAATGAACAAAAATAAGCGCAGACCGGGACGATATGGAGTTATGGAGTACCCGCACAACAGCTCACTGATGGTGAGGCTGCAGCATTAACCACCGTAGCAGCAGGGAACATGTCTGAGGACGCCTCAGTGGCGGCCGACGGGCTGGGTAAGGGCCGAGATGAAGGCTTGTCAGGACATTTTACACAAGAAGGACCACAGCAGCAGGGTTCGTCTCTGCAACAGCACTGGCCGCCGCAACATTTCAGTTTTGGCAGCTTAACTTGATTGATAATGACTGAGTCATTCTGAGAGGGAAAGCCCAAGACGTCTCGTGGATCGAGGTGAATGCCATTACCCAGCCGGCGGTTTGGCGGGGGTAGCGGAAGGGCAGCTGCCCGAGCAAGGAAGCGGTTCAGAGAGGAGCTCTTGGTGATGTAGTCAATAGAAGTGGTGGAATTCGATGAAGAAGCTGCCATAGATGATAACGGGGAGGTGCTAGCTGGCAGAGCAACTCCAAGTCGATGATCCACGCAAGTCCCGCACGCCCCATCTGCACAATCGTGCAAATCTTTCGCGGCGTTCTCAGGTCCACGATGTACCACGCATCCGGGACAGCGGCATTCAACGCCACATGTGCACCCCGAACCGGCCAAAGAGGTGATAGTGCTTATAGGTGGCATGAACGCGAAATCTGGGACTTCATTTGTCGGAGGTAGAGAACCAGAGGATTGAATTGGAGGTAGTTGTAGAGGGGGGGAAGGCCTGTGACCGTGATGGTGCTTGAGCCGTTTGTGGGAATGATGTTGTGGACTCGACGGGCCAGGTGTGTGACGTTTGGCAGAAAGGGAGGGCGACGAAGGCGATGATGATAGTGTTCTAGAAGGAGCGATTTTCGCCGTGTGTGTTGTCGTTGGTGACGATGATGCTCCATCACAGCAGCATGTTGCAGCCGCACGAGGACGTGCACTCGGATCTCCAGAGGACACCAGCGAAGGTTTGTCTGTCGGTGTGGGGTTTGCCTGTCTGCAGTTACACTTCCATACGCTCTTGCAATTACACGGGTTTAAGAGGGAGTCCACTGGACAGGACATCAATAGTCCGATTGCGCTGGAGGTTATAAATAGCTACTATACCTTTCTGCCGAGCATCTGCAGGGAGGCTGCTCTGAACTTGAGATGCAGCTAAAACGTCTCGAAGCCCGTTGGGTAGAGCGGGAGTAATAGGTATGAATCTACGAACTGCAGAGACAGGTGTTAATTAATATTTCGAAGAGGGTGTGGGTGGTGGAGGTAAAGCACATTTGGATGTCGCAGATGCTGGGACTTGTACAGGGGCAGTAGTGTCGTCTTTCGGGTTGCAGGTACATTTGGAGTGGACCTGCCTCGACCGTCTGAGCTCCCTACACTTTTCACATTGGGATACAGGGCGTCCTTTCTTCTTGATTTCAAATAGGGGTCGGTCGGTATGATGACAGGAGGACGATCGGTGGCCCTTGATACACGATTCACTATATGCCATGGTATTTGTGGTTGTTCCAGAGCTAAGCTAAGGATATGCTACGTACCAGGCAAACTTCTTGCTATTGACGTACACCTAGACAGTACGAGGGGTGGAGATTCAATTAGAGAGCTCTGCTAGTGTGTAAGATACACCGACCATTCGCAATACAGAGAGGGCAGAGGGATGGTGAGAGAGGACTGTTGGTGGTGGGAGGAAGAGAGATATCTCGACCGTTATGTATGAAGCGAGGGTCGAAGAAGCGAAAGATCACTTGATCCCGGGACTCGTGTCACACTCTGTCACGCCGAGTCCGCGCCTTGTCCATTTCGTTCCATTTATCTCCGTCTTACTCATCATTTCACTGTGCAAAGTGTTGGTGGGCGCACACGCCGCGGATGCTCTGTGGCTGCGCTGGCCATTCTACATATGAGTCTGCACGGCGACTGTTTTTGCAGTCCTTGTGTCATGAGAGAACAACCGTGGAAAAGGTTCTGACGAGGGAATCACGCTCGTGATTGCTTTCATTCAGTCACCATGCGACTGGTCAGCCGGAACATAGCGGGCTCTCCAGGAACCAAACCGAAATTGGCTTCAGATGAAAACGCAACTCTATTAGTGTAGCCGTATTATTGCAGGCTCTTATAGTGACATGTATTGGGCCAAGCTGGGCGCATTAAATAGGTCTCAAGAGGGTCGAATACCAAGGGAACTTACTCGGAATCCCTCTTGCCATTCTTTGAGAGCTTTTGTTCGAGTTTATCAAATTCGCTGAGAGCAACCTCTTCTTCTTGATCCAGAATCTGGAAAACCCCGTGAATACCAACAACAACCACCCCCTTCAGGAATATTCTCACCTGGTCCACACCTTTGACTTCGGGGATATAGTGCATGAGCATCCGTTCGATCCCACTTTTCAATGTAACAGTGCTTGAATCACACCCTCGACAGCTTCCCTTTAGCTTRACTCTAACAATCCCGTCGCTCTCGTCAAATCCTCTATATTCAATATCCCCACCGTCCTCCATAATRGCCGGCCTCACGCGTGTCTCCAGTAGCTCTTTGATCATAGCCACTGTCTCCGAGTCCGTATCGAGAATCCGGGTGTCCTGGGGACCAGCGGCGTCTCGCTCTTCCTGGCTCCGGAACAAGGGCTGCCCCGAGGAGAAGTGTTCCATAAGAATAGAGTATATTTCGGGTTTTACCACGGCCCATGTGTTTTCAGAGTCCTTGGAGACTGTGACGAAGTCCGGTCCATAAAATACYGCATTGACACCCTCGACACCCATGAGCCGTATGGCAAGTGGGGATGCGAGGGCCACGCGTGTGTCCAGAAATTCGGCGGTGCCGTCGCCCATGACTGGGACGCCTGGGATGAACTTGAGCGAGTCTTCGTTTGGGGTTGTTTCCGTTTGGATGAACATGGARCGAACTGTGGGAGGGCTCGGATGGGCTGTCYGCCACTTGAAGCAATAAAAGGTATTCATACACACCAAGCGAAGGTGCACGGGCAGACACTCTATCCAGCTGTCGCCACGGTGGTATTGAAGAAGCCGTAGCCAATGTGCTCCGAGCAGACGCCGGACGAGCGCAGCTGGCTGAGAAGGCCCTGGCTGGGTTCACTGTCGGTCGCCTGGTGCTCGGCRGACGTTTAAAGACATTCTTGAGGGATGGTGAGCAGATGGACATGGTGGTAGGTGTGGATGACTAAAACAGCTGGGTGTGACCCAAAATAAGAAAGGCAGGCTTTGATCTCAACACGCGCCCATATGCGCCTCAACATTCAGCAATCCCTCGACCTGCTCTCCCTCGCGGTGCTCTCATGGCTCGCATGGAAAATCTGGTCGTTCTTGCGGCCCCGCAACCAACATACCCTGCGCTCGGTCGCTATACTCGTCCTCGGGGACATTGGCCGGAGCCCCCGAAYGATGTACCACGCCCAAAGCTTTGCAGAAACCGGGTTTGTCACTGAGCTTATTGGCTATGGTGGTATGTGCACCCCYGCATATCTTTGAACAAAATACAGCGTCTGAGGACGTTATCTACATAGGCTCGAGACCCATTCCTGCGCTGGAACGGCTGCCCAAACTTCGCCTGCACTATCTACCTGAACCTCCAGTTATGCTTGGGGGGCTTCCGTTTATTCTCGCAGCACCAGTCAAGGTGTTGCACCAAATTACCTCGATTCTGATGGTCTTGGTTGTCTTGATTAAAGTCCCTCCCGAGTTTATTCTCGTACAGGTACACCAAACTCCCCCRCTTTTTYCCCTCAGTATGTTCTTAGCGTTCAACAGAACCCACCGAGCATCCCCACGCTACTTCTTGTGCAGTTCGTTGGAAGAATCAGGGGATGCAAGGTCATCATCGACTGGCATAATTTGGGATACAGTATTCTGGCACTCAAAGTTGGGACCAAGCACCCCCTCGTACGAATCGCTAAMTGGCAAGTCCGCTCGGCTTTYTGTGCGGTTTCTGGATATATAAAAATATCACTCYTAGGTTTGAGAAAACTTTTGGACACAGTGCACACGCTCATCTGTTCGTTACTGAGGCCATGAGGGATCACTTGGTCAAAGAATGGGATCTTCAGTGCGCCGAACCAACATATATCCCTTCATTCAGACCTAACTTTGATCAAGGGGAGAGAAAGTCGTCCTTTATGATCGCCCTCCGCGTCACTTCCACCGTGCAACCCCCCAAGAGACTCACGAAGTACGTCCATGGCTCGACTGTTTCACGCTTCCCAAGCTCAAACATACCAGCTTTTCCAAAGGCTCCGCTCATCCCTTCTCGCTCAAGGTTCCCTACACGGCTTCCTCCCACCGTCCTCCCCGCCTTATTCAACTCCCTTTACTCAAATACCGCCACTACCTCGCACCCGCTCACCTACTCCTGTACCAAGCATTACCCAGAACCGCCCTTCAACCGCATCTGCAATACTGTCCCAGACAAACCACCCATCGCCACTTTCTACTCCCCTTGCAGAGCTCAGTGCAGAGCCGACCTATCACCAAATCCATCCCCCCGCGCTGCGGTCCGATAGACCCGCCCTGGTSGTGTCGAGTACGTCTTGGACGCCAGATGAGGACTTTACGATTTTCCTTGATGCATTGAAACTCTACGAATTACGCGCACAGGAGCTGGYCTCCGCTCCGCATGGAACTGTGAAGCTGCCCAAGGTTCTGGTGATTGTGACCGGAAAGGGACCTCTGAGGGAACAGTACATGAAAGACATTGGTGAGGCGCAGAAAAGGTGGGAGTGGGTGCGGTGCGTGAGCCTATGGTTGGAGGCGGAGGATTATCCGTTGTTGCTGGGCTCGGCAGATTTAGGCGTGTGTCTACACTCCAGTTCATCAGCGTTAGACTTGCCGATGAAGGTCGTAGACATGTTTGGGTGTGGGTTACCTGTCTGTGCATTGGGGTTTGCGTGGTGAGTGAATTGGTGTTTTTTTTTTTTTGGCAGGTGGTGTATGACCGCCTGATGATGTTCAGTTTGCATGAGCTGGTGAAGGATAAGGTCAATGGACTGGTATTTGCAGATGCGATACAACTCGCTGGACAGCTTGAAGTGGGTGACGAAAWTTTTACTTAATTCTTCCGATACAACTGARCTTGACGATGATTCCAGGAGTTGCTCACATCTTTCCCTGATTCACCAAACCTSTCACGCCTTGCRTCCTCGCTCCAGACCTCGTCTRCAGYRCCTCACTCRCATTCRCCGAGGCCTATCRTTGAAGAMGASGGGACGAAGTGGGTATGGARTACTTGGGAAGAAAACTGGGGAAGAGTGATGAGGCCGCTTATCTTGAAAGATGTCAATCTCTAACATTTGGGGGACATGTACGATACTACTACAAAACARGAGGCGAGCTTCTATACAAGGACTATTGGGAACTGGGTACATCTAACTGCTAGCTGTTGCAGTAAAAGTGAGTGTTTCGATCCGACCCCGATTCTTGCATTCCTTTTGCAACAAATCGTTGATGGTGCGGAACTGACTTGGATCAATAAGTATCGTCTGCCATTGCGTTCAGGACTACACGACAAGGAGTGACGAAGGATAACTCACCACCTCCCACTCTTCTTCGCCGCCCCCTTCGTGCTCTGTTTTTTCACTGCATCTTAAGATGTCATCGCGTAGGCGCTGGCCGTCAGCAGTGGGCATGGTCACACGCACGCGCATTCGCGCGCGTTGAATCGGAAGATTGGACTCGGTCTGGAGCAGCCTGATACACTCTGACACCTAGTCCACGATGCGTCAGTCATGGATAGAACAACACAAGAACATGACTGCTCACTTGGCTCTTTGCTGTCTTTCCTTGTTTGACACTGAAGCCAGCTTCTGTCATGGCCTTCTCTATCATACCAACAGGATAAGGTGTCTGTGTGTTCGGGTCGACGGACTTTTCTGCCACGAGGGTGGCGATCTCTCTGCGTAGGGAAGAAAGGTCGTGATCTCGCTCCTTTTCTCCGACCTGAACCTCGCCCTTTTTCAGAATCTGATAATCTGGTGTTAGCCCTGTACTGGAGTAAGGCTGAAAGATGCACCTCTGAGACAATCTTATCGATATCTGTGGTCCCAAAAGCTTTCTGGAGGTCATTAGACTTGGCGACCTCGCCTTTTGATACGTTGATGAACACATTGCTAATTTGGAGAACGTCATCAAGATTTGTTTCGCTATTGGCTTTGATTTTTAGATGTCGCTGGATGTGACTGGGGTAGGGGGGGGGGGCAAGCTCACACGCCTGTCCGCCATTCCTGGACCTTGTTTTTGTAGCAGGCGATCTGTGGGGAGTGGAATCACAAGATAGAGAGAGGGGGCAGATGGACGGACCTCGAAACGCTTTCCACCCTTCTTGAGACGGACGATAGATACGTTCGTGAGCCTGGCAGAGGGTGATGAGTACGGGTGGAGGCTGAGGAGGATGGGGAGAGTACTTTATCTGGTTCGAGGGCTGCTGGATGGGCATTGGAGTATGTAGTGAACTGACTGTCTCTCGTTCACGTGCACAGCTGGCTGGCTGCGCACTTGATGTCCCCGTGTGAATCCCAGACTCCCTTCATCACTCCCTCCCACCAACCGTCCATGAAAGGCATAGGAAAGGCGTTCGCTCGGTACGCAATGCACACGAGAGCCCGGGGGCGAGCCACTGATGCGGGTGCAGGTCGCCGTACCAGGTCACCAGCAAGATTGGAATATCCAAGAGTGAGATAAACCCACCCCCGCATTGCTGACCAGACTGCCTCGAGCTCACCCGTTGCCTTGCCCGCCCCTCTTCGCTCCTGCATCCGTGGTGTCGCGCGCCCCCAGAGTCCGTTGACCCTGAATTTGACGATTACAACCGGCACTTTACCAATCTCGAGACTGCTGCTGAGCGCTTGATCAAAGAAACCAAGAACTTTTGTGAGGCTGTCACCTGTGCGTCTTTGATTGTACATTATATTCGGTGCTCCACCATCCCCCTCTCACAGTCTTACATTAATAGTGCTCTTCAACCACGGACACGGATTCGCCACTCACTTCTCTATCATCTTCCAGCCCATTGCCGGTGAATATGATTTGATAGGCAAAAACCCGGACGCGGAACGTACCATCCGGACCGTGACAAAATACGAGGGCGCTATGGAAGAGATGCGTCAGCTTGTCGCTCCGGAACTGGAGTTGATTGAGGGTCGGATTTTGGGGCCTGTGAAGGAATTGCAGACGATCATGAAGCAGATTCGGAAATCCATAACCAAGCGAGATCACAAGGTGATTGACAATATGGTCCTTGGGTGGGGGGACTATCGCTCATTCTGCCTCTAGCGTGTGGACTACGATCGATTTAATAACCAGTTGACCAAATTGCGAGACAAGAAAGACAAATCGCTCAGTGACGAAAAGAATCTCTTTAAAGTCAGTCTATGATTCTTGAGAGGCAAACTTCGCCTAGCAGCTGAGCGCTCGTCCAAGTAGCTTGAGCAAGATTTCGAGATTGCGACTAATGAATACGACTACATCAACATAGCCCTGAAACAGGACCTTCCCCGATTTATGGTGCTATCGACGCAGTTTATCGACCCCCTATTCAATTCATTCTTCTACATGCAGTCAGTGTCGTTTAAGCTTCTAGTATTTTATATGCTCAGGCGCCCGACCCTCACCGCAGACTAAACATCTATTATTTAATCCTAGAGAAGATGAACAGCTTCGCAGATGAGGGCAAGTACGACATTGCGAGCATGCCTGGCAGCCAGATCGCACAGGAGTATGAGGAGAAGCGGACGGACGCCTGGCACGTTATTGAGAACTTGGGCATCATCAAAAGGATCGTTTCAGTTTGTAGGTGTTGCCGGACTACAGATTTAGTTCTTCTTTTGACACGTCTGAAAACAGCAAGGCTAGTGCAAGCCAGCCGAAGCCAGAACAACCTGCAACGGCCCTCGTCTACTGCTACTTCTACAAGCTCGGCGGGTTCTGGATCCTTGCGGTCGGCTCCCCCGAGCCGTTCGCTATCTTCGGCGGCAGCATACAAGAAGACGCCACCACCCCCGCCTTCGATTGCCTCATATTCCACAAATGCAGCACCGCCGCCGTATACCCCGTCCGCGCCAGCAAATGGACAATCTGCTGCTGCTGCTGCCGCCATGAAGAGGGCGCCGCCCCCGCCACCGGTCGCGTCCAAGCCCAAACCCAAGCCGGCAGTGCAATATGTCGTTGCACTCTATGATTTTACCGCTCAGGCAGGTATCAGCTGCTGTTCCATGATCCCCCGTTGACTCATTTTGATGTAGGCCGACGGCGACTTGTCGTTCAACGCGGGTGACCGGATTGAATTAGTGGAGAGAACGGGGAGTACAGAGGATTGGTGGACTGGTCGACTGAACAACCAACAGGGTGTGTTCCCTGGTAAGTTTCTTTTTTTTTTCCCTTCAAAGATACGTTTCCGAGAACCCTGTGCAGGCAACTACGTACAGGAAACATAGTTGGACAGGAAACAGCACATGTAGCTTAGTAGATGTAAAGTACCAAACAAACCACAACAGATTGTGTCAACGCTTTCTCTCTTTCTCTCTTTCTCTTTCCCCTCTCCACCATGGCCTCCAACCTCCGCTTGTCCTGCCTCCGTCGAGTGTCGAGTGTATTATCCACCCAGTCCCTCCGCGGCAGGCATACACCTTTGCCATGTTCAACCGTCTTTACCCGGCGTGCCATGATGTCCGCTCTGCGGTCCCCTCCGCACAGGGAGGGCCAGCAGCACATCCCAAAGTCGCCCTCACCACTACCAGAAACAGACCCTGTGGTCCTGCCAGAAGGAACCAAGCTTTCTAACGACGCGGGATCCCCTCAGGTCGCTGCACCCCCACCCCCTGCCCCAAAAACAGAAAAACCTAGACCCAGAATACGATCGACCAAGGCCCCTTTGATAATCGTAAGTGTTCTAGTCCCCCGGTCGCATCTTATCCTTTCCCATCCTGTCTCATCACCGTCGGGCATTCATTGACACCTTTTGCCATCTCCGCAGATGCCTGCGGCTGTATCACGACTACGAGCACTCATCAGTGGACCGACTCCCCAACTTATCCGAATCGGCGTGCGTAACAAGGGCTGTGCCGGCTTATCATACCACCTAGACTATGTAGACAAGCCTGGCAAGTTTGACGAGGTCGTAGAGCAAGATGGAGTTAAAGTGCTTATAGACTCGAAAGCACTATTCTCCATAATAGGGAGCGAAATGGACTGGACAGAGGATACTCTCAGGTGCGTTTCACTCCTCTCCTTCCATGTAATCTGTTTTTAATTTGCTTGCAGCGCCAAATTCGTATTCAAGAATCCTAATATCAAAGACGCATGCGGCTGTGGGGAATCGTTTACTGTAGGATCATGATTCTCCATGTGGGCGTGTGTGGTAATACCACCCGGACCCGCGTCACCCCACCCCCCTGTCCACTATCCATAATTTGTCATGGCTTCATCTAATCATTTACCTCGATTCCTTTACATTGTGTATCCATAACTGCAATGACCTTCCTTTTTTGCTCTTGCCTGGACTGTCTCTTTAGATCATGTTGAATGTATCATTTGTAACTTAATCAGTTTAATACATCAAGGATGACATCCTATATACTGCACCAGAAAGACCTTGGGGGGATCTGCATGGCTAGATAGCCATGAGGTCCGGTCCGGATGCCATGAACATGAGTATATATCTCAGTTCAGGAGTGATGATCAATGTTGGATCAACTTCGAGCACAACCTTTCGGGTACAAGTTATTTTTCCGATTGGAAGAGCACTCAAGTAGTAGATGGGAAAGCAGAACATTCGTCATGCAGGATGCTGACCACCATTCATGGGATCATGTTATCGAAATTGGTAGGGGTTCCAGCTCGGTGATTGAGGCTGGTGCTGATGTCCAGAATGGGGCGTTTGCTGTGGCCGGTGCGGTTGTTGTGCACCCACAGGCAGGTTGGCGGCTTGGGGTTGGTGGGAGGTTCCACCCAAGGTGTTGCTCGGAGTAGTCACTTGGCTCTGGTTCGTTTGCCCACCGCCCCCGTGAGCAGCGCCACTACCACCATTAGAGGATGGTAGCTCAAAGTTGAGGGAAGTATACTGCAACCCGTTCAGGATRGTTGACTGATARTCGCCCCCGGTAGTGCCCACAGCTACGGAAGCCGGTAGTGGAGGGGGTGGAGGAGGAGCTTGAAAAAAATATCCAGGATTACTATAATCCGTGGGGGGTGCGCATTGCGTTGACGGAGGCACGGATTCGGCGGTGACAGAAGATCCCCCGCCACCTTCGCCACCCACTGTCAAATTCGTAAGCCCGGATATCAGAGCGCCCGCGATCCCACCACCGTCTTCCTCATCGTCCTGCTCGACGCCTAGACTTGATAAAATGGCTGAAGTACCCAATTCAACGGCTGTCTGGCCCAGGACATTTGCGAATGTAGAGCCAAGGTTGCCCATCAAACTTGGGGGCTTACTCGGTTGGGCGGGCACTGGTGGTCGTGAATTCGTGCTGGGGTTAGTTGAAGAATGCTGTGATTGGCTTTGCTGTAGCTGGGGTGGTCGTTGCGTCTGTGGAACGGTGGGCCGAGGATGGGCAGATGAGTGGGCAGGCACAGTTGTAGGAATAGGAACACCGCCAAGAGTTTGATGTGAGTGTTGGGCATTAGGAAGGGGAGGGGGTGGCGGCGGCAGTGGTGGTGGAAGGGATTGTGGCACCAACGTCGGGTGCGAGCTAGACCGGACTGGAGGGACAGTTTGCGCCGTCGGCATGGGCAGATTTGCAGCTGATGCTCTCGAGCCATGAGAGTGGTGTATTGGTGCACCCGGCGCAGTGGGTGTTGTTTTAACAGGCTGAGGCAAGGTATTTTCAGCAAGAGATGCGGAGTACGGGGGCAGTGATGAGTCGGTGTGAGCCAAGTTCTGAAGAGCGGGGGCGGTGCACTTTGTCTCAACAACGTCCGTCGGGGGCTTTGCGCTAGTCGTCACATTTCTAACTTTCGGTGGCTTTGTACCACTAGGGTCAATGTACTTGAGAGGGAACAAGCTCTTTGGGCCGGTCTCATTATGATAGGCCCGATTTAGGACTTCGCGYGGTCGGAAATACCCATCCGATTCTGAGCGACCACATGGATAKGAGGTGCTATTTAGGGCTTCCCTTATGTGTAGACCTCCACCGTTCATCGATGGGTCGTCATCTGGAAGTGAGAACTCGGAGTAGGGTGGTGACTGAGGTTCAAATCCTTGTATACTCCGAGGCGTTGAAGGAGCTGGAGAGAAGGTGGGCTGGGACGGGCTGAATGTGAACGATCGGGGAGATGAAACCGTAGAAGCAGATGACTTGGCCCATGGGTCGGGTGGCACAGCTGGACGGATATGAGCGGCAACCGAACCTTGGTACAGTGACTGCTGTGCAGTTTCTCCGAGCTGTGAACTGGGAGAATCCGGGTGAAGGGAGGGTGTGGGTAGCGAAGAAATGAAGACCTGGTTACTGGAAAAGGAACTGGCATAGAGTTGTTGAGCAGGACTTAGCATCGCCTGAGGGGGGYTATGTGTCACGGGCGGAACACGAGGGGCAGGCGGTGGTGAGGGAGGAGGAATTAGGGCCCACTGTATGGSTGGTTCTGCACCTGGTGGCCTCTCCGAGGCTACTTCATTCATATAATGCGGTGGTTGGGGAGACGCTGTCCCTGGCACCTTGGGAAGGGGTCGAGGCACACGTCTAATYCCCATTGTGGTRGCCGGGAGATCGCCCAGCCCTGTGCTGATATCCAGTGGGTGGACAAAGGAAATGAACGGCGACGAAGTGTCGTAATGAAAATAACACCTTGGAGCACTTGGTTGGGTCTGTCCGTTGGAAATTGAGAGCGGCCACATACCACTTTTGCTTCCTACGAAACTCCTCAGCGCTAATGAATTAGATAGCAGACAGAAGGCCTTACTCTTCGTCATATCTCTGCACCCAGCCAGGAGGTAATGGTCTTGAATCCAATTCTGTGCCGGATGTCTGGGCTGTTGCCATTCCGTTTTGGCCAGGAGCAGAGCCTGCTCAGTCAGAGGTATATAGGGCGTAAAGAAGGACAGGAGGGGGGACATCTTTCCCAGTTCATTATCACACCTGCACAGGGTCATGTCAGAAACAGGAAGTCAAGTCCCCCACTCAAAATAGAACAGGCACCTGTAGGGGGTCCTTCGTCGAATTGGAGCGGGAGCTGATCCGTCCTTGCAGGAGAGATGATGGATTCTCACCCAAGTGAGGATCTGCAAACGGTCAAGATAGTACAAGTAAGGGTAAGATACAAAGAGAAACTACTTATGTAGCTAACTATGCGACAATAGCCGAAAAGATGTCAAGTGATGACCCAGCAATGTATCATGTTGGAGCCTGAACAAACAGAGATACGGAGATCGAAGAATTTTAGATCATTATAGCAATATATATCCGTCCKTCAAAGGTAGAAAGCAGCGCAAGAGAAAAGAGGTACCATCCTCACCACACAGAGCCTGGAACTAGACCTTCAAGGCCAGTGTCCCTATGGCTACTACTGCTCACTCTTCGCTCCCTTTGTCTTTCGCGCACCCTCTCCCTCGAAGAGCTTTCGTTCTGGGCGCGCTTATTCCGAGTACCTTCTTCACCCGACCCCCCAGATTGTTTCCTCTTCACACTCGGTCTCTTCAATGGGCTGCCATTGTCCTCCGAAGAAAGCGCGGCACTCCCATCTCGAAAATATTCTGCCGGACTTGTGCTTCTCTTGCCAAACCATGCATCAAAATGTGAAGGACGGGGAGGTTGTTGAAGTGGTGGGACCACCGATGGTGGGGGATATCCTGATGGCACCTGAAGCCTCGAGGAGGAGTCAGTGTCCATGGCGTCCTTCTCGCCGTTATGTCCATTAGATATCTGAAGATTATCGGAAAAGTAACCTTCATTTTCAATCTCTGGCTTTCGACTGCCATCTCTCCAGTTTAGCTGGTGCAYTGATGCCATGTCCGTCTGACCAAAGGATCCAGGCCTAGACCCTCCGGACGCATGAAATTCGCGTCCATTCTCGAGCCCAGGTGTCATTCCAGAATTTGGGTTCGGATCTGGCTGCCCAGTATTCGCGCTACCACCGCCGGCATCAGCGCCCTGCAGTTTGGTGCGCTTGTCCTTCTCCTGCCTCTTCATCCCTGTATCCAAACTGTCCGTTGCCCGCCCTCTTTCTTCCTCTCTCAGCTTCTTCTCTTCATCCACAATCATTAGCGTCCCCTCGATGACTGCAGCATGCACAAATACGTATTGTCGCAGGCTCTGGCACAGGCTCATTCTCTGCTCCCTCATGTCCTGAATTACTTCGTATATGGGATCATCAAAGCATGTGAGATTTGGCGGAGTTGATGGATCATGCAATGGCCGTGGCTCTTTATAGTTGGTGATGCTAGTCGAAGTCGACGCTGTCTGGGTTGGGGGAGATTGTGAGAGTGTGGGCGAGTTTGGGCGGCCCAGAACAGGTGCACCAGCACGTGAATTTCGTACGTTCTTCCTGTTTAAACTGATTGGCAAGGACTTCGCATGTAGGGGTTGATAATGGTGGTTCTTCAAATACGAGTGATAAGACGAAACTTGACTCGCCACACTTCCTTCATCTGCTGACGGTGACAGTGATCCCAACGGCGACTCTGGATCGCTCGAGTTGGAGACGGGGCCGGTGTAAGACGGTGCGTTTGGAGCGGCTTGTACATTCGTTGTCTGGTGTTGTGGCATAACCGAACTGTCGAGGTTGGCATTAGGTACAGTTCGGGCCATTGGGGAGGGGGACCGTTTTCGGATACACTCTGCCAGCCAAGGTGTAGGCCGTCCCAGTGTGAGACCTGGCCTCAAGCCTTGGTTGGGCCTAGGTTGTACGTTACCCGCTGCCACCTTGAGGGGGTCAGTTGGCTCCGATAAGGGTCTGCTTGGGATGTGATCTGCCAATGCATGTGCAGAAGGGGAAAGTATGGCGTTGTCCGGCGTAGACAAGGTTCGGTGTGCATCTTTGAGAAGAGGTGTGGGGCAAACAACACCTTCTGAGACTGACGTCGCGAGTGATGACGATTGGGGGAAATTGAAGCTGTCAGATAAATTTGCAAGTCCATTGCTAAATCTGCTAAGTAGGGAAACTCTGGAGGAGCTAGATGTTTCGTACGCAGAAGAGGATTTCTTATCCCGTAATGGCGATGATACGGTGGGTCCCGAGTCGAGGCTAGTCTCTTGCTGTTGGTGAGCTGGAGAGGCTAGGCTGGCGTCGGCGGCATCGGTCCACTGTCTAGTCTGCGCCATGAAGGGGATGGCAGCTGATGGTTTCTCGCGGGATATTTCTCTATCACTTTCTGAAGCTTCAGGCTCTGTGCCATCACTGCTGGCTTGCGACGACGCCCTGGTTTTGCGGGTGGAAGAAGGCGTTAAAGAAACGGTAGGAGTGTGGAAGACCAGGCTAGGACCTTGGTCCATACGCGTACGCCCGTTTGTCATCGGAGCGTTTCTGCCTTCCGCCGGGAAAGCCGCTGTAGCGGGCGCGGGAGTGGGAACTGTGGACGCATCGATATCCATAGCATCTCCGTCTCTCTCCATTTCTTGATGTTTCTTCCGGTCGCTTCTCACCTCCCGCCGGATTGCGTCAAGTATGGCATCAACCGCAATGAAGCCACCAGTTCTTCCGACACCCGCGCTGCAGTGTAATAGTACTGGACGGTTCTTGCCTGTTGCATGCTGTATGGTACCGGTCTTTGGGTCAACATCCAGATTAAATTGAAGGCATAAACGTTTGAACTCACATCATAAGAAGTCTCAGTCTCCTTGACTGCATTTTCCACCTCTTTCATGAGTCCCAGAATGCCCCGAGGATCATCAGGAACATTCATGTCGGGCCATTCAAGATATTGCAGTTGTACAATCCTGCGCGGTCTGACGTTGGGGTGGTTTGTATGTGTCAACTCAAAGACTCGACGAATGATCTGATTCTGGCGAAAACGGCGACGAGGAAGGTGCCTACTAGGACGATGCTGGTATGTCCACGCCGGAGAGTTAAGATGCATTTGAGGTAACTGATGCGAACCAAACAGATTGGATTCTTCAGGAACGGGAGCAACGCCTAGGGTCGATAATAGGCGCAGGCGAAGAGGGCCATATGCCGTGTCGGTCCAATAAGAGCCGCACTTGACCATGGAATTCTCCACTTCCCTTGTAAGCATGACAATAACGTGAACATCCTGTTCCCAGCACAGTCTAAAAGTTACTCAGCTCGTTAGAAGACTCACGAAAAAACGAATATTACTCACGTCCAGAAATCAGTATAGGTCGTGGGGAGTGGGCCCTGAGTAGCAATGTATCGCTTCTCGGTGCCCAGCGGTTGGACATATGAAGCATTCACATAATCGTCGTCCCCTTCATAGTGTTGATGCAGTTTGACGCGGGCGTGCTCAAAAGGCCATATGTGGCGGTACCTGGTGTGGGACATTGTGTGAGCTGTCTCCTTGTATTGGCTGGGGAACGTTGGGGAGCTCACCGATTCTTTGCACCTTTCTCAACGCCAGCAGTGATGCTATAGGGAAAGGCGGGAGGCGGAACGGCAGTGGTTTGAGCAGTGACAATCGTGGTTTCCTTGGAGTGGTGCTCCATGATTCCCATCAGGCGACGCTGTTCGGCCACCTCGACCTTGAAAAACTGCATTGCGAGAATTTCCTTGCCCTCTTCAATGTCCGCAGATGTGATGGTTTCGTCATCTTCGGATTCTTCAGACGCCGATGACGAGGAATCGATCAGAGAGGAATTTGAAGGGGCAAGCTTGGCAGCACGACGGGCGATTTCCCGTAGCCAGGGAAAAGGGAGATCATGTATCCGATTACGAACACGCCGGGGTAGACGCAGAGGAATGCGTTCAGTGATGCCCTGCGACAGCTCGAGATTCTGCCGGACGGCATCGAAAAAAGGGTTAAAGGGAGGCTGCGATCGGTTTTGGGAGGGTGTAGGTAATGTGGGGAAGGTTACGCCGCGGGCCAGGGGTCCGCGTTTAGGATCAGTGATTGAATTCGAAGCAGGCGAGCTAGATACGGTGGTTGATGAAAATGAAAAGGCAGCCATGGGAAGATGTCGTGTTCGAAGAACATTACAAGGGGTCTGTGTTTGGGATGATTTTGCGGTGTCGTCATCGTCATCATCGTCGTTTTCGGCATCCGGAGTGGGTGGGTGGGTATCGATGATATCGCGCTTCTCGCGCCATACAGCCTGAAAGCCCCCCTTGAGCCAGGCGAGGTCACCGTAAAAGCCATCGTTCTTGAACTTGCGAAGAAGGCCGTATATGTTGGACGACTCGGGTATGGCCGACGAGTCTGCGTCGTAGACAAGAATGCGTGAGGCAGAGCGCCAGGTAGAGAAGCGGGCACGTGCGTTGGCGGAAGGCAGCATGTCTGCGAGACGATGGAGCGAGAACAGCGGGCGCTTGAGTAGGGTCGAAGGAACCGAGAGAGAGACTGCTCGGGGAACGCGAGCAGTTGAATGTGCGGCGTGAGGGCGGATGTCAAGAATGAGAGCGGTGGGGTCGTCTATCCAGTGGTGGATGGCCAGCGTTGTAACAACGGTGAATTGAGCCGGGGTGATGGAGAGGGGCTGCTGGGGAGTCGCGGCGGGCGATGCGGTGGCACGGGGAGAGGGGAGAGTGATGGACATGGTGGCCATGGAGGAGCTGGGGAGGCGGAGGGGCGGGGGAGCGAGGGTGACGGGGGTGAGGCGAGTTGTGAGGAGGGCGCCTGAGCCAAAGCGAGAGGCGATTGCCTCTGCGAAGGAGTCGGGGGCATCGTCGGGGGCTCTGTCGTTGTGGACGATGGGCTGGGAGGGATCGGCGACGGCGCTGAAAAAGTCCATGGGTGGGGAAGACAAGAGAAGACGGCCAACAACTGCCCATCACGCCTCCCCCCGCTCTGACGTCATCGAGGGTCCAGACCGTTCTCCATTCGCACGCATCGTCATTCAATTAATTATTGTACATACATACACTCGATAATTCAGTCGTCCACAAACAGCGAGTCATCCCCATTTTCCCCGTCTGACGACAGCTCTACGTACTTGCGCGCCGTCGTCGCTGCTGCTCGCCCCGGTGCTGCCTTCCGCGCCGGGGGCCGAGGCAGATCTTCAAAATCCGAGTCCCCGTCCAGCCCTGCCTCCGACTCCGACTCCGCCATCTTCTTCCTCGCCGCTGCCGCCCTCTTCTCCTTGACTTTGGGGGACGCAGGCTTCATGCTTCTCGACACCTTTCGTGCCTGCGCGCCCGCAGAACCCTTCTTTGCAGGCGCATCAGACTTTGTCCCGAAAAAGTCTTTCAGATCAGTCTTCCTTTTCTTCGCTGCCTGTGAACTTTCTTCATTTGGATCGGGGCTAGTCAAAGTATGAGATCAGCAGATAAACTACAGCGACATCAAAAAAAAAGAACAAACCTTTTGCGCTTTATCTTTGTCTCCGGACTCGGTGGTTCCCCATCATCGCTTTCGACCTCGATTGTTACTCTCGCACGAGCCTTGGCTGCGACCTTGCCCTGGTCCCTCACTACCTCCATCTCTATGTCGCTTTCATCCTTCGTAATGGACATGGCCATCGGCTTGGACCTCGGCTTGGACCTAGCTGGCTTGGCCGCCCCGTCATCGCCAGCGTCTGTGCTCACATCCTTGCTCTTCTCCTTCCCTTTGCCTTTGCCTTTCGTATTCCCAAAGTCTGCATAGTCCAGATCATCCTCACCTCCGCCCATCTCCACATCCTCCTTGTCTTCCTCGTCCTTGAATAGCTTCTTTGCAGCGGCGATAGCCTTCCTGACTGGTGGCTTCCTCGTAATTTCTGACTCCCCATCATCTTTTGACTTCTTTGGCTCTGTTTTCTTTTTCGCGGCAGCAGCCTTCACAGGCATGAAGTCATCGTCCGATCGGTTGTCATCCTGGACTCTTCCCAGTGACTTCCTTGTCTTTAGCTTGGCTTGCTTCTTCTTCTTCTTTCCACCATCAGGGTACTTCTTCGCTGCCCAGTCTCTGCATTCGTTCTTCCGAGAAGCGTCAATGAGTAAAAAAAAGCTGATGAGTCGACGAGTCGGAAACAACATACCTCCCACTCGGCTAAGAAGTCATCGAGATCTTTGTTCCAAAGGTCAACAGGTGACTTTTCGAGCAACGCAAGGAGCTCAGCCTCCTTCTCTCCAGCCTGTTGTAACAACTTCTCGATCTTCTCTTTCGTCAAGCTCCAGATAGCCATTCCAAGCAAGTAATCATAATCAGTATCGGATCCAGCCTCTTCTTCTTGTTCCTCATCTTGGTAGTCCTCCTGTTCTGCGTTCTTTGCTTTCGTCGCTTTGGGGAATGGCTTGAAATCGTGCTTGCGTAAATCAGCCACAATGTCAGCCTTGCGGCGTCCAGACACAACAAGTCGTTTGTCTACAATCATCTTCACAAATCGCGCCTGATTACTGATTTTATCGAGGGCAGTCTGCAGTTCTTGTGCAAGGTAATCCTACCAAACGACCCATTAATCAACTTCCGGAAGCGTCAGAGAAATCTTAGACTCTCACCTTTCGTTTCTGATAATACGCTAGACGAGCAGGGAAGAAGTCCTCGATAATACTCTCAGGCGAATCATACTTCTTGATTTTACCCTCGAAGTCGAAGCAGATCATGTTGCTTGTCGTCAACTTCGAGGTCAGCTTGAAGAACTCTAGGAGGCCCTGCTCCTCCGCCTTTTGCATATCCTTGGCGGACATAGTGATAACGAAATGAACATTTGCGTTATCATGATGCTCCTTGTAATCCTGGAGGACGGTGAAACACTGAGGGAGCATAACTAGAATCACAAAACAAACCTTGATTATACCTTCCTTGTTTTCACCACTTATGATCATAGCCTCCAGTTCGGATTTGTAGTTTTGGGTCCATTTGTGGATGGGCAACTCGGTAATCTCAACAGTCGTGTCATCCAATTTCCGGATGACGCCATGAACATCATATTTGTGCTTCGCAGTGGGGATGATCTGACCCTTGAAACCGCGCCACCAGGGCATCATCACAACCTGCTCTTCACCCCTCATCAGCCGACGAATATTCTCCACAATGTCCACGGGATTGTAGCACGGAACGTTCGTACTCCAACCTGAAGAATGGAATGAATACTTGATCGAGATGTTATTTAGACACTCACCAGTGCCAATACCCTCCGCTCCATTACACAGAATAAGAGGAATGACAGGCATGTAGAACTCAGGTTCAATTGGCCGACCATCATCTCTCTGCTGGTTCAATAAGGGATCATCCATGGGGTTGTACACGACGCGTGCCATGGTCTTCGGCTCCGTAAAGATATACCTAGGCGAGGCATGGTCTTTGCCACCTTGATCACGAGTACCATACTGTCCACTAGGAGTTAGGAGGTTGACATTATTGCTACCGACAAAGTCTTGCGCCAGGTTAACAATAGTTTGCGCAAGACTGGCTTCTCCGTGATGATAGGCAGCGTGTTCACTGATGTAGCCGACAAGTTGTGCAACCTAAAAGGATAGGGTTAGGTTCTATGCAATCCGACCAATTCCGGAAAGTACCTTGATTTCCCTCTTCAATTTGCGTTTGAAACAAGCCCAGATAACCTTGCGCTGACCAGGCTTTAAACCATCTGCCACCGATGGAATAGATCGGATATTATCTGCCATTGAGAAGCAGATAAGCTCCTTGTTGATAAACTCAGAGTACGGAATCTCCTCAAGATTGTGGTCCAAAAAAGTTCCCGGCTGAAATATTGGCCTCGTTAACCAAGGACGAATTGGTGAGAAACAAGGGACCAACCGTGAAATGACGCAGCCATTCCTTACGTTCATCAGCTTTCTTCTTACTGAAGGCAAGCTCAATGAGCTCCCTGTCACCATCCTGCGTCGGCGCAAAGGGAATCATGTGTCTTGCCATATGGCTGAAGTAGTCTCGAGCATCGGCATCATTACTCGTCCCAAGACCCTATAGAGCAATGAGCGCAGCCCCAAGTGTCTGGGAAAAACCCGACCTTATAGTACTTTGATTCCCACTTGTGAGCGTCTGGCGTCTCGGCCACCCAATTCTCGTATTCGGGAAGGGTGAAAAAATCACGACGTTGCTTGCCTTTGGTAATCTAAAACGTTATTCGATCATTATCATCTGCTACAACGATTCGGAGCCACCTGCTTACGCGAACAATCGGCGTAACAAACTCGACCAAAAATTCGGGTATCCTCAGCAGCGAGGGATAGAAGTGGTCGAAGAAGTTGATAAGTAGGCCCTTGATATGCGAACCATCGTGGTCCTGTAAAGCAAGTAGTCAGAAAAAGACGTGTCGACAGCACCAAACAACCTACCTGATCAGCCATGATCATAAGACGTCCATAACGAAGACTCGAGACGTCTGTATAATCTTTGTTGTGTTGAAGACCGAGAATCTTTTTGACATTCTGGATTTCCTCATTCTTCATGATCTGGTCGTGCCTCGCCTCCCGTACATTAAGAAGTTTGCCACGCAAGGGAAATACACCGAAAAAATCACGTCCAACAACACCCAGACCTGCAATAGCGAGAGCTTTGGCGGAGTCACCTTCCGTCAAAATTAGGGTGCAGTCTTTGGCTTGCCGGGTACCCGCATTGTTAGCATCGGAAAGCTTGGCCATACCAACGAGTCTAATGTGAAGCGTAAATTAGCGGTCGACGTTGATCCAATGACCACTGACCGATTGCGCTTGCTACCATCTGTCTTCTTGATCTGCTGGTCCGCCTTAGTTTTTGCCCAGTGCAAGATATTATCAATCACGGCGGTCTTCAGAACTACAAACACATGAATATACTCGGAGTAATGATAAAGTACAGTGATACGAACCTTTTTTAATGAATTCTTCTTTGATGTTAGGCTTACCTCCGAATTTTGAAGATGGGAGTGTCAAGGTTTCCTTGGTTTGACTGTCGAATGTTGGGTTTTCGATGAGGGCATTGACAAAAAGCCACATATGGTTGCGGATCTGAGCTGGTTTGACAGATGCGGCCTTGTTCCTCTTCACCACCGTCGCCATGATATGTTTCGAGAGCTGATCAGCTACGTATAATACATGAGTGCCGCCTTTGGTTGTAGAGATGGAGTTGGCGAAGGAGACTTGTTGAAATGTTCCATCCGAGACTGCAAATGCAATTTCCCAGCGATCACTGACGCGCTCGTAGATGACCTGACTCTTCGGCTGGGCCGCCCCACCGCTATTCTCAGCAGCTTCAGCTTGTGCAGCTTCCAAGTACAGCTCAACGTATTGCTTGAAGTTCTTGATCTTCAAACGTTCGTCATTAAGGTACGCCTTGATATCCCGAACCGTCCCTGCCATATCATACACTCGTTTGCGCAGTAATCCAGCGGTATCCTCGTCAATACCATTCATACCGAACCGCTTGAAATCAGGTTTGAAGGTAATCCTCGTCCACTCTTCGCCCTTCGTGTTCTTGGTGATCTTGGCTTTCCCACAGACACTCATGTTGGTCGTCCATGTCTGTTTATACTTGAGTCCCGTGTTCTTGTCCGCGGTCTCCACAGTGAATTCTAGGGAGTAGATGTTCGCGAGTTTGGCACCGTAACCATTACGACCACCAGTAAGCTTCTTCTCGTCATCATCATAGTTTGAAGACGATAAGAGGTGTCCAAAGATGAGCTCGGGTATGTATATTTTCTCTCGCGAGTGAATTTCAATGGGTATACCTCGGCCATTGTTGAAGACAGTGATCGTGTTTCCTTCGACATCGATATTCACTTTGATAGTGTCCATAGTGGGGTCGTTGATCTAAACAAAAAATTCAACACCACTGTCTTGTCCATAACATGCTGATAAGCGGCGCACTTTGTTGTCGGCAGCATTGACCAATATTTCGTCCACAATTTTCAAAAAACCTGGCACGTATTTCACATCCCGCTGGACCATCCGTTTCGCCATCACATCAAATGTCCACATTTGTTGAGTGATTGTTTCGATACTCCCAATGTATGAGTCAGGACGTTTTAAGATATGTTCAAGTTGCGAAAGCTATAGATTGAAACTTCAGCGCTGTGAGTGATAAATTCATCCCAAAGGACTAAGCACCTTGGTATAGGTCTCCGAAGCCGTCTTCTTTTTCAGTGGCACTGGAAGCTTTTCCGTTTGATCCTTCACCACAGAAATATCATTATCGGAATCATTTGACCCGGCACCGATGTTGCCTGCGTTGTCATCATGGTCCACAAGCACCTTTTTGGTGACCTTGGGCTTTGCAGTACCCTTGGCCATCCCGGCTCTCTGCTTCACAGCCTTTGGGACGGTATTCGCCTTGGGTGCGACCTTCTTTTCAAAAGATGTTGAATGAGACGCGGAATTTGGTCAAATACGTGCTTACTTTCTTGGCTGGTGTAAAATCGTCCTCGAATTCAGAACCGGAAACATCGTCCAAAAAGTCGAATCCTTCGCCTTCCGAAGAGCTCATGGGGTTAAAGCGAGATTGGTCGTCCGCGTCCTAAATTCTTGCGCCAGGCGGAGGCTTACGGGTGGCGGGGTTGTTCTAGCTGCGCGAGTGCCAGTCAACACTAAATGTGTCACGCGCGTTGCAATCACAGCGATTACCATCACATGACTTCCCACAACGCGTCGAGGGGTGATGACTCTCGTGATCATAATCACTATGTACGTACAGTACTTATGTGGGCTGAAACACACGGCACGATCTTAAATGTAGGCCAGAAATTTTAGTCACAATATGATTGAGCGATAAAACCGGCTAAGGACATGGGTCATGTCTCGACAGCATCGCATCTACGTTTCGAGATATACATAAATGGACCACAGCACCCTGGGGTAAACATCACACGCGTAACTACCTGGCCACAATTATGGCTTCGCCTTGATGTTGCTGACAATAAGATTCTAGAAAAATAGATCAGTGTGTGAGGGCCCGTTTTCGGGACTGAATGCAGATTAGTTACTTTATACATTTGGACATCTCCCTTGAACTTAGTGATTGTTCCGCTCCCGCATACCCAGAGCTAAGGGAAAAGTAAGGCACCCCAACAACAAATGAATGTTTCGAACAATACCTCATTTGCTACCGTCGTGATAAAACGTTCGTCATGAGAAATCACAATCACGCCACCGTTCCACTTTTGTATCGCGATCATAAGGGCATCGAGACCCTAGGGAGGGTTGATCGTTTATTTCAAAGCCTTTTTTTGGCTCACAGAAGTTCATACCTCGATATCCAGGTGGTTAGTCGGCTACGAACAAATATCCAAGAATCAGCTATAAAAAAAAAATTAAAAGAATGATATATGAAGAACAGACCTCATCAAGCAACAATACATGAGGCCGTAGTAAGGACAACAGTGCGAATGCCACACGAGATTTCTGTCCTCCAGACAAAGTTCCTATCAGTTGCAGCCTACACAACAAAGGGGGTCATTGATTCCTACTCCCGATTAACGCAATCGTACATACCCAGTCATACCACTGATCTGGAAGTTTCCGAGATGACCTCTGTACTCCTGTTCAGTCTTACCCGGGAACCTCGACGCCAAGAATTGCACCGGAGTCATTGTTGGAACCAAAGTGTCAACGTGATGTTGAGCGAAATAACCGCTGCAGTAAAATTCGTATTGGCCATAAACTGTGCAAGCGAGGACAACTCACACGCGCAGCCGACCATTGCGGGTGACATGGCCGGACAACGGGTTCAGCTCTCCTGTCAATATCTTGATGCTGGGTGCGAGTTTAGCAATGTGTGTGAGCTTGTCCAGGTTTAACTTACATTGTCGATTTTCCAGCTCCGTTGGCGCCAACCATCGCAATACGGGAATCAAGCCCCACATCGAAATTTACATTTTTAAGGATCAACTTGTCAAGTGCATAACCGAATGTGACCTCATTCATCTGCAACAGAGGAGGGGATATCTTTTCCGTTTCAGGGAACCTACCCACAACATCAGAAACAGGCCAGAGAAATATCAAATCAAATACTTGAAGTTCTCCGTCTCATGCTCCTCGGGTGGTTGGAGATCCGGTAACTGAAAGACGGGATTTCAGCTTCAACCCACATTGAAAGGGTTGCTTCGCACCTTCTCCAGAATTTTTATCTTCATCTGGGCCTGGGCCGCTGAAGCTTCGTTGGCTACAGGTCATACAAGCACCAAGGAGAAGGCACATACCACGGTTGGCGTTGTAACGCCAGCGATCAATGAATGCTTGGAGATGTTTACGATATTCCATTTGCGTCTCGTACTCCTTGCGCATATTGCGGTCACGCTCCGACTTAGTTGAATAGAATTGGGTGAAGTTTCTAAAATTATCCATCAGTTTCATGAGCGGCATATTTCACGCGGTGACTCGTACCCTTTGTAGTAATCTAGCCTGCCCGAATGCTGATGAATAATATCGGTAGCTACTGCGTCCCTGCGGGTGTGACGTATTAACGCACGGCGTTCAAGAGAGAAACGGAACAGCCCACAAGAATGCACGATCATGAGACCTGACACACAATAATTAGCACCAGGCAGAATCCTCGCAGTACACGTGAACTCACACTACTAGTAGAGTCCCTGGCCATGTTTGCAAATAGTCCTCTAGCCAAGCAAGAGCGTTAAGATCGACTGAGACACAAGATTGAGCACATCGATTCATCAAACAGCAGAATAGGTCACCTACTGTGGTTGGACGGTTCGTCCAGTAACAGTAGGGCGGGCTAAGAATAGTTTAGGCCATTCGCATACAGACACTGTCAAGAAACTCAAACGCACCTTGACGAACAGAGCCCTTGCGAGCGCCAACCGCATCCTATTAAAGTCAAGTTGAAGAGGCTAATGCCGGCTCTAAAAGAAGAATCTCACCTCCAACCACCACTAAAAGATTTCGTGGGTCGCTGTTGATCAGCCTCGTCAAAACCCAGACCTGCCCACTCGTTAGGCATTGTAATTTTCGACCACAATATGGCTCACCTGCAAGCAAAGCTGCCGCTCGAGAGGGGCCACTCTCAGCGTCCATGTCCGTCAGCCGAGCGTGGACCTCTGCCAATCTCGATGACAATTCCTCCCTCTCGTCCTCGAACCTCTTCTCATCACCTGCAGACTCCAATTCGACAAGTTTGGCATCCAACGTTGCCTGTTCTTTCAAAAGGTGATCGCGCCAAACATCGGCCTTGAGGACCGAGTCGATGGCAATTGTGTCATCGCCTATGATCTAGTGTGATATTTATGATGTTCCTATGCTGAAACATGAGGCAGCCTACCTCCTGTTCTACGAAAAGAATAGTGATATGTGGTGGTATGGGCACTTCCCGCATGGCGATGTGCCGCAGCAGTGTTGATTTGCCAACACCTAGAGATCTGTTAGCACCGGTATAGCTCTGATAAACCTTTCTATCAAGTACCGTTCCGCCCAATCAATCCGTAACGACGCCCATGGGCGAGAGTTAAGGAAGCGCCGGACCTGATACCAACTGTTAGCCGATCAATCTTGTTTCACCCAGCTTAGCGACTCACAATATCCGGTTTGAACCAAAGTTAACATCGATTGAGGGCAAATGGATGTCTTTACTCTTACTTTTCGCGTTGGCACTAGCTTCGAGTGGGTTGATCTAAAACCAGGAGTACGTGCTCAGGATTACGTCAATCGCGAAGTGATAGAATCTTGCCTTCATGAACATCTCCTCGTATGTTTGCTACCAGAGTGGATGGCAGTGAAAACCAGGCCACCAGAGAGCAACGATCAAACCTACTTGTTTGCGGTGCTGATCGAGTAATTTGGAACCTTCATAAAGATCCCTTCGAGCACGTTTTTCAATTTTAGCCTGGGGAGGTGGGTGTGATTAGGGGCAGCGTAACATGCCAATAAAACAAAAAAAACCAACTCGGAGTTTGGCTTCCTGTTTCTCGAGCTTCTTAACGTCAACACGAGAAGCCCTGTATCCCTTTGAGACATGGACAACAGCTGGAGGAGATGGTCTGCAACGCACTTTCCCTTGTTGATGGATTCCAAATCCACCCCCTCAGAGAGCGCGATTGTATTCGACATCTGGGTTTTGCTCATATCCATCACTTTATCTAACTTCTGCAACTTTGGGCGGGCCTTGTTTTTGATGCGAGCCCTGAGCTGGTCGTCCAAAAGATCTGCGAGCTTGAGCATAAGTGAGGCAAGGATGTCTTCCTGGCCACCGGCCACGGATTGGAGGATGTCGCGGGCGATCTGAAGGACGTCTTCTTCCTCGCCCGCATCATCAACGAGGTAGCCCGCGAGGTACTGGATGATAGCATCCTCTGTTGCAGGGAACGAAATACGGATCTCCTGTGCAATCTCTGCTGACGACATGGAAACACAGCCCCCGATGGCGGTTGTTGTTGGAGGGGACGAAAAATTAGAATGGACAAGGGGACGGGTTGCCCGAAAAGGGAGGAGTGATGAAGCTTGATCAACCCCGGCCGTTTGGTGACCATGGTTGCGACCAGGAATTGTTGGTGAGAATAATGATGCACCCTGACGCCGCTGCTGTGAACAACATAAGTGTTTGAATGTAATGCCTGCACTCCTTCCCAATTGGTTCCCATCCTTCAGGAGTCTGGCCATCATCCACCACCATGTGGCCCTTCATACTTGTTCTTTTCGTCGCAGCCCGCCTCGTCTGCGCTCTCGTCAACGTCACTATCGACGACTACTATGGGGATCCTTCCACTGGTGCTCTGGTAGCCTATACCCCGGAGACGGGTGTCTGGAAGTTTGGCCCTAGCTGTACTCGCTGTTCCGCCCGTCCAGATCCACTTCGAGCACGAAATGGTACGTCTCCAGCTCACTTTTCTCTCAAAGCAATGGCTCACCATCAGGTCCAGGAACCTGGCACGATGGAACATTTGTGAGCCGGCATCCACACTGCATCTATCATGTTTTTGGTCCAACTCCCCATAATTAGAACCCAGCCCGAGGACCTCCACTCCTCGCCTCTGTCGGGTTTTATGGTACGGGTTTTGCTGGATGCTCTTGCGCACGATTCACAGAGTATGTAGGCTCGGCGGTGTATGTCTATTGCATCCTTTCACTCTCACAAACGACACCGAGGTGAGTCCATCCAGAAACCGCGTAACAACCCACTGAGCCACCAATCACAGCGGTGACTCCAACATGGTATTCTTCATCGACGACGAAGAGGTTGGATCTTATCAAGCTACAGCGCCTGGAGTTGACAGTCTCTTTGTATATGACGTTCTTGTATATTCAAACAACTCCCTGCCAATGGGGAACCATACAATCACTATTCAAAATGGCCAACCAAACAGCATAAAATCCCTCATGATGCTGGATTACATCACTTATTCGTAAGAAATTTGTGTTCCTCAGATGCTTGTTCCTGCTAACATTGCCACAGGACCGACGAGGAAAGGACGCCACCGCCAAAAACACCCACTTCGGCTATTTCAACGGACACTGGACCCCCGAGCACATCATCTAGAAACAAGGCGGTGACTGGAGTGCTGGTCACTGTCTGTCTTCTGCTCACTGTCGTTCTCCTATATCTTCTATATCGCCTTTTCATCACAAGAGGCAAAAAACATGCCGGAACTGCAAGCCAGATTCTTCCTACTTCAATCCGATCCAAGGGACGTCTTGCGTGCAAGTGGCTCCCATGGCAGTTACCACATAAACGGAGTATTTCCTTCGACGCTTCCCTCCTTGTCTCTAGCCGCCAACGATCTCCACCTGACAGTACCAGGGAACTATCCTCACCTCAACCCACCATTTCTCCACAGCGTCAGTCTCAGGCTCTCTTGGTTCCTGACGAGCCAGAATTATCGCATAACAAACTGATGGGAGGTCGCTGGGCATCAATCATGTCCTGGCGAGATCGCACCGTGCACGAGGCAGAGATCCCATCTCTACCACCTACAAGTCACGCCCCTACCACAATCTTGTCTGAACCGGCCCCGGTTAGGCCAGAGGCACTATCTCAGCACCATCGTCCTCAGCATCATCGAGATTCACCGGGAACAACACGGGCACAGCCTCAACGCAAGTTCACCGTCATGAATGTTTGAAACTAAACCCGCCTTACCGGTATCCATCATACATCACGTTTCTGATACAACCTCTGGCGCGTTATCCGCACCTCCCCAGCGGTCGCACTTGTTATCGACACCAGTTTCGTGTTCCCTGAAAGTTTGACATGCTGTTTTCGCTCTCTTCTACAACTGTGTTGTTTCATCATTTGTACACATACTTACATTTATTCAGACCCCACAATAGTATTATACCAGTACACTGCACAATATAATGGCTCCCACCCCTCATTCTGGTCTATTTCCAGCTCGTTAATTCCCCTAAAATAGCTATTCGCCTGAAAAAAAAAACAAGACCTATCGAACGCCATGCATAAGTCATCTACATCAGGCTTCGATAGGCGGTTGCCTAGAACGTCACCATCACCAATAACATCGATCATCCCTTAATGTGTCAATTCCCATCCGGCTAGAGCACACGGCTAACCATCTCGAATATGTTGAGAGCTGTCAGCTCCAGGCCATCCAAAAAGTAGTATTACACGAAGTATGAGGGAGAGATAACGAAATTGTGGGAGGACAGTTAAGGACGAAAACGCTAGGGTATCAAACTAAGACGAAGGGGAGATATCAGACTGTACGGGAACCTAGTGTAATGTCGTCAAGGGCCAGGACGTTTGAATTATCAATATCAGAATGTGAGTGACGTCTACAACGGCACGTCTCAATTTACAGAGCCATCTGAATTTTACTGCTGAACACTCTGGATTTAATATTCACGGGCAAAGCGACCGCGGCCCCTACCACCTCGGCCACCTCGACCACCTTGACGTCCACCACGACCCTTGAGGAAAAGGTTAAGTCAATCATACATTCAAAGGTTGGTGCATTTTTGAATACTTACCCCGTTGTTGCCACCGGCACCGGCACCAGCACCAGCATTAGCCCCTGCACCAGCATTGGCACCAGCACCAGCATTACCACCTGCAGCACCGCCGGCACCCGCAGCAGCACCTGCGCCAGTGTTATCGCCATCGGCACCTGCAGCAGCACCTGCGCCAGTGTTGTCACCATCGGCACCTGCAGCAGCACCTGCACCAGTGTTGTCACCGTCGGCACCTGCAGCAGCACCTGCGCCAGTGTTATCGCCGTCGGCACCCGCAGCAGCACCTGCACCAGTGTTATCGCCATCGGCACCTGCAGCAGCACCTGCACCAGTGTTGTCGCCATCGGCACCTGCAGCAGCACCTGCGCCAGTGTTGTCGCCGTCTGCACCAGCGTCATCACCATTGTTGTCCGCGCCAGCATTGCCGCCATTACCACCCGCGGCGCCGCCTGCGCCTGTGTTATCACCATCATCTGCCGCCGCGTCATCACCGTTGTTACCTGCGGCACCACCGTTATTATCGTTGTTGTTGTTGTTATTGTTATTATTGTTGCCGCCGTTGTTTCCGCCATTGGCCTGAGCGCCTCCGGGGGTAGCAGTGAACTAAAAAGATGCCATGAGTACATCGTGCCAACGAATTCAATAAATACTCACATAAACACAGTCATCTAAGGAGCCATGTTGTGCGATTGGAACAATGACAGGTTGGTGGTTTGCAGCAGCATTGATCGAGCAGAGGCGGTAGGCTCCAGCAGGAACACCAGCAGTAACATCAGCAGATAGGACTCCACCAGCAGCCGGGGCATTTAATCCCTGTTGATGGTTGTGTTAGAAAACTAAACAGTGACTATAGGGGAAATATACGGCTGCTCACCTTGAAAAACGCAAACTGCTTGGGATCAGTGGGTGCAGCTTGATCAAGAGAATCTAGCTCTTCGACCACAACGTGGGAATGTCCGATGATGGTACCCTGATTGTTAAGCTGCTGGGGAGCGGCGAAATAATTCTCCTGGGCATTCACGAAGGCACCAGTCTGCAGGTTTTTGATGGCCATGGTGATTGTGAATGCCTCGTCAGAGGGAATGGTGTCGCCATTCTTAGGGAAGGTGAATTTAGATGATGGCATACGATCCACCGAGGGGATGACTCCAATCGGGGCAGGGTTACATGAGCCCGTTGTGATTTGCTTGCCGTTGGTGAGAGGTAGATCGGGTACAGTCAGGCAATGGTTGATAAAATTATTGGTCGACGTCAGCGAAGCGACTTGACCTATCCAAAATTAAATTAGAAAACCTATTATTGGATTTGATCTGATGATAAGGGGATCAGCTTACCTTCCGTTGGAACATCTTGACCATCATTTGCAAAGCCCTCAGCGATCACTTTGGGATCAAGTGCTGAGAGTAATCATTTAACGCCGACCCCGGGAAACTGGATGCAAGAGTGTCTTACTGAGTGAGGTTTGTGGGTCGGCATCGTTGTTGTTACCCCCTCCAGCATTATCATCACCTCCAGCGTTATTAGCGCCTCCAGCATTGTTATTGCCCCCASCATTGTTATTGCCTCCAGCGTTGTTATTTCCCCCGTTGTTATTGCCGCCGCGATTCCCCTGGTTGCCCTGGCGAGGGACCACGGTGGCAGTGACCTGGGAGAGGAGAGGAAGGATCGCAAGTAGTGCGAAAGGCGTCGAAAACTTCATTTTAACAATAGTACCGAACGAAAGACTTCACGGAAGCCGAAAAGAGCGTGAGTCTGCGCTAACGAAGTCTAACAGACTGGATAAGCCATTAGCACACATCTGTATGTAGGGGAGGAACCTACAAAGGGAAGAGAGCCAAGCAGCGCGGCTGCGAAAAAAAAAGGGGGGGATAAAGAAACTGAGGGGGGTAAAGAAGAGAGCGTCTTCACGAGACTTTCCGAGCCTTTATACCACTCCGGGAGATGGGAAATCCTTTACGGCTATGTTACCAGGGAAACCTTTGCCACTGGAGGGAGGGGGAGAATGAGGAATGGAATTCATAGGAACCGGTCCCTCGGGTAGCAAACCTGCACGACTGAATTTTTGTTCCTTGAGAGCAGGTCCCATCTTCTTGCTCGCAAGGTGGAACCTTTGTCCATGCTCATTGTCAGGCAGCACCTACAATCAAAGTRCAGGTCAAGGGCGCTATTGGTGTATTGAACAAAAAGCAATTGTGGGTGCGGCATTTGTTTGCCTGTCTTGGCGGATTTCCAAGAAGAGAATTGGTCATTTTGCCCACAATACCCGATTTGTAAGGACCCTGCAGATCTGAAATTGAGAGGCCCCCATGGAGCCCAGATGGCCTTGGCGACTGGAGAGGCCTTCGCAACTGGAAACTCCCTTCCTTCCGATCTGAAAACTCGACGAAAGAAAAAAAAAATTCCGGTGCTGTCACTGCCCTGAAGGGGTCCGGCATGACCACCACATCACGATTCATCAACCCTCGTTGTCACTGGGCCATATGCCGCAATATCAAAACCAGGAAAAGGTATTCACTACTGGTTCACAGATGACCGACCTTGTGGAAAGCCAGTCGGAGTGCTCGGATCCATTCACTATCTCCTTGGCAGTCACTGCTCTCAATGACGAGTGTTTGTGATCATATATAAATACATTTCCCAACGCAATGGGTAGATCGGGTTTCAATCCCGCGTAAGGCAGTGGATCTACAGGTGCATGGAGATACTGTATATTGCGGAGGACTTCATTAGAATGTGTTGGACAAGCGATAGAGACCAGTCTTAGCCGTGTATGTGGTAGCTACTCCCTCGTCTCATACTCGATATTACTGACGCGCGGAAAGCATGCAAAATAGTTGTACAATCTCTTGATGTGAATACGAAAGGCCAAGAATGAARGGGCGRGGGGAAATACAAYAAAGGACGGAAAACCGACGYCAGTCCAATTCACTTGACTCGSAAGCCCTTGGACTTTTCAACAGCGCACATAAACGATGCTAGCATATCCACCTCGTCCTTCCCATTGATGGGCGGCATTTCCCTGAAATGCTTTTCGACAACACTGGCCAACACGCTGTGTATCTCATCTACATCCGCCAGTATCGGAGTACGGTTTCTGACCTCTTCTTCAAGCAAACGGGAACTTCGCCGCCTGCTCTGTTCTTTTGATTCGCGACGCGGTCTGTTGGCCGGCGTAGCTGTCGCCGGGGGACTGAGAGCTCTCGAAGAATGGTAAGGGGGAGTAGCGAGACTAGCGGGCGAAGGCGGTTCTTCCGCAGAGAGGGGAGACGGCCGCACGTCCGGGATGATGTCGTGTTGAGTGATATAGCAATAGAGCACCGAGAGGGGCATGGATGAAAACTCGACCTGGGGTGGTGGGTTCGAAGGGTGTTGACGTGAGGTAGATCATACKGACCACTCACCATGGAAGCCCGCTGTGGCTCCTCAGCATCTTTCTTCCCGTTACTCGATGCCGTGGCTGTCACTGGGTCTACGCGTTTCCGCTTTACTCGCGGCTCGCCCTCAGGTTTGTCGATGGCCTGTCTCTTGGAGCCGGGCGCGTTGGCGCTRGGAGGCGCCATATAGGCTGCATCGTCGTTGAGCTTTTTGCGCGCCTGGGGACGTGAGCGGGAGCCGGATGCTGCAATCTGTGCGGGGGCGGAGGCCATTTGGGCTGGTGGCAGTGATCAAGGGAGGGAAGGGCTGGACAGAGAGACCGGTAAATTACCGAGAGGCCGACGGCCGGAAAAGGCAAGTGACAGCCCAGCCATCTTATCACTTGCTCTGCTCGCCCTCGTCCGACCCCAGTCCGCGGTGCCGCGTCGTCCGCTGCCTCCCTCCGTGTATATAACATCCCCCCCTCTCCTCCGGGTACATCCATCTCCTTCCTTCGCCAAACCATGTCCACCTACGGTACTCTATTTCGCGTCACCACCTACGGTGAAAGCCATTGCGCCTCCGTCGGCGCCATTATCGACGGCTGTCCCCCGGTATGCCTGCAACCTCGTCTCGCTTCATGCCACCTCTAACATGATTCCCCCTAGGGTCTTGAACTTACGGATCGCGACATTCAGGTGCAACTCAGCCGTCGAAGACCCGGCCAGAGCAACCTTACGACCCCTGTACGAATTAAAAGTTGTTGTATATGTGTCTCTCCCGAATTAACGTCCGATTTGCAGCGAAATGAAAAAGATCTCGTCCATCTTCAATCAGGCATTGAACGTGGCGTCACTYTGGGCACCCCTATCGCTCTCCTCGTCAAAAATGAAGATCAGCGGCCTCATGATTACTCTGAAACAGACCTCTACCCTAGGCCAAGCCACGCCGATTATACCTACCTCCAGAAATACGGCATCAAGGCCAGCAGCGGTGGTGGGCGCAGCAGCGCTCGCGAGACCATTGGTAAGATTGCCCGATCACATCCTAATCATATCTTTTTGATCCAAGATTACTTTAGGCCGTGTCGCTGCGGGAGCGATCGCCGAAAAATATCTCAAGCAGGCCTAYGGGATAGAGATTGTTGCATTTGTTTCTTCTGTGGGCAAGATCCACCTCCCAGATGCCCTAGCACCTGGCTCTCTCGCAGCAACCGACAACAACCAAGATAATGATGATATTGAAGATGCTCTCTCACCAGAATTCCGGAACCTGCTTTCGACGATCACTCGGGAAGAGGTCGACAAGCAGCCCACYAGGTGYCCTCATCCGGAGACAGCGGAGCGCATGACTCAAGTTCGTATTCGCATGATCYCCRTCGTTTTAGCTATCGGCTTACCCTTYACTCTAGCGCATCATCCGTGCCAAAGAGGCCCAGGATTCTATCGGAGGCACTGTCACCTGTGTCATCCGTAAYGTCCCCGCTGGTCTAGGAGAACCCGTCTTTGACAAATTCGAGGCGAAGCTCGGACATGCCATGCTTTCAATTCCTGCCACCAAAGCTTTTGAGATTGGCTCTGGCTTCCGCGGGACAGAAGTTCCAGGGAGTAAGCACAACGATCACTTTGTTGCCCGTTCAGATGGCAGGTTGGGCACCAAGACCAACTGGAGTGGTGGTGTTCAAGGTGGAATCACCAATGGCGAGGATATTTACTTCCGGTGTGTGCCTTTTTTTTTTTTTTTTGGTTTTGTTTCACCAGCAATTGGACCCGTGGCTAATGCTCCATCACAGTATCGGTTTCAAATCGCCTGCGACCATCTCTCAAGCACAAGAGACAGCGCAGTATGACGGCACAAGCGGTTCACTGGCCGCCCGCGGTCGTCACGACCCCTGCGTAGTACCCAGGGCTGTTCCCATCGTCGAAGCAATGGCCGCTATCGTCGTCATGGATCAACTCCTCATACAGAACTCCCRCAAGACTGCGGCAAGCCTCTTGCCCCCTGTTACTACTCTCCCCCCCACCATGGTCTTACCTCCTAAATCCATCTAGATCGTTAGAGTACTCTACAAGTCCTTTCCGGCTTGAGTGTAACATAAAGACCTTATCTAATCTGCCCCGATTGTATATTGCGTTTTAACATATTACACAGCATAGGAAAACACCTATGGAAAGGCGTATATTATGTGAGAGCCTGATGGAAGAACTGCATACAAAAAAGCCTGAAACTGAGACGCGAATGCCAGTAAAATACAATAATAATGTTAAAACCCAATGATTCTCATAATTGCTTAGAAATACTCGTCATCTGATTCGTCGAGACATCGGCAGCAAATAATTGTTTCTGCCTGCCACCACCACCACTGTCACAAGTCGAATATCAACAAGAGTCTTGGCATTCAACGAAGTAAATTATACCTGATAATTCAAGACCCTGTTAGGCCATTTTCCAAAAGCCTTATCCACCTCCTCTGGCGACAACTTCTTGTATGTAGACACTGAATCAGAACAGTAGCAGGTCCGTCTTCTCCGCTGTGATTGGGTATGCCTTCGATGTCCTTGCTTCCCTCTGGACGGGGGCATGAGTAGCGGAGAAGCCTCGTTGAGAGCCACGCGCTCAAGCGGGGCACTAGGGTCCTTTGCCCTGGTGCACCTCCTGCAACTCTGATCCTCACAACCCTGATATTTCATTTTATTCTTTTTCTTCGTGAGCAAACTCACACGCTGGCCCAAGGGTCCCCAGCCGGGCCTATCCGCCTCATCGTCTGTGGTAGAGCGCAGTGGTACGGAGATTGAGGAAGAAGGAGAAGCGGAAAGAGACGATTCAGGACTGAGGAAGTAGTAGTTCCCCTCGTTAGCGGCAGAACTTATGGTACTATTCGCCCCGGCTCCGTTGGTAGTTGCTGAACGTCGGTGGCGATGTATGCCCGATGTAATGCGCACACGGGAACGGAATCGAATCCGAGTCGAACGTGTGAGGGAAGGTGGGACAGAATCTCCATCTGGTTCTGGGATTGTGGGTATCACGCGATCACCCTTGCCGCCGTCGGTAACACGGGGCGTGTACTCGTTTTCTGCGCAGTCAGCATGGCTGCTTGTTGGTAAATGTGGGCTTTCGTCATCCGTGCCTGCGTCCGCGTCAGAGTCAGAGTCACCGAGGTCGACAAAGGGACCAGTGTGCTGGATGCGATTTGCCCTAATTTCCGACCCGAGCAGTTTCTGGGAAAGAAGTGCATCGTGATGGGCACCGCGGCTGTTGGGGATAGACCTGGTAACTGAGATGAGAGGTCCAGTGTTCCAGCTAGAAGCAGGGACATATCCGTTTGGAATGAGTAAGGGATTCGCAAACGAATCGACTGATTAAGGGTTTTGTGTTATTTTAAAAAAGACCTCCTGCAATGGGTGCGTACATGTATGCATGCCATCCCGAGCCCAAGGTGCCCTGGGATTGGCTGGTGTTGGAAGTTCCACCTGGACGTGGCTCATGTTCGTGGGATGGGGAGTCGAGCGATACGAGATAGGTGAACAAGTTGGACTTGCCAGAGTATCTCACGGTGGCAAGTACGGGCGGGGGCGAGGAGAAGAGGAAGGAAGAGGAGGGGRCGAGGAAGGGGACGAGGAAGAGGAAGGGGAAGAGGAAGGGGAGGAGGAGGGCGCGGAAAAGGGGTAAGAAGGGGGTGATAAGCGCTGCTACAGGATTGACATTGGGTGCTTCGCATGGAGATCTAGACATAGACAACCTCCACTTCTGCTCCCCGTGCGAACAAACTCTCTGGCTACTCCAAGTCTCTCAAAATACCGCCCACTGCCCGCTGCACCTCCTCGGGGGTGAACCGTGGAACACCCCCACCTTCAACCCATCCCCGCCCCTCAATCTTTGTGCATCTCACCCCAAGCGACTGAAATCACAGCAGCTCAGTGGAATGGATGCCCCACGTGTCTAAGTACCCACCATTATATGTCTGACGTCAACCGGGACTCGTCCCGCATCCAGATATACCAAATCAGTGACAAATGCAGACACTGGGTATATCGTATTCGCGTTCCCTAGCCCATACGGAGCCGATTGGTAGCTCGAGTTGAGCGTCCGCACGATGCAGCTATGGCCTCATGTCAGTATTACACTTACGCCAAGGAGATAGAAGCTGAACAGAATGTAGTCCGCTGCGGTATATCCTTCCGTCTCCCTATCATTCTCCGAATTCACTACACCCGATATCAGCAACACAACTGCTCTTGCCGTCCATTTACTCACACAACAAGATCTTAGCACGGAGTTTTGACGAGCGGGCTATTCCCGTAGCAACGCCTCGTAGCGCAAGACACGGGATGATGCTAACGGCCCGTCTTTCAGTTCATGCGATCAACCCACCTCAACTCAATCCCACCTTGTCCAGAGGGAGCCGCACGAGTAGATCAATACCTCGCGCTCCCTCAGATTCGCCAGATAATCGCCGTTCGGCGACGGATGTATTTCCATGCCATAAGCGTTGATATAGTAGAGTCCTTGTGATGAGCCTATAAATAATCCCTGCAGAATGCTCCCTGACAAACTCTGCTTACTTGTGATGCGCGCGGGTAGACTTTCGTAGTGGCCCTTTGATCCCTGCTCAAACATCACGTTTTGCTTTTGCGCGATGTTTTCGCCGAGACCATCGAGCGGAGACAGGGGGTCATCCGACCCAGCGTTTACTGTAGGAACCTGTGGAAGGGGGTGGGATATCTCACATTGTCCAATGAGTCTCGCGCCGTTCTCCTGGGAACAAGGCCTTGAGCCAWCATACTTATTTCGGCGAGTTACAATATACCGACCAGCTCAGCGGCAATCGTCACCGTGTGGTTGGTAACAATGACAGGTAGAATGGTTGCCTTAATGGAAAGGATCTATAAGCGCCGACCGGAGACAATAGGAAAATCACCTTACCTGGCTATTCGTTATCGAAGAGAACAGGAAGATCGCAGACGGAAGAGACCGGAAGAAACCTTGTGCTGCTGCAAGAAAATAGTTTCCAATGCTGCCACGCACGGTCGACGATTAGCGTGCGCAGCGAGAAACAGAATCGAACCCGATGTACAGTACCTTCCATTCCGGAAGTCGAAGTTTTTGTGCGCACGTTTCAGCAGTTCACTTTCAAAGTAGACCAGGAAACCTTGATCCATTATGAATGGATACATTTTGTACTAGATCCTCTTTGACCTAGACTACCTACCACGAATTGTCTCTTTCCTGTCACTAGGAATACCTGCCCAGAGTGGACTGCGGCCTTCGATAATGTCCCGCCATTCATCTCTGGCTTCTTTCTCGCTGCATTTAGAAGGTAAACGATAAGCAAGAATACGTTTGATAGCTTCCAGGGGAGATGATTTGGGTGCCGGTGGGATCAAGCGAATCAATCTCGAGCGGATATCCCCTACAACGGGCCGAGGGTAGAATGCGGTAATTAAGCTAGAGGTTCTCATGCTTTATATCATCTTACCTATCGAGGGGCCGCCAAGGACACGAATGATTTCACTTGAAGAGCCACCATCGTCAGAAACCGGGAGAATGTAGCATGCATCGCCAAACGCGGAGCAAATTGCATTTCCTCCAGTTCCCCCAGAGATAACTACAAATGAGGTGTTATTTGCTTGTTCCGTGTATCTGTCGGATTGCAAGGGGTTCAGGTGTTGTGTTGGCCCAGAAGTGAGCTGAGCGAATGGAGTTGAAGCTGAAGGTTGCAGTGGGAGATCGAATACAGACGACCCGGGGCTGCCTTTATCGGTCTTGGTGGCCAATAAGCTGTCCTTTTTCAAGGCCTTCGGGGAGTCCATCTTGTACAGAGAAACAAGAAGGATATACTCAAATTTCAAAAAGGTGGTGGATTCGGCGCAACGTCATCCCATCAATTAGTGTCGTGTATCAAATCACATTTCAGCTAGAGTCCCATTTCTGTTTTCCATACCCACTAGGCACAAATGCACACAAGTATGTACCTGCTCGGAGAAGTCGTTGGTCTAAAGACAGTCAAGCGTGACGCCTTGGGGCCTTGAATGTTTGAGTGTGCCTAGGGGTCTTTATTTGGCCAACACTGGCGAGCTGCATGGTGGCATCCCACTTATACCTGCAGCCGCGCTTTATGTGTGAGCCCAATTTTCAACTTCCCAGCTCTCAGCATACGGCGAATAGATGTCAAACAAGTTTGCGGCACTCCTAGGCTTCTACCGTCTCCTGTTCTTGTACCTTGAACCTCGTTCGTACCGTCTTCTTGACCTGGTCCATCCCCGAGACTGACCCTGGCTTCAGTGTCAGGCTTCGCCCCTGCCATAACCGTGTGGCTCACGTCAGGCCCGGCCTGGTTCCACCGGGAACAATTTCCTTCAGGCGAGCCAGTCCCCGCTAAGTTGGACAACCGAACTCGGATGATCATATCGCAACTGGTCAACTGTATGGCACCTCAACTGACCCTAGAACACTGACTAAACCCTCTATATTTAGGCTACTTTTTACTTAGCCTCTTGTCGACCTTTTCTCTCCGAGCTATCCGCGATGCCCTCCCCGAAAACCCCGTCGCACAGGAGCGCATCCTCGGTGCAATGTTTTTGGCGCTGGGTACTGCTGATGTGGGTAGCTATCTCTGGCTGGTAGCTCAATACACTCATGTTAAACGCTCTTTACTGCAGGTAACGCAGTGAGTAACATCTACTTATCGGTGTGGTGGGCGCGATAGAGACTCAATACATTGATTACGTATAGTGTCCTTGCGACCTTCCTTTGCCTCCCTGAAAGTCTGCGCTATCAGCCTCGGAACTGGAATAACATGACCCATGGCAACATTACCTTTACATCCTTTCTCCTCCTCACAAGGTCAGACTCTATTTCCACTTTTTGGAAGCCTTGCCACCCCAACTAAGTGGCATCTACTATTTTACAGGGTTGCTTGGTTCTTAGGTATCAATCGAACCCGCTTCTATTTCGGCCAACATGTCAAGCTGAACTGAATATGGCGGTGTCCGTTCGGTTCTCGGAGCTGATGTAGATTATGAATTTCCTGCCTTGTCAATTAAGTAGATTTGGTATTACTTGTGTACTACTCCCAAATTCCAATCCACTTTCCAGCGTGCAATATCTTAATCAAAGCGCCCCAATTTCGAATACTGACCTAGCCATTAATATCTGAGCAAAGCAGCCACGGGCTCGACGCACTCGTATTCTTTTCGTCCCAATTCAGTGCTAATGTATGATTTCCGATTTCCTAGAGGCTACCCCTAATACCTCCCTCCGGTTTATGACTTCAGCGTTGCACCGTGATAAAGACCAGTTTCGCTGCTAACAATCTGGCAGGTCGCTTTTGATAGCCGACACTGTCAAGTGCAGTATCTCCCACGGGGCTCATAGTTACCCTTGTCAGCTCCTAGCTCTGTACAAGTGACTAACTTAAATGTCAGATACGTTTGCAGCTCTTCCAGGCTTCTATCGCCTTTTATTTTTGTACCTTGAACCCCGTCAGTATAATCCTCCTTGGCCGGTAGCGCAACTCAGTCTAGACATCATTCCAGTGTCGACTGCCATTCCTGCCTTAGTTGTCTGGATGGCACCGGGCGCAAACTGGTTCTACCATGAGCAAATCCCGTCTAGTGCCCCAGTAGCCGTTTCATCGGATGGTCGGTCACTTATGATCTTATCGCAGCTTGTCAACTGTATGTCTCGAGTCCTGAACTGCGAACATAGTTGAACACTCACATTGAGCTTAGGCTACCTGTTACTTAGCCTCTTGTCCTCTATCGTTTTCCGTGCCGTCCGAGATACACTCCGTGACAATCCGGCCGGGCAGGAACGAATACTGGGTGCAAGCTTTTTGGCACTGGCAATTGCTGATGTGAGTAGAGCATTTGAAAGCCCGGTTCCTCGTAACGTCTTGTGTTGTTGAGCATCCTCACTTCTGAAAACCTGTATGCAACTATACCCACAGGTAACGCAGTGAGTAACACGGTACTTTGGAAATCCCAGGATTGCGGCTGATCGTAGATCCTTCACTAAAGTATCCTCGCAACCTTCATCCACCTTCCTGAAAGCTTGCGTTACGATCCTCGGAGTTGGAACGGCACGACCCACGGTAATATCACGGTCACCTTGTTTCTCTTCCTCGCGAGGTTAGAGGCATTTCATTCCCCGCGTCCCTTTCTAAGCATCTCTTATTCACCAGAATCTCMTGGTTTTTGGGTGTTGGCCGAACCCGATTTTATTTCGGTCAACGGCGAATGGACCGCACGAAGTCAGATTAAGAATGCCATTTGCTGGGTTGCTATGGGAAAGGTCGGACTTACGAATCGCTGCGAGGGTAGCTGTTAGCTTGAATGGTACTAAAGCTCGTCACCAGAGAATCTGGCAGCGGCTAGTTCAGTATGTGGGTTGACAGCTTTCGTATTACCGTTAATACTCGATCTGGCGGCCTAGTAGCCTGGATACTTTGTATAATCCAATGAGATACTCTCCATGGTTTTTGTTTGCCGATGGACAATGTTTAAGGTACTCGTAGAACGTTCGATTCACTGTAGGAGTTTACAACTGCAGATATTCTAATAGCACATTTCCTAAMTAGAAATATACCTTTCTTCTAGAACCGTGAATCGACAAATGCAGCAGTTCCCGTGCGTAGATGAGCGCCCAATCTGCGAGCTTGAGGTCGGGTGGTCTACTGCACTCGACCCGTTACGGCTTATGCGTCTCGCAGCATGGTAAAGTAAGATGACAAACTCTAGCCTGCTAGGAGCTGTCCTGCCGCTAGCTGTGATGTTCAAAATCTTGAAGGAATCGCAGCAGTGACAATTGCATTACCACTATGCTATTTTTTTTTTGATGTGGGCGTTGGTGTGGGGGTGGGGGGCGCGACGCTTCGGGCTCTGGGGGTTGGGTATGAGGACCAAAAGGGGTGTAGGTGGTGAAGATCAGGTCTCGGTTCGAGTGGCCCGCAGGTTATATCGTGAGAAGGAAACAAACATGACGGCGGTCGGCTTGGGCTGCAGGACAGTGCCAGACTCCGATGGGGTGAGACCAATGTGGTAGCAATCCAGGTAATAATTCCCCATCTATTTCTGGAGCAACTATTGATGAAGGGCGGATTATACAATAAGGATTGTGGCACTATCCTCCAAGTTTCTGTGAGCTTCAGGGTCGCATGGAACCATCAGCCCACAGTGAGACCCAGCGAGAAAAGAGAATGGTGGCATAATCGACATTCCTTTTGTCACTGAAGCTCTAAAGGGGCAGTTAGTGATGTTTGTGGTCGTAGGGCGAGGAGTGGGGGGCATACGTTGTGTCCGAACTTGGTGGCCAGAAATAGATGTGGCGGCGCTTATCCAGCCGGTTAGAGATGGTGTTTTATCCTTCACAACCATTTGATAGATATTCACAAGGACAGGTAATCTGTGAAGAGATAAATGAGGGGACCTAGGTTAACTTGTGCGGTTGTCCGGGTGAGACCGGGTGAGGGGGTCGGTGTATACCTGGTAAGCGCGAAGGACCAGACGACTTCCAATTTGGAGTGAAACACATCCGTTTTGCCATGCGATCGAGAGGAAAAAGAGCGTAGGTGATAGTAGCAAGATGCGCTGTCGATTAAGGAATAGGGTGCTAGAGTAGAATAAGGTTAACCGAGCGTATGTGCATTAACTATCAGTGGACCTACTGCCCATTGACTATAATATTCAACAACCTCGTTCATGTCACTTTCAGATAGCGAGGGCTCGTCGAGAAGCCCCGTAAAGGTCTGATAGGTGACCAGCAGAGATTAAAATGGGCGGGAGTCCAGGGGGGGGTTATCGTTGAGCGAGGGTGGCTTTAGTGAGATGGGGATGCTGTGACTTGGGCTGGATCTCTCGAGGTTGAGCTGCGGCAGAAGTGGTGGTGTCCTGTGCTTCGTTGAGATTGTTGTGGTGTATGAGAAGTGGTGCGCRATGGGAGAGTCGGGTTCTTGGGCGTCTTATAGCGAAAATGACCCGTACGGACCAAAACCCGAGACTATCCTTGACCTCTTGAAGTCAAGGATATCTGGGAAGGCGAAACGGTCAATAAGGTCGTAAATGGGGTGGGTTATCGCAGACCGGATGCTTTGGCTGGGGGAGGAAGATGACGGTAAGAAAAATATATAGGACGAACTTGGGGTGATGAGGGCGGAGAGAAGCAGGGCGAGCGACTGCGTCTGGACAAGACAAAACTGGGGTGCGAAATTGCGCTGGAGGAATGTGGGTCGGGTAAATGAGGAAAGGGGGGGGAAGGCGTTTTGTTTGTCACGTTTTAGAATTGGTAGCGTCTTCCTGTCCAGCTCTCTTTCCGGACCCACAGGACCACCGTCCCCAGTCATCTCTCATTTTTCTCTCCTTCTCTTCAAGCACTAGTCTGCTATCTGGAAGGCCTCCTCTTGCGGTAGGGCACTTGATCTTCTTCACTCGTTGCGCAATTCTTTTTCCTTTCTCCTTATCCGCGGTGTACTTCTTTCAAACGCCCGATGTTCAGCTTTTTTTTTTCTGCTTGTCCTTTGACGAAGCCTTTTCGTTGTCACGTTCGTGGTGACGGTTGTCCACGGACTTCTGTGGGCGGGCCCTTTTCCTTTGCCATGTAGCGAGAATATTTTTGAGGAGGAAATTTTTTGACGCTTTGACCTGTTGGCATTCTAAGTTGACTCATCCCGTTCTTGTCGTTCAGCTGGCCATTGACACACTCAATTCCTTGACTGTTCGTCGAGTCCTAGCCGTTGGCAGATTTTTGTCTTTTTTTTGAAAGGGAAATGGTGGCAGGAGGCCGTTTGGGGGGAGGCCGTTGCTTCAGCCGGAGAACTCAGGACGCCGTAAGTAAACTGTTACATTCATCTTGAAGCCTTCGCGTTCACTTTCATTGATCTTGCTCCGTAGACCTAACTCTTGAGACAATTTCTTCCTTGAGGAAAGACAGGGGTTCGACTGCGGTGACATAAAATAGTTGCATCTTCAAGCCTTGAAGCATCATCTCTTTGATCTTTCGACGGTCATCTTCTTGTTGTAAAGCCCAATTTTTCTGGACTGCCTTGACGTTCATTTGACTTGTGTGTTTTCAGGATAGTTTCGATCACTCCAGGGCCAAAGTGCGACATATCATGTCAATTTCGAAGAAGAAAATTGGCATATGATGCCCCATCCCTAGGGATTTCCATGTGCAGGGGCCACAGAAAATAGACAGCAAAACTCTTGTATCAAGCGACATTGTGGCACTGAGACGCCGGTAAGTGTTCAGTCCGAATTTGTTGAAAATTGCGCATTGGCCGTTGTTGTGAAGATGCAATGTACATTCTTGCGTTGCTTCGACACCTGGAACTTGGCTCCAGGCTGTTTTCTTGCACTTTTCTTGCGCTTTGTTCGGTCTTTTCTTATTTCTTGCTGTTGCTTGCTCTTCTGCCTTGCGTCTGCTCGGGCTTTTGGTCTTGGATTTCACACTGCCGATCATTGAAGAGGTTGCGCAGTTCCGATGCGCATGGTGGTTGAAACAGATCTCTATTACCTTGGCTTCTCACCGTTGCAGCCGCCCCCGCTGACCTGGACATGGTGGTTTATAGCAATCTGACTCACCGGCACTGATGACTCATTAGGCAGCTGTCACCGCGTGACGTTACGATACAACGCGTTTCCATTTTCGGGAACGCACTAATATATGACATTGACGCTCGTAAGTGAAGCCGTGATTGTTGTTTTTTGCGTGCGCAGGGAGACACATGCTGACAAGGAACAAAGAATGAAAGACAGGAATTTGTGGACCTATCTTTTCCGTGAAGAAAGAGGCTGGAACCTCGYCCGGCGGATCACGAGGCGCGTTCTGGAAGAATYCGCACGCGAGCCCCGCCGCGTTGGTCCCACACTCCCACTCCTGACATCTCGATGGTTCCAAGGGTCGACGTAATGCAGTCCAGCTATCTCTGGGTCGAATAATTTGACCGACAATTCAAGTGATTCAAGGAGCCGGAACCTCCGCGCCAGTTCTCCCCCAACTCCGCCGTGCGCCTGTCAAGGTGGGCGCAGCGGTCTTGCCGGTGCGGGTTTGCCTCAGAATCAAGAAATCCCGAGCGGACCTGCGTTTTCGTTCGTGATATGCTTTTGGAACGGAATCCATTGGCGCTTCCTTCGTAGACTCGGTTACACCAATCTTGGAGAAGAAGCGGGGGAGGGGACTGGCTGTCATGGGCATCAAATCGATCTCAAAGGAGTATAGTTCATTGACTTCGGGATCGGGTAAGTCTCCCCCATTGTATCATTTCATGGGCCTGGAAAATATTATGCTTCAGGGTGACAGACTCCAACATTGAATTAAACCCGAATATTTTCAACCCAGAAAGCGATTAAGCCAATCTAAATTTTTTCGTCGGATTATAAGAACCGGGTCTAGCGATATCTTCCTCGTTCCCTATCCACCACCACCACCACCACCGCCCTCCTTACAACCCAGATGCACACTGCAGCGAAATCTTCCCTTAAGCCTTATGCGCCAAGCGGAGTACTCGGCTCGTCCGACTATTTCGACGCCCCAGGCTTTTCCAGGGTTTACAACGCCCAATTCCTCCGCGATAACATTCGAAGAGCGCATCCACCCGCTCTTCACCTCGATGACAAGGTCTTGGTATGTGGAGAACGTGYCAGTTTAGCTCAGTTCTCATTCGAAAAATAACGAAACACAGGAAGAAGGCCTCGAAAAAAGCAATGAGTTTCTAGTACGGCCATTTTGCATTGCTTCGCCGTTCGATCGCCTCATGTTCGATCACAAGTCTGGTAACAGTGACTCTGCGATGGAGGAACCCGAGGACGGYGTGATTTCTCCGCTCGAATTGCCTGTTAGTGTGATAACCAACCACCACACACCGACCCCATCTATCCTTATCTTGGCTCATTCACGACATTTTAGCCGCGTCTGTTAAGSTTTACCGTGGTTGATCGCGGCGACGACTCGGCGCTGTGGGGGCCGCCTCCCGAATTGGATCTCGCAGAACTCGATCGCCGCCTCGAGTCCATTGCGCGYATTCAACGCCTCGAGAGAGCGGGTCTGCTGCATGTACGTGAGAGATCCTCCCCATCTGGGCGTTTGCCAGTACATGAACGGGGGCGCGATGCTAATATAACCGCCCTTCAGGAGTTTTTCGCCTTTGTCAATGCRACCCGTGCCTGATAGCTCCGTTTGGACCTGTGGCGTCACTTGCCGCTCTTTCTTTTTTTTCTTCAAATCCTATTCTCCATTTGGCTTCAATTGTATCAATTTTTTTTTTTTTAATTTTTTTTTTTGATAAACTCCCCCACCCCCTCCCCAAAATTTCAGCATTGTATCATACTTTTCTTGAATTGCGTATCACCCCACTCACTCACACATCACATTCAGTAACGCATTAATGATCTATATGATATTTTATGTAGTCAAAATATAATGTTAGTTTCCGTCGATGCTTTTCGGGACAACGAAGGTACATGAAAAATGCGGGGTATAGTGGACACAGAGATGCATGCGRTGAGATGTCATTAAATCATTGAAATTATTCACCACGACCGGAATGATGCGCCATGTGCACCCAAATCGGCTGGAAGATGGAATATAGAAGAGTAGAGAGTTCTTGAATGATATGAACCGAAAGCACTATCCAGAAATGTACAAGTCAGTGTAAAGTGGCGGGTGATACCCCCACGAACCGGGAAAAATAGTGGGTAGAAGGTGGCCTTTCCCCCATTAGCGATGGGTGACAACGGAAGAGAGCCAATCCTGGTCTCACGAGTAGAAGCATGCAAAAAGACGCTTAACAATGTTCGAAACAAGTTAGCTCCCGCCGCCTCCGCCTGTGGATCGGCCACCGTGAACAACGGCGGGTTGAGTGGTATCACCCACATGGACGTCGTTGGCCCGTTGGCCCCCATTCCCACCAGCGATGAGGTCTGGAAACAACCCGATGAGAAGGCGGTCGAGAAGGACGACAACGAGGTGAGCATTGCACGGTTGGGATGTAAGTGGATCAAGTGCTGCGCCTAAGGTGACAGATGGATCGTCGCCTAGGAGAAGTGGTAGGAGGTGTGCTAGAGAAGAGGGAGTCAGTCGCGAGGCAACACGGAAGGAAAAGAAAGCACCCACAAAGCCCGCCTTTGCCTCTCCAGTTGACCAACTTCTCCCTTAGCGCGAGTTGTTCTTCTGGAGTCGGTTCAACAGGGGGAGGGCCTGGATACCCATTCGGAAACATGGTCTTCTTGCTGAGCCTCACAACATTCAAAATGAAACCAGGCGAAAGTGCAGTGTACAGCAAATGAGGCAACAGTTTATCAAGAAAGGGGGTCATAGAGGCCGAGACGATTTCAAGTAGGTGCATGAGCGTGGTTGCGGCAAGTCGGTCGTTGGTGAGAAACACTTCAGAGAAGAGTGCCAAAGAAGGGGAAGCATAGCTGATGCACTGGACCCGAGGGGGTTGCTTGTCGGAGGGGAGGGAGTAATTAGCTGGTGGAAGGCCTGTTGCAGGAATTTCGCTACGTAGTGAATGGGGGAAGACGGATCGAGAGGGGTAGGAGACACTGGAAATCATGGAAGGGGTGGGAGATATGGACGAGGGTTGAGACATGGGCATGGAGTGCGATTGCGGTAGGGGGGGCTCGGCGTCCTCTTTAATTGGAGGTGGTTGAGGAGATGGAAGTGTGGGAGTTGTAGAACGAGGGGATTGTGTTGGGGACTGGTTGACAAGCTTGATGGTGCTTACCGCATGTTTGTAGGCATGTATGAGGGCAAGGCAGGTACTTGAAAAAGATTGGAGGGCAGAKAGGACGACGATAATTAGGGTGTGGAAGGAAAATGGAGCCGGCGTTGGCTGAGGTGGGGGCTGGAGAGTGTGTCGTGAGAGGGGAGGAAGCAGGAGACAGGAGGCATGGTACCTGGAATAGATGCTCTTCTTCACTGGACCCCAGCAAATCAAGGATGACGTTCTGAAGRAACCAAGGCTGTGTGATCTTGGGAATAACGTCGTTTACAAGAACCTTGACAATGACTTCGCGGACAATGAGGCGCTCGGCGTCTGGCATGTAATCCTCTGGTGGTAAGCTCATTTTGAGGATGTGGTCGACAATCTGACGATAATACTCATGGTCTATAGTCCCGTCTGCAGACAAGGCGATGTGCGACTGGAGGTGGTGAAAGAGCAGGGACAGGGGRGCGGCACCACCCGTGGCATACGAGGTCGAGACCTTGGAGGCAGCATTGCGGTAGTCGCGGTAGTGCTGTGAGAGTATGATAGGCAGGTCCTGGAAGACAAGGGACGCGAGGTCGAGGTTGAGAGCACGRGCCTCGAGGGCACGGACGAYGGTGGTGASTATCTGGGATACTTGGGGGAGAAGYTCTTTGTCATAACGAGAGAGCTTTGTCCACCAGGGGCTGATGTAGGCGCGGAGGGAGAGGGCGATGAAGTCGTAGAGTTCGGCCTGGAGCTCTGGCGGGGCTGCGGACGCGAGCAGCGGGGGGAGGTCGGCGGCAGAGTGGTTGGGGAAGAGGATGCGGCGRGCGAGGGACTGGTGGGGACGGGCGGCCATTCGAGAAGAAGGAACAACGGGAGAGGGAAGGCGGTCGCACGTGACCYTCATGCTTTCACACTCATTGCTCGTTGGCGTCGTCGTCGCCGGGGCTGGCGCTGCTGTCGGGGCTCTCGTCCTTCTGCTCCTCCTCCGCCGCACTCTCCGCGGGAGGGCCGCTGTGCCCCTCCCTCCCATCCAGCCCYTGGCCCACCGACGCGAGCAGCAGCTTGCCCACTTTGAAGCCGCCATCCGTGTACAGTCCACGTATGGACCCACTCTGCTTGCCATGCCCGCGCCATTCTCTCTCCAACTCGATTCCCCCTCGCTGGGYGGGAGTAACGTGTCACTGCTTGGAAAAGACAGCCCGTCTAGTCGCCACACCAGCTACGCGCCTACTGGCGAAGGGACTGAAGAACTTGCSACCTTGCCACCACTCGACCCCCTTCAGTCCGTTCCGCTTCCGCTATTTACACCCGTCCATTCTTCGTCCTCCGTCAATTTGTATTTGAACGATACCCAACCCTATCCCCCCTCCAGCTTCCCCTTCGCCTCCTCAGCTGCGCCTCGGCGCTCCAGGTCACTCTCCCGACCAACCCGAGACGACCACTCTCCCCACCGCCGCGCACCCTCTGCTGCCGCGTCCCGCGCCCCCAGCCGAGGCGGGCTGCCCCACGGCCCGCACAGTCAGGTGCAAATTGTGCTGCCAGCCCCTCTCGGAACTGGGTACGCGCCAAGCTCGACGCGGCACACGCARTCCGAGCACGATACGCCCTCGGACCGCACGAGTATTGTGGACAGATGGGTGCCCGTAGGGACCGCCCTCTGATGATCGGCCCCAAAATAGCAGATGGCGTGGTAATCTTATCTGTTTGGGGTCGCCCCTCGCCCGAGTCTCCCACCCCCTTCTCCCCATCCCCCATGGCCTCCGCACACCACCCTCCGAATGCCCCCATCCTCATTTCCCACCCCGACGCAGATGCTCTTGTCGAAAATCTCGCCGACTTTGTCTCCAAAGCCCAGAAAGAGGCCATTGACAAAAAGGGGCGTTTCACCGTCGCCCTCTCCGGCGGCTCTCTCCCAAAAATGCTCCGCGGCCTCATCAAGCACCCCGACATCAAGTGGAACAAGTGGTCAGTACGTGCTGCACATCCCATAATTGCCCTGCTTAGCCGCAACGCAGGCATGTCTATTATGTCGATGAACGCGTAGTCCCGCTCGATCATCCTGATTCAAACCACCTCGCCTGCAAAACCCACCTCTATTCCAAGGTGCCCATTCCTGAGAGTCATATCCACACCATCGACACCACACTCCTCGACGACCTTGAGGAGCTCTCGGACGCATACGAGAAGGAGCTCATCCGTGAATTTGCCCAAAAGGATTCTGCCCGCTTCCCTGTCTTTGACCTGATTTTGCTTGGCATGGGGCCTGATGGCCACACTGCGTCTCTCTTCCCAGACCACGAACTCCTGTCAGAACGGGATCGCTGGGTGGCTTACGTCGAGGACTCTCCTAAACCCCCGCCRAAGCGCRTCACTCTGACRTACCCCGTYATCAATCATGCTGCACGGATCGCGTTCGTAGCCGCTGGCGGGGAGAAGCAGGACATATTAAAGCAGGTGCTAGACCAGCCYGAGTCGGGGTTGCCGGCTGCGCGAGTCCAGCCGAATTTTCCGGGCCAGCTATACTGGTTTGTGGATGATGCCGCGGCAGCCAAGGKAGCGTACAAGAGAACACCGTCTGTATTGTAAAAGTAAMAGGTTATTATCATCAACAACACGTTTTTTTCCTTTCTGTCCACGCAAGGACGGCGTTTTTTGATGCAAGGACATATATATATAAAGCCCATCAGCCCTCTCGCCTGATGGATCAACACGATGGARACTGGTTCCGAGCCGCCTGATCTCGACTCCAGACACATCTCCAATGTCGTCGCAAGAAATGTCCAGCTATCGCTCACTCCGCGCCTCCAAAGCGGACGCGCAGGGGCTCATCTGGACGCGAAGTATGTCGGCAAGGTCTACAGGGACTCCATTCCGGTCCGTCTTCTGGATTATCCCGTGCATCCCGTCCCGCCGTCCCAGCTCACCCAGGGCTTGTAGTGGATGACCTATGCGCTTGAGCTCAGGGGAAGTTACCCGGGAAAGGTCCCCAGCTCCGCCCTCGCTCTGATATTCCCCAAGGGGACCAAGGCTCGGGAATCTTTGGTATGCCTCCCCCCTACCCCTTGTCCCCCGGCATTTGAGCCCCCAGTTGTGACACTCCCGCCAGCTCACCAAAACAGCTGCTATCCGAGCCCAGCTGGAGTGGGCCGCACCCAAGATCTATGGCATCTCGCCCGAAAACGATCCCAAAAGCTACAACATCGTTGTTATGGAGGATGTGCGTTCCCCAATGGCCCGTGCTATAACTTCTCAACATTTACAGTGGCATCAAAACCATAAACAAACTAGGTCGAAGCAACCGGGTATCCTCTCCACGCGGTATGGCCCAATATCAATGACGAGCAAAAAAAGGCCGTCTTGGAAAAGGTCGCCGACATCCTCTGCGCCGCGATCCATATCCGGCCACCCCCAGATATGCAAGCGAGACCATCACCATCCCCGCAYCCACCGCGATCCAATGCCCGCGAACCTGCTACTGCGTCCACGTCGTCTACCACTCTTGGTGATCCCAATTTTACCCGTGCCCGACTCTCGGCGACCAACTTTGAACACCTCCGCAAAGCATATACACTCATCTATTCCGGCTTATTTCACCCCAACGGCGACCCTAACGAAGTCGCGTTCAGGAATCGCTTTCAGGATTTTAATACGTATACAATGTCCCCGCAGGAAACGGTGCGCGTTAGGAACCTTCATGAGCTCATCCGGATGCACATGTCCGATTTCGCGGGTGGCAACTTTTTGCCCCCACATATCTCGGGCGCCGGGAGAGGACAATTCAAGGATGCGAAGGAAAAGAACAAATTYCACGAGAGACTAACCGTCGTGCAAACGATCCTCTCCGCRTCCATATTCAGAYTGCAGCACAAGAGCATGCAAATGTCCTCGTTCATTGTCTCCTTCGAGGATGACGCCACAGTCAAGTCGGTGGTGCTCACACARTGGGAAAAGGCGTTCTACGCACCGCTCTGGGCCTCATGTCACCTCCCTCCATGGCTTGAGCTCCTYGATCCCGAGATCGAGCAACCCGCGATGCCGCCGGAGGAGATGAATAAGTGGCGGGAGTAYATGATTTACCATCTCATGTTGAAGAAGGAGAGGCTGCCGAGGAGCTGGATATGGTTTGTCGCCCATGTGTATGGTGAGCTGGAGAGGCATTTTGAGATGATTTTGACGGCGACGTGGGTGTGGAATGCGAAGACGGAGCCTTGGTTGAAGGAGGTCTTGCAGCATGCAGAGAAAAAGCGGACCTCGGCATATAAGAAAGGATCGGATCCTTTTGTACCCCTGGCGGGTATAAAGACAATGGACGTCAATTTTTCGGAGTGTTTGGGCAAGTGGATGCCTTTTGCTAGAAAATTCGTCGCTGAAGAGGGGTTGGYGAACCTCGGTGGGTGACATTGTGAATGTGCTTGGTGATTTGTACTTCCGGAGATGTCGTATTCGCGAACTTTTGGAATAGTGACTCTTAATAAGCCTGTGGCACCACTCAGTATTTACGCATCCCAAAAAAACTTTGAACTTGCAAAGGCCCCCTATAGCCGATAGATTRATTAGACGCCCACAAGCGTGATMTCAACTGGCACTTGCTGCAACCACGCCACTGAGTATACCCTTGCAACTAACCCTGATGATCAACTATATAATTTTGTTATCACGACAGGGTAAGTAGTTTAGTACGTGTGTCTCACTCCGAAAGATGTCCCCCAGCTTCATTCATTCAATTTCTGCCTTTCCTTCAGGAAAGGTCCGCCTGGCCAAATGGTACGCCACCCTTCCCAACAAGACWAAGAACACTATTATCCGCGACGTGACCCAGCTCGTGCTGAGTCGTAAACCAAAGATGTGCAACGTAATCGAGTACAAAGGTCTGCCCGCTGTGGCGTTTCTCCCGAAACACTTCTGACCGCGTCGTAAAACACAAATTGCGTGCCCTTTTTTTTTTTTGGGGGCCTCATATGGGGGGGATGCACATCCATAGGCAGAAAGGTGCTCCGCATCTTTTTAGATTGCAGGTGGCTGAAAAAGAAAAGCTCATGAGCCAAACTCTTGGGCTACCGCCGATGACAACAACTAGGTCGTCTACAGACGCTACGCCTCCCTTTTCTTCCTCGCGGAGATAGACACTTTAGATAACGAGCTGGCAACCCTCGAAATTCTTCATCGTTATGTCGAGACCCTCGACCGGTTCTTTGGGAACGTACGCCGTATTTTTTCTTCTGTGTAGTTCTCTTTCTGATGTATGTATCGTACACACTCGCTAGGTGTGTGAGTTAGACTTGTGAGTGTTAACCACATGCCGGCCCGTGTCCTTTCCTGTTATCTGACGAAGGCGACCCTGAAACATAAGGATATTTAATTTTGACCAAGCCTATTATGTTGGCTACACCATTTTTTCAGGATTATCTTCTTTTTTTTTTGAATCAAGTCTTTTTTTTTGGCAGATACTCGACGAACTCATTCTGGGTGGTGAGATCCAAGAATCTTCAAAGACCACAATGGCCAAATTGGTGAATTATCACAATTATCCTTGGATGCGTTCACGGGGGACACTCATGCCATTGTTTTTCTGACAGCTTGAGGGGTGGCAATTACATGAAAAGGACGAAAACTTAAGGGGCGCTTTGAGGGATGCAAGCCTGTTGTGAGACACAGATTAGGTCGCTTGTACTACGTAGAATTTACAGTATCAAGATGTGAAAAATCCGACAAGATGCAGAAGAAAAGCAGAGTCAAGAAATTGGGGGACAAGTGGAAAGCTGCGGTTTACCCGTAGATACTGTGTCTGCGATCCGGCGAATCAAGTGGTGTGTATAAGAGGTAGGAAGGCGAGTAGTAGTGCCGGAAGCCTCAGACAGCAGTCTGACCAATAAATTCTGAGGGATGGCATACAACGATGCGGTACAAAACCCTCAGCCCTTCTGCTTGAAATAATCATCTTGAAAGTTGAAGTGCGATGGTGTAGCATCCTCAGTCTGGTTAAACCTATCAATACAATACGAGACAATCACCTGGCGAAAAACACGAACCGAGAGAGGCGTAGCCATTTTATCCCCTGCGCTCTTGACGATTACGAACCTCCTGTACTCGTACAAAATCGCCGGGTGTCGTTGAATGGCCACGATATTCTGAGCAATGTTTTGCTGCACCACTCTCAGCCAATCATTCTTGGGCGCATTGGCACAAAGAGAATTAAAGGCAGTAACACCACTAGTAAGAGCACCGAGTGGGTTGATGGTACCACAGCAATCGTGGAGCCAGGACTTCATGTTTTCAACAGACGTCGTCAATTCTGGGGGTGCAGTCAGGAAAGCTAGTTCGCCTTCCGCAATAGCCGTTAAAAGGTTCTGGTGAACGAACGTCGCCCTGTAGAGAATGGTATCAAAGCAACTGCAAAACTTGATAAAATATACACGGACCCTTTTTTATTGTACAGAGACAAGGGATCTTCATCTTCACACGAGGATTTGGCAAGATATCCAAGACAGCTAGGGGTAATAAACGCCATCCATAGAGGGTGCTCATTAATTCTTYGAATCAAACGCATTGTACCAGCACAGTTCTCAATGAACGCGCTTGGAGTGAATGTCACAATGCCTCCTGAACAACCGAAGGAATGAGTTGAACGTAAACACAATAAAACTATTTCATACCAATCGGATAGATCTCGCGGACCCCCCACATATGGCGTGGCACGTCTCCGTCCGTTCCATAGATATAGAATCGTATATCCAGTGATATTCGTTTCTGCGTCAGCGGCGACCTGTGGAAGTTCCGTACAGACCCCACGTGAACGAATACGACACGAAGTCTAGACTCTTTCTTCGAGTCGTGTTTCCACTCCTGCGCCTGACAAGCATCGAGGATCTTCTTCAGCATCTCGTATTCGATGTGCTCGGACCTATCATCTGCTTTCTCAAACTCATGATATATGGCGTATTGCCGGAAGTTTGTTGTTAACCATTCATAGAGGTCCGGTGGAAATTTGAGTGCTTGGAGAGCAAAATGGAAGATTGCATTCCTGCGGAGCGAAGACATCCACTCAAGTCGTGGGCCTGGGTGTCCATCTACTGCTCGTTTGCGGCTGTCAAATGCAGGACTGAGGCGAGATGGAATAATATCGCTCAGAGGCAATCTGGACTCTTCTTTGTAGACCGCGGGGGTGAGTACCCATCCATGGAGTGAGACGACCAGACTGCCGGTAGCAGAGGCAATGATTTCGGATGGCACCTCTAACTGGTTGATCAAACCTTGGAGGGTGGGGGGAAAGATAAGGAGGTGACCAACGAGGTTGGTTTCGTACCAGACGGGCACAAGAACAACCTATTACACGTTCATGGCATCCTATTCGAGTTTTGTTATGTACTCACCTTGGCGTGCTTGGTCATGTAATCCACAATAGTTTTAAAGGATGATACTGTCTCGCTATCCAGCGCAGAGAGCRTTGCAAATTGGTCTGCAGACTTGCAAGCCTCCAGGAAAACCGGTACATCYGACGCATCGTGAAAAGAAATAAAGTTCAAGCGATCCATTGGTTCAAATGTCAGAGGGATGCGCATCCCRCGAGGTTTGGGATTGGTAGTGTTTGTGCAGACCACAGTGCCAATTAGATCTTCGCCGTCTGCTTTGAGGACGAAAAGTTTTCCTTCCCATTTCCATTTCTTTGGTATCCTAAACATCACACATGAGGTACATGCAGAGCTGCGTCCATGCGAACCTACTTTCCAGGGATGACGGTCGACTTCCGTGTTATAAGTAAGGGAGGGGGTTTTGGTTCAAACGTGGGTTCTACTGTTGGTCTAGACGTCATAGAGCGTCAGAAAACTTGCAATGGTCGGCGATTCGCCAGAATGTTGGGAGACAAACTCGAGAGGAGCCGAAAAGCTGAAAAATCAGCCTGAGAACCCTTAACAATGTTCAAAGGACTTACCCAGGCATGGATTTGGTCACTGATGAGAGGAAATCGTTGACAGCAGATTCAGCTGTASATCTAATAACAAGTAGAGTCCATCAGTCGCACAGTRGCGAGAATTCTTGGACCTACGATGAYGTCCAACGACCGTCTCCCTGTGGTGATTCTATCGCAGTGGGGGACAGGATGGAGAAGGGATCAGGCAGTGTGCCGGAGTAATCGGTTGGAGAGGTGGTATTGAGTGCGTTCAGCGTTAAATCTGGCGATTGAAGCGTAGGGGACTCGATAGGCGATTCGTCTGGGATCAAGCCCGCGTTGCCCGAAGATGAGGTTTTCTTAAATCGCAATGGATGCAAAACACTCTTTAAAGATGAGAATCTAGATTGGAGCCCTTTCGGGTTGACGGGTTCTAAAGCAGCGTGCGCAAGCTTTTGTTTGATCGAGATGCCTGATCTCGGTGCAGCAAGTGTCGATGAGCTTTCGATGAGTTTATTGTGAGGGTCCGTGAAGCGATGAGGTACTTGGGGAGGTATCGCAGGACTTGTTTTCGTGCTGCCCAAGCTCGGTCGCGTTAAGGATGAGACAGAGGGGTTGCGCTCTGGTGCTGGTCGGGTCTCAGATTGGGGTTTAGGTGAAACTACCACAGCCTCATTCGCTGCTTCGACAGAAAACAGGGATGATGGTGAGTCGTGAAGAACCTCCTCCTTGCCTTTTCCCTGAGACGAAAAGTTGGCTCGATCGACCAATAGACGAACATGGCATACCTTATCGATTGGCTGCCGTACCGGTGTTTTATCCCTAACCAGCTCATCTATCGAATCCTGGGCTTGTGTGTAGGTGTTAGGTACCTTGGCCTTGCGCTTAACTTGTACGAAAAGCGGCTAAAGAGAGAAAATATGAGCCCCATGAACACTGTAAATGGGGAAGCTCTTACCTCGCCATCCGAAGTAGCTGGGGACAGAACATTCTGCCTCGTTGCGGGTATCCTCAGTTTCAATTTCTCTTGAGCCAGAGGTAGGTCACTATCTGAACTGTGATCCGATCCTGAGCTGGTAACCGTGACCCGACGTCTCTGAAGAAAATTGAACACGGAATATAGCGTCGAGAAATTGGAACGCACCTTGGTCGGTTTCTTCTGCCGTCTTCGTGCCGTGGACGTGGATTTCACCTCTTTTGCAGGTGGCTCTGGACTCGAAGATTTTTCTATACTGGCTTCCAGTGCTATCCGCCTTTGAGTCTGCGCCGGCCACATCATGAAACTTCCTCATGACACATGGAAGAACGATTGCTAACCTCCTTCCGACGCTGCTCCTCCTGTTTTGAATAGCGATTTCGTTCTGCAGGGGTTATCTCTTGCCAAAATCGCCGTTTCTCCATCGCTACCCGTGCCTCTGAGCATCTTGAAACTATGCGTCTCTGCGAAGGCACTTACCAATCCACTTGGGGTCTGGCTCACACACGTATCCTTCAGGATAATCCTGCCAATCCATGCCAACACCCTCCCAGAAGCTTCGGAGGAGGCGCTCGCATTGAGAGAGATTGCTTTCAGGCTCCCAACTATCATAATCACGATTGGCAATAGATAAATGAACCCAGAAACTCGATCCTCACGTATTGGAATCCGAGTCATATCCAGCCCACTAGCGAAATGATATCAACACCATCGTCACAACATACCGCAAGATGCTCACTTTGACATGATACTCCTAGCCTCCGTCAATGTACTTAAGCCCAAGTTGAACACCACACGACGGTAGATCTCACCCATTTTCGCTTCTTGGCCGACGCAACGCGAGCTCTGAGAATCAACTCTGGCGTTGGCAGGAGAGATAAATTAGAGGCTCGCGTGTTRRACYAGGAAGAGACGTACCGACTGTATATATGCCCGCATCCTCATCTGAATCCACAGTTTCGACGAGCTTGCGTTTCTTTGATTTGGAATTGGCGCCCATTGTTGCAAGTGGTCGAGCGTCCAGAGGTTAAAACCCGCCAAAGGGCTGTCGGACATGCTACTTAATTTCGGCTTCAACGTCATAAATTCCCACGAGAGGCGTCAATCACATTTCGTTAACATGGGTATACTAATAGGCCTACAAGGACGGCAAGAATCGCCGTCTCTCTCCCAAACCTTACAATATGCGCATCTAACAAGTACATGGACCGTTGGATTGCGGTGTCTCTGGTCGAAGTGGTATGCTGTCCTGGAAATCCTCTGACCTGCAAGGTTATTGTTAGCAGAATGTCTGATTGGAAACGGCGGTACAGACGGAAGCTCAGCATCCCGTTCCAGTGCATTCTTGGCAACCGTGACAAATGCCTGTTCCACGTTTATAGCATCCTTCGCAGATGTTTCAAAGTATGGGATGTTGCCTTTGGACTGGCACCATGCCATGGCACGTTTCTGGGACACCTTGACCACAGCCATTAGCCACCAATGGCGACTTGAGTTAATCAAGAACCAAACCTGTCTCTTTCCCTCCTCCACGTCGATCTTGTTCCCCAGTAGCACAAATGGAAAGTCCTYCGGRTTATGAGGGCCAGCCTGAATGAGGAACTCATCTCGCCAGCTATCAAGAGCGTCAAAAGATTTTGCGTTATTGACATCATAGACCAGWACACAGCAGTCGGCGCCACGATAGAATGCGACCCCTAGAGACTGAAAACGTTCTTGACCCGCTGTGTCCCATAGCTGGATACTTGTTAGCATGTACCCCAGGGTTCTGAATAAGGGGCGTACCTGCATAGTCGCGAGTTTATCATCCACCACAACTTCCTTTGTTAGGCTAAGCGYYAAGTTAGTGCCTGAAGCTAGTAACTTAMTCAGGGCGACTCACAAGTCTGCACCAATAGTTGCTTTGTATTGGTTATTAAATCTCTTGTTCACATATTGATTCATAAGAGACGTCTTTCCGACACTGAGCGCAGGGAAGAGCATATTAAGCCTCCTGCTGTGAATAGCATGTGTGAGATGGCTGACCCACTGTCGCCCAGGATGATAACCTATAACCGGATGCCATTAACCCCCGGGGTCTGAAGAATAAACCAGGGCACACACACCTTCAAGCATACCCGGCCCATGGTGGTGCCAGAAATGCGAGTGAGTGAATGGAGCAGCAGACACAGGAGCTGTAACGGGCGATGCTTCCATTTAAGTCTTATGGAGATAGCGCCCTGTTGCCGCCGCTCGCTGGCTGTGAGAATCTCTCTACGCGCCTGGTCGTGACTCATTCTCCTACCCGGACAACCAACCCTGAAACACTGATGTCACTCTCGGTCCTTGTAGTGAATGGGTATCTATTGTAACAACCATATGCACTGCGGGAAGAGAGTACAGGCATGAGGGGACATCAAGTGGAAGTCAGAGCAAATGCAAAATCATAATGTATGTGCAGAAAGAAATTAGATCGCAGAAGAACAAGATTGGACATTATGGGGAATATATCATCGAGTCAAGGTCCCGGGCTAGTCGGCCATATGATATGCAAGCTCCAATGGCTCCGACGCTCAGCAACTGCAGCCATAGTTCTGCGAGCTTTCAGAATCCAACTGAATTGGGTCAGGGTAATCGACGTATCTGCGTGTAACCTGTCAGTTTTTAGCACGCAACATGAACAGTACTCGGACGCACAACTGTTCYTCTGCTTCCTGCTGCAAGGCGTTCTTGGCCACAGTCTGAAACGCCTGCTCCACATTGATAGCCTCCTTGGCRGAAGTCTCAAAGTAGGGAATGTTGCCCTTCGATTGACACCAGGTCATTGCACGTTTCTGGGTAACCTTTACGCCACCGCGTCAGCATCCAAGACACCAACCGCCAACACGAGGCAAAGAAAGTCACCTACCTGGCGTTTACCTTCCTCCACATCTATCTTGTTTCCCAAAACTACAAATGGGAAGTTCTCCGGATCATGTGGACTGGCCTGAATCAAAAACTCATCGCGCCAACTATCGAGCGTCTCGAACGATTTCGCACTATTGACRTCGTAAACGAGTACACAGCAATCCGCTCCACGGTAGAAGGCCACCCCCAATGATTGGAAGCGTTCCTGTCCAGCTGTATCCCAGAGCTGTAATGACAAGGGRGATGAGCGCTTGGTTCCCATGCATATTACCGGCCAACCGCACCTGCATGGTGACTAGTCTATCATCGACAATAACCTCCTTCGTCAGGCTAGTAAGAAATGAGTCCAGCGGTCCTGAGGAGGTCTGCAAGCGGAACATACAAGTCGGCTCCAATGGTAGCCTTGTACTGGTTGCTGAAGCGCTTGTTGACATACTGGTTCATGAGTGAGGTCTTCCCGACACTACAGAGGCACCTGTATCAGAAACAGGGGCCCAGAGAGCACGGACGGAATCAAGAACAGACCCGCTGTCGCCTGGAATGATGACCTGGTACCAGCCCCAATATGAGCAATGTGGGAGGCCATACATTGCCCGCAGCACACACCTTGAGAAGCACACGGCCCATGATGGTTGCGGAAGGGAGCGGGTAAAAGAACAAGGCGCGGTAATGAGTCGTGGAGAGGAGAGCCGTCAGCACCTTGCCCGATGGGGAARTTCAAACTCCGCCCCAAAGCAGACCTCCGCGTCTCCCTCGATCAGGCTCTCCCGATGGCTGAACCCTCGTGGCAAGAGCTCCTCCGCCTCCGTCTCATCGAACGCGATGCCAAGGAGTCGGCATTTGCTTCTGTCATCGAACAGTGTGCGTTTCATTATTCCTCCATTCTTGGCCCGCGTCTGAAACTCCACGCGTGAAGATCGCCGCCTTGCTCAGCAGACCAAACTCCTCAAGGAACGCAATGCATCGCTACTCCGAGCCGTAAATTCAGTCAAGGCCAGTCCAAATAACTCAACCGCCACCGCCCCAGGGACCTCAGACGAGTACGTTCCCCCTGGGCCGACAGCCCCAACCTATTGCTGACCCTGTTATCAGCAACCCTATCCGTGCAGCATACCTGGCGTCTCTAGAATCCCAAATATCCTCATTGCGGGACGAACTAGCGACTGTATACAAGACACAGGGCCAGAACGCTCAACGTCTGCTTGCTATGAATGAGACATTACGAGACAAGGAAGAGTTGGCAAGAATAGACTCCGAGAGCCTCAGAAAATCGAAAGATGAGCTTGCAATTCTCAAACGAAAAGTCGACCAACACGCAGAGTTGATGCAAGAGAAAGACCGGACGATGCAGGTACGCGGTGACCCCTTCTCATTTAGATGCTGTCTTCACCTGATCTACTAGATCCTGCATGACGAAATCAGCACTCTACAGTTGGAGTTAGGGCAAATAGAAGAGCGTAACCAGAACCTTCAAAAAGACAACGCGAAGCTTTTACAACGGTGGCTCGACGCAAAACAAGTGGAAGCCAATAAGATGAACGAGGCGAACCAGTTCTATGAAGATATGCGCTCTCGACATCAGGCCTCTCTAACCCGAAACGGTGCAGATAGCCCCGAAGGATCACCCTCGGGTCCGGGAAAAGGGGAGCTCAAAGCCAACCATCAGGAGACAGGGACCCCACAGGGGACATTGTCTCCAGCCTCCCAGACGATGAATCTGACACCGAATGGTTGATTGTAGTGGATTAAGTATCTAGGTGGTTGTAATCGCCTTCATATATACCCTTATCATATATCTTATCCACCTTGTAATGACCAAGGGTTCAATTCTTGCAGTCCAAACATCGATTCAGAGATGGATCAAGGTCACTGTATTCGAGGAATAYTTTATAAAAAACGGAAAGAAGAGAAAACGAGAATTTCAGGGGATCAAGAGATACATAAGCAGCCTGGAGAGAAGAATATAGACAAGGCACAAGGCAAAGTTGGCAACCGAAAGGGGTGTTAACTGCTACAGAGCATACTTGTTGCGTTGGTGGAGTATAACAATGATCAATCTCGCATCACTTCGGGATGAACGAGATAATGCAAAGGAATGACAGGGGGATACAAACATTATAAAAGTAGTGACTCAGTAGAAATATTCAAGCTTGGCCTGGCATGGATGCATCAGTGGCACCTTGTTGGCCGGCGGCAGCTTGTTGACCGTAATATCCTTGGTGCTGAATCAGTCGTCTGCATCAAGCGACAAGATCTGAGTGCTCACCCCCCCAGTAGTTCGAATAATAGGTGTTGGGATCAGCACCACCCCACTGAGCCTGGCCGCCTTGACCAGCCGCATTAGGATCCGCAACCCCTTGCTGGGGTCCACCAGTCAGCCCAAGAGCGGCACCTCCAGCCGCTGGCTGTGGCATTCCTGGGGACGTAGCACCGGGCGCACCTGGTTGCCCTGTGGCTTGGCCTGGGAATCCAGCATAGGCACCAAACCCGTATTGACCATAAGTGTTGGGCTGAGGCATCCCATACATGGGCTATTGGCACAAAATAAATAGCTGCAGCTATCGCGAACAGAAAAAAAAACATACCATGCTGGCATATGGAGCCGCGGTCGCAGTTGGGCTCATTGCTGCCGGCTGGGCCGGAGCCGCTCCATCAGCGCGATCCTTACCCCAACTGCATTTGATGGGCCTTCCGTGAACCATTTGACCTTGCAATTGAACAATGGCCATAGCAGCATGTTCGTGGGTGTCTAATTTCACAAAGGCAAAACCTCGATCGGCTTGCATGCGAATTTCTGAGAGATAGCCGATGGATTGGAACAACGGAATTAAATCCGCCTGAGTGCAGTAGGGGACTAGGTTACCGACATAGACCGTGGTATTGTAGGCAGGGGTCTGCTGGACAACAGATTCATAAGAGAGTGGTCCCCCCTGAAAGTTGATAGGGGCGGGTGCTCCACCAGAGCCACTGGTGGGACGAGGAGACTGCGTAGTAGCGGGTGGTCCGCCTTGCGTTTTTTGATTGGCCCAGTTGACGCGAATAGCACGAGAACCCAACCATTCACCATTCATGGTGGCGATGGCCTGCTCGGCATCAGTCTTGTCTCGAAAGGCGAGGAAACCGTAACCACGAGATTTTCCGGAATTCATGTCCCACATGACTCGGGCGTCAGACAACGTTCCGAAAGCACTGAAGGCCTTCCCAAGAACCTCGTCGTTGACTTCGGGGCTAAGATCTCCAACGAAGACGTGATAGTGGCCAGAGGTATCCTCTTTGTTTTGTTGGCCTTGGTAGGCCCAGTTGACCCGTATTTCAGTATCGAAAATTTTGCGTCCGTTAAGAGTCTGCAACGCGGTTTCGGCTGCGCGCATATCCATGTATTCGACAAAGCCATAATTGAGCCCCCCGTGCTGATAATTACGGTCGGGGATGATCTTGACGTGCTGAACGGGGCCAGCGACAGCAAATATCTCTGTAAGCATGTACTCCGTAACTCGGGGACTCAAGTTCCCGACGTAGAGATGAGCGCGTCGCTGCGGTTGCAACGAAGTGATAGTGATGAGAGACAAGATCAGGGATCGAAGTGAGAAGAGGAGGGCCTTTGGCACGTACCGGAGCCTCCGCTGGTCCTCCCATGCCCATTGGATTCATGATTTATAAAGATGAAAGAAATGAGACCTGTAAAACGGGGTCAGGGAAGAGGAAGCTGATRGTAGGGAAGAGGGCAGTGCATACGAAAGACAGGGGAAACAGCAGACAGTATAGGATAGAGAAGTCCGTCAGAGAGGAGAGGAAACAGACGAGAGGAGAGGAGAGGAAAAAGAAAAAGAGAAGATACGGAGAGACAGACGAGATGACAGTCGAGAGCAAAGCACGGCCTGGCTGCGTGGGAGTTTTTTGATCACGTAACATAACATAGCATTACCTAATCTACTTGTTTGTGGGCACATTCAACAGCACATTGCCATTGCTACTCGGGATGTATGTTACGTTCGGGTTGTTCGCCAGCGACTGGACGATCGCCTTGCTGGCCTCAATCTTTCGCAACGCYACAAACCCATCGCCTGCTTTTTCTAATGCCCGCGAAATCGTCGCAGCAGCCTCAGCTTCTCCCTCTGCGCGAATCACAGCGGCTTGCCGTTCTTGCTCAGCCTGTTCAACTGCCATAAGCGCATGCTCAGACTTCCGAACTCATTACCCACCTTCTCCACAATGAATTTCGCACGCTCAGCATCTGTGAGAATGAGCTGCTACTCAAATTTAATCAATCAAAGGAATGCCCATACCCTGCTGAGCTATCTGTTTGGCTTCAACAGCTTGTGTGAATTCCTGCAGGCCGAGGGTCAGCCTGCGTGTCCATCAGCCCAGTAAGGATACCAACCTTGCCGAACGTAAGATGGGTAATGGAGACATCTTCCAGCTTGATGTTGAACTCGCCAGCACGCTGAAGGAGGTCAGCACGGATTCGAGAAGAAACCTGCAAGGGGAGACGGGGTCATCGCACGGCTCCCGAGACAAAACCACTACCCACCACTTCACGCTGTGTGATCAGTTCCGCCGCATCAAACTGAGCAACAATGCTCTTCAAAACTTCGTTTCCGATGGAAGGCAACACTCTCTCGTCATAGTCCATTCCAAGGCTCTGGTAAATCCTGGGCAAGTGATCGATGTCGGGCCTTGATAGAACACGCAGCGTTATAGAAACCATTTGCAAATCCTTCGAACCTGTTGTGGTGGAGATATTCTGTAGAAATTATGAACAACTTGGAATGACAATATGCAGAAACCGCAGCTCACTCGAGGCTTGACGCGACAGTCGTAGAGAATCGCTCGCTGTAGCCAGGGAACAAGAAGGTGTGTGCCCTCTCCAGTAGCCTAACTCTGAACTAAGTTTCCATTCATAAAGACAAGACAGAACAGTTATACCTTGTCCTTCACACCAGAGAAACGATCGAACATGACTGCACGGTACCCTCCTGGAACATCATAGATACTGGCCTGAACAAGAGCCGCGGCGATACCAAGGGGAACTGAGATGTGTCAATACAGACCAATGTTTTGGACAGAGACCAACCTATCAATCTACCAGCCGTTTGCGTGAACGCCATCACTTGGTTGAGCAAAGAATATTTGCGGAAACCGGCAAGACTTGGGATGGTCCAAATAAACACCAACGCGTCACTTCGGCTTTCGGCACTGCCACCGTTGAACCGGTGATGACCATCAGTGGATATGGACAATCTATTCTACTTGGCTATATAGAGGTACATCACCTCGCCGCTCACCCTCCATCCTTGCAGAGCGAGTCCCAAATTGCATTGCTCGCTTTTTTCGAGCACTAGCCAGCTCCATACCGACCTTTTTCATGGCCAACCTCAGCAATATTTTATCCCCTACGCCAGCCTCCAACCGAGGATCTACCTTGTGGTAAACCGGTAACGCAACCAGAAAGGAAACTAAATCGAGCGAGAGAAAGGGGTGCCTCGACTCTTTTCCATGCGACGAAATTATGCGATCGTCTCTTCCAAGATTCCTCACGGGGATGCGATCGAGGTCGAGCTGTAACTGGACGCTTATCAACAATTGGCATACAGACAAATTGATATCTCATACCTCTTCAGCAACAGCACGCCATCCTCCAGAAATAAACACCGATCTGTACCGTCCATATCCTCCCAAGAGCTCATCAGACCCCAATCCATTGAACAACACACGAGCCGCGCTCGTATACGGTACGGGTTCCGACTCTGGCTGGCTCTTGATCATACCAACTCCCCTCGAAGCAAACCAGAGGGCAAGAGCGAGACTCTACGGGGTCATCAGCTTACCCGAAGCAAAACGATGGGGGAAACCCACAAGATCCATGACCGTCCGACTTGGAAACATAATCGACTCTATGAGAAGCCTCGCCTCCTGTGTTTCCTACATTTGATTTCGTTCATGCTATCTGCCATCATCACGTAGCTCGCACATACTTTGTACGGAACATTTATCTCGATCTGCAATTTCCAGAGTCAGGTCAGGGGCATAACAAAAAWAACTACAATCTTACAAAATTCCAAATCCTTCTGGGACAGACCCGACGAAGTTCCTCAACTTCCTCCCAACCAGAAACCCTATCTGGGACCATATACGAAGCATCACATTGCACTGCCTTTCCAGTTCGCTTCTCCCCCTCAAGTTCTGAACACTTGAGCAGCATTCCCTCTTTATGTGCCCTGAGCTTGTGTGGGTTCTCAAAAGCGACATTCAGCAAGTCGATAKGTTCATCCTGTGGTATATGCCTACCGCAACGTTCAGACACAGCCTCATGAGGTTGAAAAAAGCAATCACCTGTCTGCAAAATAACAGAGCGCGGCAGAATCTATGCCCCCACTAAACAAGATAGCTACTCTAGCTTGACCTAGACTATTGCACCGTCGTGGGCTTTTGACTACAGGATAAGGGAGTAGGACCAACCTAGGCTGAGGGATGCTTCTGACTTGAAGCTTAACACTTTTGTCTAGTTCCACTATTAGCCGATCGACTGAACTTCGCAAATAATCTGGGATCTTGTCCGGAGAAACTGGGCCCAGAACTGCCTCTTCCGGAATGTCCATGCTAACTTTGCCCAGAGTAGCCTTGCGTCGCCACTGAGTTAATTATTCTCTTTAACTATATGGATCTTACGTATGGTAATCTTGGCCAGTGCAGTGGAAACGGGTTCCTTGCAAGCCTGCGAAGGCATGTATCAAATGTTGAGGTGATCTGCTCTATGCAATCGGTAAAAGCTCCACACAAGAACCAATGTACTCACATCAATTCCTGCAGTCAGCTCCGATAATCGAAGGCAGAAGATCCAGCCTGTATCAACTTCCTCGAAGGAAARATGGTCTGGCTCATCGGAGACCGACGATAAGACAAAGTAAGGTTGAATGCTAGTGGGTCGGTGAATTAAAAGAGATCTTCTGCCGAGAGGATCACGACCAAAGTAGAGTGATTGGGTTTTTGCCTTCGAAGGGCCATCAGTTGTTTGCAATAAAGTCATTTGAATACTGATCGTACATGATAAAAGGCAAAGGCGTAGCTGAGAGACGACATATGAGAATGAATAGAAACACACGAAGACATGGTGGGTAGTACATACGGACCCTCAATGTTTCCCAATAGCGTCGAGACATCGTCCGCGGAAACAATTTTACGCAAGTCCTGAAAGAGCTTGACCCCGTCATTCTCGTGGGGCAATATCTTGAGCCGATTTGAGATTTAGAGATATCAAGTGCTATCTAAAACAAACCTCGAGCCCATCAAATATCTATTCATAATGTCAGGAGCCTAACCCAGGAATTGAGCGACAACRTCCACTTTCCTCTCCGTTCCAGCAAAGGATAGTTCCATCGTCACAATGGGGCTGAGTCACTTCTACATCACCGCGCAGCTGAAGTTCTGACGCAAAGCAGTCCAAAATTAATTCTCGAGATTCAATTGAAGGTGTGGTCCCCGCCCGCAAAGGCAAAATAGTTCGAAGTAGATTTTGTGCGTCTGGCCCTGCTTGTAGGGTCAGTRCGGTCAAAGGTGTGCAAAAKTCGGGCGTACCACGAGCCACGTTCTTAGCYCTGACCCTCTCAAACACTTTCTCCGAAGGCAATGCAGGATCTCCTGCTATCCACAAGGATATGCATATACCACACATAATATCAAGAAGACGAATACACAAGCATACAAGCGATCTAAATCGGGAAATCCTGAGACCGGGTCTCTGCATAATCGGACCCCGCCCTGAACACAGATATAGCYGCTTAAGTTATCGACGACAAGTCAACGTTTGTATTCACACAWATTCACGCTGACTAGAAGGACTGATGAAAAGACTCTATATAACAGGAGAATATGTACTTGGTTCAGATAGTGGTTGTGCTCATGTATTGTAGGTGGTCGCAGAAACGTTACCACCTCGGCCAGTCCAATTGACATCTGTGACACAAAGCATGTTAGCAGGGTGAGAGAATACCTCGAGCTCTCAGCATCTTACGGATGTCTGTTCCTGCCTTGAATTTATCATTCTCTTTCCCGGGGAGAACTCGGAATGTATGAGCGCCGAAGTAATCGCGCTAGCCACAAGTTAAGCAACCTTCTAAATTTAGGCGTCCGATGTATTTACCTGTGCCTGCAAAAGGTTGGCCGGAAGAATCTCGCTCCTATACCCATCGAAAAATGCGAGGGCAGTGCTGAATGCTGGAGTAGGAATGCCCCAAAGGACTGCCTGTGCGACGATACGCCTCCAACCCGGCTGCGCGTTGTGAACGGCTGGAAAATGATAAGTCAATGGACTAAGATYGATCAAATATGTTTACCTTTGTTGAAGAAATCGTCGAAAAGGAGYGATTCAAGCTTCGAGTTCTTCTGGTAAGCCGCGGTGATATCACCAAGGAAAACACTCTTGACACGCGGGGAACATGTCAAATAAAGGTCAGATATGTCAAACAGTGCGGCGAACCTTGATGATRCAACCTCCACGCCACATCTTGGCGATGCCAGCGTAGTTCAAGTTCCAGCCAAGCTAGGCTTGATGTTATCATCTGTYAGATAKGTTGTCCYAGCTGGCGCACCTCCTTAGCTGTCTCACGCATCAGCATGAATCCTTGAGTATACGAAATGATTTTGGAAGCATAGAGAGCTTGTTCCAAGTCGTCAATGAATTGTTTCTTATCTCCCTTGAAGGATTCTTTCTGGGGTCCAGCGATGATTTTGCTGGCACGCACACGTTCCTCCTTGATGGCTGAGAGGCAACGAGCGAATACAGCCTCGCCAATCAAGGTAACTGAATSCTTCGCTTAATAATGTGGCCAACACGAAAAGAATAGAACTAGCCTGCAGTGCCAGAATCCAGAGCTGCRATTGCGGTCCATTTCCCGGTTCCCTTTTGACCAGCTTGATCGAGAATCTTGGAAACGACAGGAGCACCGTCATCATCCTTGAACTTGAGGACGTTGGCGGTGATCTCGATGAGGAAAGAATCAAGCACGCCTTTGTTCCATCGGACGAAGATATCCGCAATTTCATCCTCTGTGAGTCCCAGACCGCGCTTCAAAATGTCGTAAGCTTCGGCGATGAGTTGCATATCACCATACTCAATTCCTTAAATTAGGAAATGAGTAGCGATTAAACGCCGTAACCTTGATGGCTCACCGTTATGGACCATTTTGACATAGTGGCCGGAGCCGGTTTCACCAACCCAGTCACAACAAGGGTCTCCATTGACCTGGGCGGCAGTCTTCTGGAAAATTTCTTTAATCGCTGGCCATGCATCTGGGTGACCGCCGGGCATGAGAGAGGGTCCATAACGGGCACCCTCTTCGCCTCCGGAGACACCCGAGCCAACGAAAAGGATGCCCTTCGCTTGAAGCTCTTGGGTGCGGCGAATGGAATCAGGGTAGTGAGAATTACCGCCATCGATGATGATGTCGCCCTTTTCGAGGTGAGGCACCAATTGCTTGATGAAATCATCAACGGCAGAGCCAGCCTTCACGAGTAGGATAATTTTACGRGGCCGCTTGAGTTTTGCAACGAGCTCCTCAATTGAGTGTGCGCCTTGAATATTTGTGCCTTATTYAAATATATTAAAAGGCAGTTCTCTCCAGACAGCTCCCAATAATACCTTTGGCTTCATTGGCGAGAAAGTGGTCGACTTTGCTTGTAGTGCGGTTATAGGCAACCACTTTGAAGCCTTTATCATTCATGTTGAGGATTAAATTTTGACCCTGCGATTCCTGAGCGTGGGGATGGACATCGCGAGTGATCGATGCTCACCATAACGGCCAGGCCAATCAAGCCAATGTCACCGCTGGGGGGGACCATCGGACAAGGGCGTCAGCATGATGTTAATCCAGATGAGCTCTGGCGTTGGGAAAAGTATACCCACGTAGCCATAGTTGTAGCCGGATAGTGGTGGTTCGAGAGAGACAACGATGATGGTGCTGGCGGCCCGGGTTAGATCTTGAGTATCCATATCAGCTTAATCATCGATGATGATCGATTTCCRACATGGACCAAGGTAGGACAAAATCGGGGGGATGTGATTCCCGTCCTCTGAGGATAATTGAATGTATCAACCTCTACTGCGGGTCGTTGTGACGGGACTCGACGGCCTGCGAGCGGACGGTGTTTCGTTCCTTCTAGTATACAGTCTGAAGCGTTTACGTCATGGTCATCATCATCGCGGTCCAAACACGGTAAYCACACATACAGTACCACGGACACGAGCGCCCGCTGCTCTTCGAATTCTTTGAGCATGAAGAAACCCCCTATGACGRCACCAGCGCAGGCTGCTGTGGCCTTTGCTGTCCCTGCCACGACCAACTCGAACACCACTGTTGTGTGTGAAGGCTGGGTCCTCAAGAAGCGGAGAAAAAAGATGCAAGGCATGTTCTCCAACCTTGGCAAGGCATCAAAGCTCGCTGCAACGAACAACCTATTCAGGATTTGCTCGCCGCTACTTCGTGCTATATCACACAGGATTGCTGCAGTATTCATTTGAGCCCGGCCAGCCCGTGCGGGACCAGTTATCGTTGCAGCACGCCGCCATATCCACTACGCCTGGGCGGAAAGATATACACATCGACTCAGGCACGGCAACATTCCACGTAAAATGCCTCAATGTTGGTGACTTTAACATGTGGATGGGAGCGTTCAGGTCAATTGAYAAGTGCCCCTGAAACCATACTGCTGGACTCACYAAACYGCYACACAGAACATTTATCACCTTGGGACAGGAAGCTAAAAGGTCTGCCAGTATGCAACGAGCCGTCCGACAAGCAAGCATGAGCCTATATAAGTCGGAAGACATTGTAGAACGTATGGCAGCAGTGTGTAGACTATCGCTATTCACTTGGACCCCAGCTTAGCTTCTTCAACAGGCGATCGAACARGTGGAGGATTCTGTTTTATCGTTATTGCAGGAGCTCCCTGCACAGAAACAACCGAGTTTAGGCAAGAAATCCGAGAAGGACAAACATAAGGATCATACAAAGGATGCCGTCTTCAGTTTATTCAAAAAGCGTATGCTTTAACTTTTCCTTGCCTTGGTGTTGTTAATAGTGAAGGCACATTTTAGAGTCTCATCATCCGGTCAGTGAATTTGGGGTTGATCCGTCGTCGAATSTATCTCCGGCAGTCCAGCGAGTCCTGACTGCCCTCCGCCAACTCAAGAGCCAGCATGCTATACTCTTGAAGTCAATGCAATTACGGATTCCCAACGATTTACCAAGCGGATATCATCCCCCCCTCTCTCGAACCACTGAAGAGAACGAGGACAGAGTACCCCGAGAACATATTTCAGAAACTCTCAGACCGTGCCGGCAGTCTATCTCAACTACTGTTAGTGATGGGACCGATGAATGGTTTGATGCTGCCGATAATGTCGGTCCAGAAGAATTTGTAATGGATACCCAGATATCCTTGGAAGCTGTAGAACAATCTAGTCGTATGCCTACAAATGACAGCCGAAGCAGTTTGGGGCATTCCGAACATTCGAGTAACGATACCGACATCGAAGGAAACAGCCAGATGGAAAGAACATCCGAAGATCTCAAACAATCTGTCCAGACAGTTATCCGACGCACAGTACTGCCTTGCCCGGCGGCTGGAGACGAAGGCAGCCTCTTTRCCATTCTCAAGAAAAACGTGGGCAAGGTAAATCCYAACCCGATTCAGCGATTCTACAAATTTAACTATGTTATAGGACCTGTCTACTATTACGTTCCCTGTCACCTTCAACGAGCCGTTGACGCTCCTGCAGCGGRCAGCTGAAGAAGTGGARTACTTTGATCTTCTGGACGAGGCTGCTCGTGCCARCAATCCTGTCGATCAGCTTTCATACGTGGCTGCTTTTGCAGTTTCAGGGTATGCCCATACACGTCACCGATCTGGAAGAAAGGGATTGTGAGTAAAACTGTTGATTGGACCATATCAAACTACAATATCTGGGAATAGCAATCCTATGCTGGCAGAGACTTTCGAAGACATCCGGATGAGGTTCATAGCAGAAAAGGTTCGCCATAATCCGCTTGAGATGGCCTATCATGCCGAGGGGAAAGGCTGGGAGTTGACGGCTACATCTGCGGGAAAAACCAAATTTTGGGGTGGGTGCTCTGTGTTTCATCTAATAAGAGATAATGATATTTCCCGGTTCTCTTCGACTTACCTTAGGCAAAAGTCTCGAGATCATTCCACAAGGTGTGACGCGTTTGCGCATTGCGGGTGATCATTTTACCTGGTACGCCRATGAACGATTACCTAGAATTCGGCTAAATAAATCATAGGACAAAACCATCATCCTTCATACGTAATCTCATGGTTGGAACRAAATACCTCGAACACTGTGGCAACTTGGTAGTGGAAAATGTCACGCAAAAGTATCGTTGTGTGCTGGAGTTCAAACAAAATGGCTATTGGGGCCCCTTGAATGTGGTATCTGGCCCCATATACTCGCCAAATGGTGAAGTTGTCAGTCACATAGAAGGAAAGTGGGATGATCAGGTATCTCAGGCACTGGGTTCTTCTCGCTTTCACCTTCTGTGGCGGATAAACCCCTTTCCAATGGATGCTCACAAATGTTTTGGATTCACTGCATTTGGGATCACATTGAACGAGATCACTCCTGACCTTGTTGGCAAACTCCCACCGACAGATTCAAGATACAGGCCAGACGTCCGGGCATTAGAAAACGGAGATCTTGATACTGCTGAAGAAGCTAAGCTCGAGATCGAGGAAGTGCAGCGCGAGAGACGTAGGAACGGACAGGAAAGACAACCTCGATGGTTTAAGTTAATCGGAAACGAATGGGTTTATGCGGGTGGCTACTGGGAAGCCAGAGCCCACGGGTGGAAAGATGAGAATCTTCAGCCACTCTGGTGATCAAGTATACCAACCACCGTATTTATTTCGTGTACCAATTAACTAGACGTGTCAGGTCTGTTGCGCACACCACCCTCTCACGTCTGTGTTCATCTGTTTTTCCTCAGGATATCTCGCATGACCCACTCAGTGATGTCTTATTAGCAGGACAACCATTCGGGGAATCGGATCCTCATGTACACAGAAGCATTCTTCAGTATTGGCCTTGTGGAAGTTCCTCCCACCAGCAAATGCGGGCTTATGAATACTGGTCCATGTGATGTACCATCTCTGGCATTCCGTTGTTTCTCCGCACTTAGTGGGATCACTCAATGTGCAAAACCTCCCCCCTCGGATGAACAGAGGCAACAATGACTCCGAACTTATCGCCACGCTTCACGCGAACCGAACACGATCGCTTAAATATACGACATGGGTAGTGTCAATTCTCCTGCTGTGTCATGCTTTCTTTTCCATCCGTTCTCTTGTTAATATTCGTGTCCTCGRCGACAGCTCGACAGCTGTYGTATGCTCAATGCGGAGGTATCGGATGGTAAGTCCRACGACCGACAAGTCTGATCCCGGCTAACGTTCAACCTAAAGGGCTGGTGGGACCGTCTGTGCCAGTGGTGCGGTTTGCACCAGGATGAATGATTGCATGTTCTGTGGCTTAGGTGTTTCTTTCGTTCGGTAATGAAGATTTTCTAGGGTATTTCCAATGTCTTCCGAGTACTCCTACCAATCCACCTCGGTCGCTTGGTGCATCATCAGCCGAAAATTTATCAGGTAACGGCTGATCACAACCGACACATTTCCCTCAYGTAATATCCGTCCATAGCCAGCATGTCACCCGAATGGACGACYGCGTATGCTAAGGTATAGTGACATTTAGTTCGGGTGATCCCCCAACATATATTTGCTTCAAGGCTCGCACTACCCTCRCCAAGTTGACTTTACAAGATAAGGTRAACCTTGCCACAGGTGAGCCGACTCGACCGTCATATTCAGTGATCCCTTGATACGCTAACAATTTGTTGACTTCACCAGGGGTTGGCTGGGAGAAYGGTATGCATATTGCATATACATGTTGCAATCCATATTAACCACTCCATCTGGCAGGTAACTGCGTAGGAAATACACCGGCRATTTCATCTATTTCATATCCTGGCCTTTGTTTGAATGGTAGTAATTACCCTCTCCTGRGGTGATCGCTTACAGTTTCTTCCTAGACAGTCCTCTTGGGATCCGCAAAGCGGACCTGGTCTCGGCATTCCCTGCGTGAGCCCCCCTCTCTAAACAGTATCCTATCGATCCGAAYGTTGTACAGGGCTATCAATGCTGCGGCAACGTTCAACAGGACCTTAATCAGACAGAGAGGTATTGCGATGGGCGCGGAGTTCAGAGGCAAGGGCGTGAATGTAGCTCTGGGCCCAATGATGTTTGCCATGTCCTTTTKGTTAAGCACATATGTACGGACTAACCCAAACATAGGAACCTCGCCCGTGCACCGGCAGCAGGAAGGAATTGGGAAGGGCGAGCTCAAACCATTTGYGATGCTAGCTTGTGTTCACATTTTCATTTCCAAAACTAGATTCGGTGGTGATCCTTACTTRAGTGGAGAAGGTGCCTATGAAACTATTACTGGAATTCAATCACAGGGAGTGCAAGGTAGAGTCCATATGAATAGGGGAGCTAGTCCATCAGCTCATCCTTACTCTAGCTTGTGCCAAACATTACATCAATAACGAGCAAGAACATTTTCGGGACTCCRGTTCATCGAATGTGGACGACCGGTGATAATAGCATTTTTTATATCATCCAAAAATGCTCGCTAACCWTTCTTCCAGGACGGTGAGCTGGGTAACCTCCAGCGCAATGTRGAGGATAAGCTAACGATAGCCTTAAGGAGCACGAAGTGTATGCGTATCCTGTGAGGCAGCTCAACTCATTCACAGTCGTCCGACTCTAAYAATCGCTGTAGTTCCTTAAGAGTGTGCAAGCGAATGTAGCATCCGTGATGTGCAGCTATAGTAAGGATATTGTCAAGCTTCTGTCCCCCATTTGCGCCATTATAACATACATCCAGATCGAAGTGGGCTGTGTTCTATTCCACAGCATACATAAACCTCCTGCTAACGACGGCCGCACCAGTCAACGGGACCTATGCTTGTGAAAACGACAAGACGCTGAACGGCCTCCTAAAGGGGGAGTTCGGTTTCCCGGGCTGTGAGTGTCGAGCTTACCGACGTATGGGTCAAACGAAGGCCTGACAACATTTSTTTATAGATATTATGTCTGGTAAGAGTCAAGACTGGGATCATGTGTAAATGGCTTACGACGAAACACTGGTAGATTGGTGGGCAACGGTATCGACAACTTATCATTGCTCAACTCTAGGTTCTGAAATGCCGTTTATCTAGCACTCAACGAGCCCTGCTGTGAATGGGGGTTTGGATGTGAGTCCATAAAATCAAATGAATGTGGCTCATTCTAAGTAGGCTGTGGTAGATGACCATGCCAGGTGACGTGATCCAGTACGGGTGGGACTACTTGTCCTTAACGATATGAGATTGCAGGGGATATTTCAGCAAATTCAGGTAAGCGGAGAACTATGAATTCAATCACGGCTGACAGCCATCTCAAAGGAACAAGTTTCTTTGGTCAAGCCCTCGTCAACGCAGTGCAATCAGGGCAAGTGCCGCAGTCGCGTATYGATGTAAGTTCACTGCATTCCTGGTGCTCATTCCCTCAACATCGTATAGGATGTGGCTACCCGCATCCTCGCCGCGTGGTATCTYCTTGGCCAAGACTCTGGGTTCCCTGCCACAAACTTTAATGCTTGGAATATCAATAATTCGGCCAATAAACATATCAATGTCCAAGGCAATCACAAAGAGTATGTCTCACCCCCATCTTGGACATGGCCACGGCCAGGCTGCAACTAAAAACATTTGGTTTGTAGCCTCATTCGAACAATTGCGGCCTCATCAACAGTCCTTTTGAAAAACGTTAATAAAGCGCTGCCACTTGTAGCCCCAAAAACCATTGCTGTCATTGGTAAYGGTGCAGGACCTAGCTCTAGGGGCCCAAACGGGTGGGTAGTACGACATGGGGATCCGGGCTTTCRATATTAATGCGAMATGAGCATAGGTATGGCGACCGTGCTGGAGAYGATGGTGTACTCGCAATGGGTGAGCTACCTCGTATCATAATGGCAGKGGTTCCTAAGGGGTTTACCAGGGTGGGGAAGTGGAACAACGGAATTCCCATATCTTATTGATGTAATAATTTTATATTGTCGCAACTTCGACAGCCACTCACTCGATGCAGCCACTTCAAGCCATAAAAGCTCGTGCTCAAGCCGGTGGGGCAGTTGTGACGTCCAGCCTCAGTGACAMCGACCTAAATGCAGCGGCCAATGCTGCAGCTGGAAAAGATATTGCCCTCGTGTTCATTACCGGTACGGCCTGCCTGGCCCGGTATTTAAAAGTATCTGAAGCCTTCACTCGTAGCTGATTCGGGAGAAGGTTACTTAACGGTGGAAGGTACACAACTAGCTCCTTTGGTCTTACGGTGCATGAAGGTTAACAATTTTTGCTCAGGAAATGCAGGAGACCGCAATGACTTGAAGGCTTGGCACAATGGTGTAAGCACCTTCTGGTTCATGCCAGACCATTCTAAACAGGTTGTGTAGGACGCCCTCATAGCCAGAGTCGCTGGTGCAAATTCTCGCACTGTTGTCGTGATAAATAGTGTCGGAGCAATCGAAATGGAAGCCTGGGTCAACCATCCCAATGGTTTTTTTTCCTTTCTGCGAGATCTTTCCCATTTCCTGACATATATTTCAAGTGACGGCTATCGTTTGGAGTGGGATACCTGGCCAGGAAGCCGGTCAGTGTTTATGATTCCGAAGTAGAGAGCTTTCTCTCAGATCTTATACATCAGGGAACGGTCTCGTTGATGTTCTCTATGGTGTTTACAATCCCAGGTAACCACAACGGTCATGTACTTGGACTAACATGCGACACTCATCTCTTATAAGCGGCCGTCTCCCTTACACTATCGGCAAGAGCATCAATGACTATGGTGCCCGAGTCATTTACAACGCCAACGGAGCAACCACGCAGATTGCTTATAGTGAAGGCATCTTCATTGACTACAAGCAYTTCGATCAAAGCAATATTGAGCCTAGGTTTCCATTTGGATTYGGCCTATCCTATACGACTTTCCAATACTCGGGATTGACTGTCAGCGGAACTGTAGGAAGCGGCACGGCACCTACTGGACCTGGGTCCTCTCTTGACCCCTGGTATGACACACTCCCGGTTGATGACCTACCTTTGTGCTGAAGGTAACATAGGCTACATGAGAAGGTTATCACTACATCGTTTACCGTCAAAAATAACGGCACAGTTGCGGGCCATGAGGTATTGTGGTAACTTTCTTTGTTGGATACACTGAATAATCTGATCGTCACGCAGATACCCCAATTGTACACTGTACCCCCAGCATCCACTGGTTCTGCTCCTAAGAACCTTAGAGGTTTTGATAGTGTTTTTTTGACACCCGGGCAGAGCAAGATCGTGACCATGCAATTGTCTCGTCTGGACCTTGCGATTTGGAGCCCAACATCCCAGCGTTGGCAAATTCCTAGTGGYGCAACCGGCATTCTGATTGGTGCGAGCAGCCGGGATATTCGCCTTACAAGCTCTCTAACGGTATAGGCATGGCGATTATTGACGTCTGTAATATGTRTACTCTGTAACCTCTGCTAGTCGATGTGGGCACGTTTGATCACTTGGCGGCGATTATAGTGTAAGGATCAAACTCCCGACAATGGTTACCTGCCTCTCGAATGTCCCCAGCCACCCTTCCACTTCCCGCAGCGCCCGCCATGAGATTTTCCGAGCCCTTAACCCCAATACTTTTGGTACGGTTTCTACTGGCATGAGAGACATTTCCTCCGTCCAATCATCAGGTCCAATGAACGTATACCACAATACTGGTTAATACATACTCTGCAGATTAATCCACTAGCTATCAGAATGTACAGGAGGCATGGTTACCGTGGTCCCARGTGGATATGCTGCAACTTGAGAAGCCTTATCCGACCTCGCGATCCGTCAACTGAACGTCCTGCGGCATCCCGCTGCCCCTCGTATGTCCATCTGAAAAATGAATAGAACTTATCGCTGCGCGTTCGCCAGTGTCAAACATYGTGAATTGCTGGTCTCGCCTCGCTGGCGCCCGCACGAGGATCACGTTGAATGCTATTCCAGTCGCTTGAAGCGTCTTCAGACGATACATTAGGCTTCCACTATTCATTAGCTCRTCGATAGTGGTGTTGCTTACCATATCGGTAGTGGGGTACACAGCGTTGTTTTTTGACATGACTACTAGAAATGTGATAAACACCATGGTCGTATATGCCGCTCCGGATTCTGCGATGACCCTCATAACCCTGCGTAGGTGTCCTGGTTTGTGTACGGTTGATCCACTCTCATAGGCAAATTTCTCGCTTTGCCTCTCCACTCGCCAGATACGCCAAACCAAGATACCTATTGACCAAATCAGCCCAGCCTCTCCTCTTTGTAGGCCGTGTGCTCCCCTTACCTGTGGTGAGTGTGTTTTGGGCAGCGGTGATGGCGAAAAAGCCACTAACCCAGGGTCGAAGCTGACTCGAGTTTAAGGAAATRTTTTTCTGGATCGACGGATCTAGGCCGATCTCAACAAGTTTAATGGCCATCGCGATCCCGGCAAGGTATAGAACCAGGGATGGTATAATTACCAGCCATCGGCGTCCATACACAACCCAACACCGATATATCTGTCCGTGCATCGTTCAGCTGCTGTGCGCACGATGCATGATAAAGGGGGTGCCATACTAGGACGAAATCGCCAAGAATCATGGCCAGAGTGTTATTTACCATCTAATCGTAGTATATTTCAGCGAGTTCGGCGGAAGCGAAGGTCCGACGTGATCTTACCCGCACAATGTTAATCCAATCCGAAATATCAAGGAGTTCCTTCTTGGCGTCTTTTGACTCGATGAATGCATGGAAGTTGTGCAACAGTCCAATCGCCACATCGAATGTACAGATGGCGAATAAGGCCAATGCGATGGTCACCATTAACCACCGTATTTCGGAGAGACGGCGCCATCGCTCCTCTCGCCCCTCGCCCGTCAACAGGAGGGTGCGGGCGCAAAAACAACATGTCACCAAATACACTCCGAGGAGCAGGGTCTCACAGAAATTACCCGTAAGTTGGGCTTCTGTGATCGGAAATGGATCTTTCGCAGACATGACGATTGCCTGGGGAGGGATGGGGTGCCACTTTTACCTGATAGGGAGGAAGTTGGGGAGGCAACATATGGAGAGCAGACCCGCATGAGTCGGACATGGTTTATAACTATGCTAGTAATTAGGTTTGTAGTTCATTCTATGAACGTGTTCCCACCTACCAACGGCTCAGTGATTGATTGATCTAATCTTTTGAACAAGTCATGAGCCAAGTCTAGAGCCAGTTATACTTGTTCATGATATGATACGCATCGCTGTGGGCTATCTGCCTGCGGCGGGCGTCCAATGGGTGTCCAGTATTCCATCTGTGGTACACCCGGACTGCGACGGTAACGTCCCCTTGAAGGCGCCATGTTATTGAAGCATGAGCTGTGCTAGCGGTGTAGTATTTGTGTTGACCGCAATGAGGGCCTCGTCTACGTGTCAGTGTATCTGTGAACCTGCCGCTCCTTGTTCATCGTCTCTTGGATTGATCATCATTGTGTGAACACTCAGGAACAAAGAGCTGGTGGTGTAACGGATCTGCCAAGAAAAAGTGTTATCGTGGGTGCCCCCGGGTAGTGGCTCTGACTGTGATTGGCTGTGATTGGCTGGGTCCGCATTTGATGGTGCGTCAATTTTAGTTCCTCAACATATTCTCCGTCGTCCTTCAGTCCATGCTGCGAGGTGCTGGGTTGCGCAGGAGCTCGACGCTGCTCAGGCGCCCTTTTGCCTCTCACGCGACTCACCCAGAGGGAGACTGTTCTTCGATTATACCTCCTTACTCTGCACTACTCGAGAGCCTGGGACGTGTTCGAAAGGTACTCAACAGACCTCTGACACTTGCAGAGAAGATTCTGTATAGTCATGCCATTGACCCCGAAGCCAATTTTTCTGGGGGAGGAAGGATACGGGGGGAAGTTTATTTGCAGTTGCGTCCGCAGCGTGTGGCCATGCAGGATGCATCCGCCCAGTAAGTATATTCCAGACTGGCATAAGGATTATTCTAAGGTTGTTGCAGGATGGCATTGTAAGAATTGTTCTCCGAGTTAAACATCCTAGTTCACTTAACGGCTGGCCAGGCTTCAGTTCATGAGTGCAGGCTTACCTCAGTCTGCAGTGCCTTGTAGCATTCATTGTGACCATTTGATCCAAGCATCTCAAGGCGCTGCTAAGGATTTAGAGGTGAGCGATAGGTTGTGTTATTGGATTAAATACTCGGAGACCATCCAAAAGTTGATAGCAATCGCTCGTCACAAACCAAGAAGTTTTTGATTTCCTTCAAAGTGCCGCTCAGAAGTACGGAATTGAGTTTTGGCGACCTGGCTCGGGTATCATCCACCAGATCGTGCTTGAGAACTATGCTGCACCTGGTATCCTGATGTGAGTTGTGCCCTCTCATCTTATCTCGTGTGTTAACTGAGCGTTGYAGGCTTGGCACAGGTAACGCCTAGTTCCCTCTGAATAAATATATTCTCAATACAAAGTGATCAGACTCCCATACGCCCAACGCTGGAGGGCTTGGTTTACTCGCTATTGGTGTGGGAGGGGCCGACGCTGTTGACGCTATGACTGGCACACCATGGGAATTGAAGGCGCCTCAGATCGTTGGTGAGTTAGCTATATCCGAGTTTTCATTTGTTTCAAGTAATATGTTCTATTTCCAGGTGTTCATCTCACTGGAGAACTGAATAAGTGGACGACCCCAAAAGATCTCATTTTGCATCTTGCTGGAAAATTGACAGTCCGAGGGGGAACTGGTCGTATTCTGGAGTACTTCGGTCCTGGAGTCTTCAGTCAGTCATGTACAGGAAAGTGTGGATTTGTCTGTATCCCTTTATATCCCTCTTTATACCACCACAGGGTTGGCTACTATCGCAAATATGGGTGCGGAGGTCGGTGCAACCACTTCAACATTCCCATACACCCCCAATATGCGGTCTTACCTCAATGCTACCCGTCGTGGTCCTGTTGCCCGTGCGGCTGACGAAGCAGCCGCAGCAGGATACCTCAGTGCAGACGAAGGTGTAGAATACGATGAGCTTATCGAGATCGTACGTAACGAATTGCAGTGGAGACCTGAAGTTTGTTGACACAGTGCTAGAACTTGTCCGAGCTTGAACCTACTATTAATGGTCCTTTTACACCAGATCTCGCCACACCTCTCTCTAAGTTTGGAGACTTTGTGAAGTCCCAAGGATGGAAAGACGAGGTAGCTGCCAGCCTTATCGGCTCCTGCACTAATAGTTCGTATGAAGATATGGTATGCAGTTTATTCGTTAGTCARACTYGGGTTCTGAGTTTCGATCCGTTAGACCCGTGTTGCAGATCTCGCGCGCCAAGCCAAAGCTGTTGGTTTGAAGTCAAAAGTAGGAGTAATTAATTAGAAGACCTTTCGGGATCTGATTTCGTAGGTTCCTTTCTTGTGTACCCCTGGCTCCGAACAAATCCGGGCAACAATTGAGCGCGATAATATCACGTCGGCTCTRGAGGATGTTGGGGCGGTTGTTTTAGCTAATGCGTGTGGTCCTTGCATCGGTCAGGTATAAGTTTCTGAACTCGTCTTTCGACATCTTCTAAAATTTGCTTCTCTAGTGGAAACGTGAGGATAAGAAAGGAGAAGAGAATGGTGTGTTCTATTATTTTTAACAAGGCCACGCAATTTACTCTTTCTCTCAGCTATCTTGACAAGTTTCAACCGCAATTTCAAGTCGCGGAATGATGGAAACGGCCAGACCATGAACTTCCTTGCTTCTCCTACCGTTGTTACTGCCATGGCTTTTTCTGGGAAACTCTCCTTCAATCCCATGACTGACTCTATCCCTCTACCTGACGGCAGATCCTTCAGATTCTCGCCACCTGTTGGCCAGGACCTCCCATCTGCCGGTTTTACCCCTGGTGAACGAAGCTACTACCCGTCCCCTTCCCCTCAGCCTCAGCCTCAGGTTGAAGTTGTCATCCGGGAAGACTCCCAGAGATTAGAACTCCTTGAGGCCTTCCCCAGTCACTTTGGGGAACATTCTGGCAATACACGTGGATTGGAGCTTCCTCCCCTCCAAGTTCTCCTTCGCGTCAGGGGAAAATGTACAACTGATCATATATCAGCCGCTGTGCGCCAAGTCTTGTTTTAATTGCATTTACTTCGTTGAGGCTAACCAAGTTCGTAGGGGCCGTGGCTCAAATACAAGGGTCACCTCACTAATATTTCCGAAAATCTTTGTAAGGACAACTCTTTCTGTTCCCGTTACTCTTATCTCACAGCTTTCACCAGTAATTACGGTATGTTGACAGATGAAGAGCCGTCAAGCACGCGATACTGAATGATCATGTTCAAGGCCATCAATGACGAATGTGGGGAGATGAATGTTGCTTTTGACAGGGATACCAACACTTCTGGTACCATTCCTCAAGTCGCTAAACAGTTCAAAGCTCGCCGRCAGCCCTGGGCTTTGGTTGTGGATGACAACTACGGTGAAGGCAGTGCTCGYGAGCATGCCGCCCTTCAACCGCGGTTCTATGGTGAGTCATAGGCATAAGGGACTTSGAGTTTATGTTGACCACTGATCATCTTGTAGGCTGTGCACTGATTTTGGCTAGGTCTTTCGCTCGTATTCACGAAACTAACTTGAAAGTAAGTGTGCATAATTCTCATTACYTTAAGAAATATATCGATTTGATATCAATAGAAACAAGGGATTTTGCCCTTGTGGCTTATGGACAAATCTGACTATTCTCGCATCGGTGCTGGTGATAYCGTTGAGACTGAAGGTCTYGCYGAGCTCCTCCAGGGCAATCCCGATGCCTCAATCGCAGTCAAAGTCACACAACCTAACGGGGGGATGTTTCGCGTTGCTACAAGACATACTATGTCTGTCGACCAGCTTAAGTGGCTCCGTGCTGGTTCGGCTCTCAACTATATTCGCTCGCAATTGAAATAGAAGGAGTCGTTTTATGTCAATTGCTGAATGTACAGGATTATATGARCTGTTACGATTGCATGTATCATATTCTAGAGTGGAATGGAAGAGTGTGGTGTTCATAGACTGAGCTTGGCTTTTTCAGCAGAAGGATAAGGCTGATGGACCACAGGCCGCTTCGACCATGATATCTGACTATCTCCACGGCTGTTTTGCTTCAACCAACCGAGGGCATTCGAGGCKACTTCGATGACAGCCTCTGGGAGACCCGCCAGCTGCGCCACCTTGAGACCGTGGCTGTCCCAATTTAYACCTGGCCGCATTCGGTAGGAGTAGGCAAAATAACCGTCCTGGGTGGTGTCAATATCTGCTGACTTATGGTTTCCATACGATGAGCACTTACGTGGGCTTCATCGACATCGGTACAGTAGAARCGGAYATTCTTATATACGCCCGTTCCGGTGGCTTCAGTTGTGTGACCCAACATATTGGCAAGCTCATGGAAATGCGTAGCGAAGAGAGTACGACATTGGTTGACAGTGGTTAGGTGATGCACTGTCGCGAAAGCGATGGCTAGACCATCAYTGACRGTTGTTCCTCGGCCAACTTCATCCATGATAACCTGGAGGCTGTCGTAAGTTTTGGGAATAAAAGGCTGGGGATTCCACACACAAGGCTTCTTTTGGTAGCCCGYCGTAGTATATCGGCRGTCTCCAGCATCTCTACCATGAATGTGCTCCTGTCCCTAAACAGATCATCCTTCGCTCCAATTCGCGAGAACAACTTGTCTACAATGCCTATTGTTGCGGCTTCTGCTGGAACGAAAGAGCCGATTTGAGCCAAGATTGAAATCAGAGCCGTTTGTCGCAAGAAAGTTGATTTGCCGGCCATATTTGGTCCGGTTATGACGTGCACTCTAGCATCTGTGTTAAGATTAACAGAATTGGGCGTGAAGACACGTCCTGATGTTAGGAGACCCATTTCGACCGATGGATGCCGCCCGTTAGTGACATGATAAATATCGCTAGGCACCGTCAGGCTTGTATTTTTGAGGGGTTAAGTTGTGCTTAAACTTACTCGTCAGTGACCGTCGGCTTGACGAACTGGAGCTCAACTGCGRCTTTTGCAAAGGAGAGTGCAACGTCTAGTTCGTCGATTATCTCGGAATTTCTTTTTAATGGRTGCGCGAATTCATTCACCTGCGCACCAAGGCCAAGAATTATTAGTGGTTCTGAAGGGACTAAGATAGTAACTTGCCATCTCGCGAAGTATTTCAAAGGCTTCTTTCTCTGCCTGGGTCAACTGTAGAATGRCCTCAGCTATTTGATTCCCAAGGAGAGACCAATCCTGGCAGGTAGGTTAAACGGGGTAGCCTAAATTGAARTATTAAACACATACTTTATAAAAATAACATTTAGTGCTAGCACTCTCATAAATCGAGACGAAGGTAGGGTCATTAGCGAGCTTGGTTTGGTCGCGCTTGCGAGAGAGGTGAACGTGCATTCCTTGCCCTGGTGAGGCTCTCAGAGTAAGGGAAGCAGCACCTGATGATGAAAAGTCAGCTCAAGAACTTCAGTGCGGATCGTATCGCCATACCATATCGAATTCGCAGCTCTTTTTCCATGTTGCCCTTTTGTGTTAGCAATCCCAGGAACTGATCATGCAAACTCTGTAGTTTCTTTGAAAATCTGCCGATTTCTCAAATTTGCACAAAAAAACAATAACGATCAAGCACACTTACTGCGGACGAATAAGCCACCTGCTACTTGGGAGCTTCCAATTCAACAATTGCGTAGTTCCAGATAGAATTTCAGACACCTTGTCAGAGTTGAAGTCAGAGGGAAGCTCGCTGTCCTCCATCATAGGCCCCTCGCCTTCATCGACTCCCAGCGCACTGTCAATTTTTTCGGATAGCCTAGTGAGTCTCTGCATGCGGGACACGAGTGCGTCTACACTGGACCATTCCTGGGGATCAAAGTCCGACCGTTCCTTTGCTTCCAATCTTTTTTCAGTGGCAAGCGTTTCTAATACACTAGACCACGTATGCACAGTCTTGCTGATTGCCAATAGGTCACTCATATCGCCTCGGCCAACGAGAAATTTCTGAGTCAAGCGACTTGTATCGTCGATGTGGGCCAGTAGTTGGACCAAGTCCGCTGCAAGGTGTGGTCTCTGTTCAAAGAACCCAACCAAGGATTGACGTGCAATGATCTCAGAGAGGGAGGTACTAGGAGAACCTTATGACAACTGAGTTTGTGGGGAAATCCTAGGCAACAATGATACATACATAGCCAGCGGGAGAGGAGTCGTGCGCCACCATTTGTGACAGTCCGCTTGATTACACTGAATAGGCTGCCTCGTGTCCCGCCTTCGTAGTTGGCTTCACGGATCTCAAGAGCCTTGATCGTATGAGCATCTATTTGCATGCGGCCGCTATTATCCTGGATCGGATCCATTAAAGGGGGCATATTCTCCAGGAGGTTGGCAGTAAGATATGAGGTCAACATGTCAACCGCTCTTTGTTCTCTTGGCGTAAGCGATATCTGGTTGGATGTCCTGCTAGGCTTGTTGGTTTGCTGTGTGTCTCGGCCAGCCCCTTCGATAGGATCCCGGGCGCCGCCAACAGAAGGAATTTCACCAACGAAGCTAAGGAAGCAATTTTCTTCTCTTAGCACACCCAAGAGCGGATGATCTTTTACGTTTTGGAATGCATCGCTAAGGACAACTTCGCGAGGATTGATACGAGCCAATTCATCTTGTACGCTCTCCAAAGATGAATGCTTAGAGTAGAACTCGCCCGTAGAGACATCGATCCAAGCAAGACCAATCTCAGTCTCCTTTTTGATTTGAACTTGCGGCTGAGGGGTGGGAATGCTAATGGCGAGAAGGAAGTTATTCTCATGTGCATTGAGAAATGGTTCATCAATAAGGGTTCCTGGCGTTATTATACGGGTAACGCGTCTCTCGAATTCTTTTGCACCGAATGCTTCTTTGTGAAATTCTTCGCACATGGCAACAAAGCGTTTATGCTGCTGTACTAGCACTTTGAGGTGTTTGTCGAGGTGAATCAGGGGGAAGCCACACATGGCCACCCTCCCTCCGCCCCATTTCCGACTAGTCAATTTGATGCTAAGCAGGTCGGCAATCTCCTCTGCCTGGTCAAAGTAGGACTAAAGGGGAAGTTAGCATCTACTCGGGAGGGAGAATGTATTTTAATACCTCATAAAACTGTCCTACTCTCGTCAGGAGCAAGCAGTGAGGGAATTTCCGTAGATTCTCCTGAATCTCCTGAGCAAGGATGGTTCGGGGTGTTGTCGGTGCTTCTGTAAATGTTTCGCGTCGGCGACGGGCCCCGGGCGAAGTAATGTTTAGTCTTACCTTCAGTGYCTTCGTACAATACTGGTTGAGGAAGAGCCTGAACTAGCTTCTTTTTTGGTCGGCCACGCTTAATAGTGGTTCCCAATTCAATTGTGTTTGCTGCAGAAGCCTTCTTGCGAGTTCGTTCTGGCTTCGCGGGTACTGAGGCAGAATCTTCATGGTTTGAAGAGGGGGCTTCACCGCCAGATGTGTCTTGTTCTCTGATGAAATCAGTGTCGGCATCAGTAGCAACGGTGGCAGGTAGTGCATTGTGGACTGAGAACAATAYATCAAGTTTTGGCGTGTTGCATGATATACAGGGGCGTACAGCTACTAGCGTCTTTACTTAGAGTATCAGCCCGCCAGTCACCTAAGGGCTTTGCAGGGGTTCCGTCAGGTAATGTGTAACTGGATGGGAGATCTTGCAGTTTTTTTCTTGATTTTTTTGGCCCAATTTTGGGTTCGGCAGGAGCGTCCAAAGTGAACTGTGGGTACGCTTGACGCGTAGAATGCGRTGTGTGAAACCTAGCGGGGATGGAGAGGTGTTTCGCGTAGGTTGCTCGCCTAAGAATGGACTGGGACCGGGAAAGARCCATGCGAATTTGTGTGCCCCCCTTGCAGTCAAGGACAGTGACAACCAGGGGGTTGGAATGAGCGGACTAGGCGCTATCAGAAATTCCGAGGTCACGCCACCGAGAAGGGACACGGCGGAGTTTCAAGCCGTGAAAACAATACACATCAACATTTCAACTCTAGTGACCCCTCCCTACCCTACACGCGACCCCTCCTCATTCTTACCCTCAGTCCACCACGCATATCATGTCTCACCCTGGCAGACGCAGAGGAAACAAGGCCAAGAAGGGTGTCCAGTTCACCGTCATGGTGGTTGGTACGTGTTCCAGACGCGTGTGCTCTGTTTCTCGCTGTCCTGTTGACAATGCTGACTTCTTTTTTTTTTTTTTAGGTACTTCTGGCACCGGCCGTACCACCTTCGTCAATACCCTTTGCGAGTCTGAGGTCCTCACACACAAAATTTGCGACGACCCTGCGTCTGATCACCTAGAGGAGGGCATCAAAATTAAACCTGTGACCATTGGTACGTCTCCCACCCGCTTCCTTTTTTTCCCCGCGTGTCAGCTCATGTCCCKGTTTCTTAGACTTGGAGGAAGATGGTGTTCGCATTGCTCTCACCATTGTCGACACACCCGGATTCGGTGACAACATTAACAACGAATTCGCGTATGTATTCTACATAGTAACCGTCCTCAAAACCTGAGCTTACCGCGTCCCAGATTCCAAGAAATTGTTGGGTATCTCGAGCGTCAATACGACGACATTTTGGCCGAGGAGTCTCGCATCAAGCGTAATCCTCGGTTCAGAGACAATCGAGTTCACGCCCTGCTTTATTTCATTCCTCCTACTGGTCATGCGTACGTGTCCAACAGCCTATCACCGGTAAATTGAGTCCAACCCCTCTTTCAGATTGCGCGAAATGGACATAGAGCTTATGCGCCGCCTCTCGCCYCGTGTCAATGTTATCCCGGTCATTGGCAAGGCCGACAGCTTGACGCCCAGTGAACTCAAGGGTTTCAAGAAGAGGGTGAGCAACCTGCTTCCTTGTCGCGCGTTCTTGCACCTCATAAGCTGGCTAGATTATGCAAGACATYGAACACTACGATATCCCGGTCTATAACTTCCCCTATGACGTGGAGGAGGATGACGAGGAGACCATTCAGGATAACAGCGAGCTCCGCGTACGTGTTCAGATTAAGGAAGCCCCCAAGTTAGGAAGCCTGATCGTGTTTATTGGTTGATAGGCTATGATGCCTTTTGCTGTTATTGGTTCTGAGGAAGAAGTCGAGGTCAATGGACAACTTGTCCGCGCCCGCATCTACCCCTGGGGTATTGCCGAGGTTGACAATCCCAAGCACTCCGACTTCAGCCGCCTTAGAAGTGCATTATTGAAGTAGGTTTGATTCCTACATTAAGCATCTATGCGCCAGAACTGAAACCATGATTTTAGCTCTCATCTTGCGGACTTGAAGTCGTTGACGCATGATCTCTTGTATGAGACATATCGTACCGAAAAACTTTCCAGGACTGTTCATCCCGAGCAGTGGGTGTTCTTTCGCTTACGTGGCGTCCCTGACTGACCCCTTTTTTATTTTTTAGTGATAGCTCTTTACTTCCTGAGGAGCTTGCTACCCAGGGTGTCCGCCTGAAAGAGGAACAACTCCGTAGGGAAGAAGAAAAGGTAGAGTGGTTTCATTGCCTGTATCGGTGGTGGGCTGGTGTATTGAGAGATTCGATTAGCTTCGCGAGGCCGAGCTCAGGATGCAGCGTCAGATCAACGAAAAGAAGCAGGAACTGTTGGCCAAGGAAGAGTCTCTTCGGTAAGCTTTATTGTACAATGAGCGAGTACATGTACTTATGGGCATAAAGGAACTTGGAGAGTCGCCTGGCGGCCCAAGGATCACAGTCCGAATTCCGAGACTGATGATTGTCTGTGCCACGTGTCACCAAGACGTTATCCATGGAATATACCCGCCTTGCAGCCTTTTTTGCCTATAGCTGGGGCCACATTCGTTTTTTTTTTTTACTCTTTTTTCTTTCCTTCCCCTTCCATAGCTGTACGAGAGACTCTGAATCTAATGATATTGCACCCTGTCTAAACGCGGAAGAAGTCGATATGTTTTAGTTTGCCACCGTGGTCCAGAACCTGGATTTGTGATGGTGTGTTGTGGGGGAAGGTGGAGCGCGGTGGTTGCTACATACATACTGTGTTCCTTTCCCGTTCTTCCCATCTGCCAAGAGCTGCATGTTGTGAGTCTGCTGGCCTTGGGAAGGATCATCCACAACTCTCGTCCCCCCTCAGGGTCTCTCACCCCTCTCCCCCGACCCCCTCTCCAGCGCCATGCAGCTTGAGTGGGATTCTCGCGCGAACCCCCACCCGCCTCGTGCTGACTGGCTAGAACGGCAACAACCTCCCGTCTCCTACACAGCGTCCGCCCCAACCACTTCTCTGCCCCCAGCCTCCTTCCCTCCTCCCGCCCCTGCTTTCGCACAGCGTCGCCGCTCGTCTGCTGCCCATATCCGTCCCGCTGCCCCCCCTCCGAAGCTCCCTATCCCCGAAGTTCCCCTCCCATCTACGACCAACCTGGCTCCATCTCCAAGTCTCGATCCCCAGGATATCAATGCGGGACCGCAGCAAGCAAACGGGCGAGGAACGCGTTCGAGTTCTTTCAATCGTCCCGGGGCCTCAGCCAACCTCACCGCCGTTGCCAATTTCTCCCAGATACGTCAAACCGCCTCCGCTCCTGCTTCTCAGAGCCCGCTACAAGCGGCCACAAGCCAGGTGGATGACTTAGCCGATTCATCCCTGCCCCCTGCCCTCCCTCCCTCGTCCTCCCGAGCGCCTGAAAGATCGCATGATAGCGGCCACAGCCGGCACCTCTCACCACCCACTACTGAACATCGGCCCTCCTCACGGCGGGCTCTCACTCGGGCCCTCGAACTTGCCCGCGAAGCTGTTCAGCTTGATTCCACCAACGAAGATCCGGAGGCTGCTGTCAATGCATATGCTCAGAGTGTCGCGCTCCTGAGCGAGGTCATGGAGCGTGTCAGGAGGGGCGAAGATAGCACTGAGGCTCGTCGGGGTCGTAGGAGGCGAAGTGTGGCCGCTCAGGAAGAGGAAGTTCGACGGTTGCAAAACATTGTGGGTCTCTCTCTGCCCTTTTTTTTTTGGAATAGCTTTTCAACCATTCATAGCATGATACATATGCGGATCGCATGAATATCCTCAGCATCATATATAGCATACCACCAGTCCCTTACTCAACGAATTCGCTCTATTCGTCGGTCACACGGTCAATATCATCAACTCAGACTAATTCGCCCACAAATTCTCGTCTGTCATCATCCGAAAACTCTCCCCAGATAATGCAAGTCCCATATACCAAATACCTCCAGGATGACGCACAGTACAACCCCGACGACTATGCCCGTCATGAGTTAGACGGTGTCCCAGAACCCATTGGCTCGCCCATAACGCTAGATGAATCAGTTCTCATTAGTAGCGCCATCTCCGGACTCCCTCTAGCGTCCTCACAACACCCATACGCCGCTCCATACACTCCAGTCCCTCTACCACCAGACCCTACCCCTGTACCCGCCGTTCGCGCCCCTGCCTTGAAAACAAGGCCCCGGACCCCTTCTCAGCTACCCCTGCCTCACCCACCACCATCAAATTCCCTGCCTCTTATACCAAACGCTGTCCCCGCCGAGCCCTCACTGGACATCGCCCACTCGCTGACTCCTCCACGCGCAGAGCTGAGTATAAGAACCCAGTCTGAACATGCGGCACGCAGCCTACCGGGTTCGGGTTTGACCACATTAGAGGAGGAAGTGGATTATGGCAAGATGGACGCTCAACCTCACCGGGACGGTGACGGTATGCATGGCATAGTTTTAGATACCACCAGGAACTTGCTAAGGCGCGATGAACACCCATTGCCGCCGACACCCTCTCCCACCGATTCCTCTAACTCATCTGGTACACCCCGTACCAGCCTTCATGTAACAAAGCCACCATCATCGCCCAGACTTGGGGCAGCAGTTCCTTCCAGGCCCCGGGGCACTAGCGCCTCACAAGCTCTGTCGCGTTCGGAGCCTCCGGCTACTCCTCCTCAGCTAGTACCTATTATAAGCTCAACRATAACGCAAGGTACTATTCACCAACGAAGGGCGAAGAGTTCTGTGACCTCAACAACCTCTCGCTCTGCTTCACCGACAGAAGCTACCCCGCTGACCAGACCGACCCAGAAGCAGTCACAACCACAATCCACCACCTCTACTTCCAATGGACAGGGCACCCGCAGTCGCTCATCTTCTCAGCCTGGCCATCGACCCTCAATTATCATGGAGCTTAGACCTCCCTTACCACCTTCAGCYGGTTCAAACCCCCTGCCCAACCGAAAACCTTCYTTTCCTACTAAGCTATTACCCAATCACTCAATACTGACCCTCCCACAGCCAGGGGAGATATCAACTCCACTGGCTGGAACACCTGCCCCACCATTCCTTGCGCTTCCCTCCATGTCCCTGGGTGTGGTGCCGTTTGCTCCAGCTTCACCGCTACCGCCCGCTCCTCCAAGCGATTCATTACGACAACCATATCATATGATGCACCTGTTGGCTACTTCAATGACATCGTCGTCGGGTGGTTACATAACACGCCGGCTGCATGTTCCCAACGACGTCTGGTGCATACCTGGTGTCAAACTCTCAAACATTGCTGAGAAGATTCGGGTGCTCGAGATCCTGTCTGGCGCTTTGGAAGATGTACAGCTGACAAGCTCGGAGTACTTCGGCGCAGGTAATGTTAGCAGTGGGATGGCTATGGGGATTGGAAGCATTGGGGGGAAAGAAGCTAATGCATGGCTTGCGAAGCTCGACGAGTTCTCAAACATCTGTGATGGTGTTGTCGCCAATTTTGGGAAGAAGCTGGGCGTTGGCGAAGGATTTGTCTTGAAAAAAACGACTTGGGGAGATAAATTAAGCCGACGTTTTGACAAGTTTACGAACGGGAAGAAGTAAGTTTTCAGACATTTTGGRTGCCAAAGGCGGTTGACTGACTCAATCCTYCATCGGTAGTCTTGACTCTCCTATGGCCTATATGTCCAACTTGAGAAAACTCTTTCTTCATGTYCAGCTGCTCGATGAACATACCAAGGCCRTTCTGTCCCAGCCTATTGCGCCAGCTTACGCCGCATTCCCTATGGATATTCGAGTCTCTACCGAGCAAAAGCTCAAACGGGCCTCGGAGTTTTTTGCGAGTGTGGTTCTGACTTTTGTAATACGGGACCTCGCACTGCTACTTGACAAATACGTCAAGAAGTGTGAAAAGGTCCTTGAGGATTAATTTGCTAGTCCTCCCTGTGGGCATCATTGGGTGATGATTCATTCCGCCAGCCCCCATTGAACCAGCCCAGCCGTTTTGTATGCTTTTTATCCTCCAAGCGCAGGCAAATTGGTTGTTGGRATAACGGGTTTTCAATTGTATTTTATGTGCACTCATATACTTTATCCTTAGATCATCCTCAGGTTTTATCTTTCATCTACTTCGCCATCTTTATTTCGTCATTTGTGATCATCTGCGGCTCCCGGGTCTTTTTCTCCCTTTATCGTTTCATTTATTATACTACTCCTACCCTCAAATCTTGTTGGTTTTGATCCTTTTGAACTTCTTACTTGTAGGGGGTCAACTTTGAATGTGTCGGCTGTAGGATAATTGAGGATTGCTTTCTCAAAGTATGAAAAGAGAGCTGGGGGGTGTTGACAAGGATGATTACGACAGTTACTATGAGATGTCAAATTATACAAAGCTGGGATCGAACATCATGATTGTTCAAAAATAAAATATATACGGATAAATACGAAAGGAAGGAGTGGCGCCCCTCATAAAACGATGGCGGCCCCCCCCCCATTATTCTAAGTAACGTGGGAGAAGATCTACCTCTGAAGGAACTGGCTGAATGGAGTCCGAGAATGGTGGACCGAGAATCCCAGCGACGACACGGAGACGCTCCACTGAACGGGGAGAGGGGAATCAGCAAAGTGTGGGCAAAAAAAAGTTTATGGCGATGCGGGCACCCGGGGCTTACTGTATTCGTGTCGAGCRTGTTCGTCGCCGAGTTCGTCATCAGAATCAACCAACGGGTCGACGGTTGTCACCTTGAGCCAAGCATCTGATAGAAGAAAATGAGGGGGGGCTCGATCATGACTACGAACGGATCGAAGGTCCCCTACGTTGCAAAAATGTTCTCGGGGGGACGGGTCGCCTGGAACGCGCGGTATGGTAGATGTCTGACGACTGCTTCAAAGTTGCGTGTTCCTTCTGATAAGGCGCATAGCGACGGCCCGAGCCCACGTCTAGGTTGATCGCAGACTGATGGTTGGCTGATGAGGCTTGAGATTGCTGCTGCGGGTACTGGTTCTGCATGCCGACTATTCGGTGACGGGTACCACCACCATCTAGACAAACAACAAAAAAAAAGAGCTGAACAAACTATGCCCTGTTTTTTGTTTTTTTTTGTAACTAAAGAYGGGGCGACGACATACTAGTAGGAGAAGCCTGGCTGGATGTTTYACCACTTTCCAAGGGCTTGAGTGCGGTGGTAGATTTATCGCTCGCTTTGACTTTGTGCTTACGGGCCTTGGGCATATCGTCTGTGACAGGGTTCTTGTCTCTTGCAGCGACGGAACGAGCGTTCTTTGCTGCGCTGGGAGCATTCTCACGTTTCCGTTTACCTTTGGATACCAAGACCGGTTGGTCATCATCATCATCATCATCACCCACGGCACTGCCACTTGCAGCCAAAGCCAGCTTGTCTTTGGGGTGAAGACCATGCAACAGGTTTCCGCGGTGTTCCATAAGCTTTTCAGCGAGTTTCTTTTCGTCGTCGGGATCTACATTTTCCGAAGCCATTTCATTTGCGGCGAGGTGAACAAAAGAAGGCTTCCCATTCATTCCTGGATCAGCAAAGGGATTGATCATGACGTCGCCATCATGATCATCTTCGCGGCTAGTCGCAGCACACTCCAAATAGTTGAAACAGATCCATAAAAAGGCCTTTGCACGGCTTGCAGAGGATATGTCCGTCCGTAGGAAAAGATCCAGRAAACCGACATTGTCGGGAAGGTGTGCATGGCCGACAGGCTTTTTTAACAGACCCCCAGTAAATCATGGGAACTCCTCTTTTTTGAGCTAAGAAGAAAACGGTACGTACACCGGAGTGGTTTGCCAGAACAAAAATGAGATTGGTGACAGTTGTGGGTGGCCGGTAGCCAGAGCTCTTTTTAGAGTAATGTCAGAACCGACGCTATGTGAGTTGTTGGAGGGGGGACGAGTCATACCAGACGTGAAAGGATGTTGGCGGGGACGGTGGGAGGGCCCTTGGCTTCGTCCTCAAGCGCAACGGCCTTGAGCATATGCTTGATGCGAGGGGCATCTTGGAGATTTCCAGAAGTCCTCTGCAAGGCWGGTACGGGATGGTAAGACCTAATGGTTGTCTTCATCTCTGGGAAGACTGAGACATGGCTATAAGTTTTGAGTTGGGGGGATAGTGTTCAAACTCACAGCTCATTGTGGTGTTAATCCGCCCAACGTTCACAAGCAATGCGATCATGGAAAAATCCTCGGCGAACATATCAGACTCGGAGAGTTTATCCCGGAAAGCCTTGGTTGCTTTGGCTGAATTAAGGAGGGATTTAATGTACAGGTTGCGAAAGGACAATTTGGGGCCAGGGCCAGGGTCTTGTGCTGGCTTGGGCCATGGATCTGTAAAGACGGGAGATGAGTCTGCAAAGATATTATAAAGAAAGTCGTATTGTAGGTCTGTGCGGGACAAAGGCTCGCCGTCTGCGCGTTTAATGGGGACGACTCTGCGGGAGGAGGGACTGGGACGGCGCGACATGGCAGACGGAGCGGAGGGGGGATGGGGGGTCATGTGACGCGGGTGTCCCGAGCCAGAGCAGGATAGCAGTACGCTACATCATCAGATCCATGATTCATCAGCTGAGCAGTGCCCGACAGCTGATGTGCCCAGCCAGCTATTCCATTGCCCCCCCCCTCCCCCCCCTTCCCTCCCCATTTCCCTTGTTGCGAGCCTCTCCCTGATGCCATCTCATCCACCCTTTTCCTTCTTCCTTCGCGGGTGCTTCCCAAATCGCTGAAAGACAATGAAGGCCTCCGCCCACCACCGGGGTGCTGCCGCCTTCTCGTTGACATCGTTTGGCCCCTTCCTTCTCCACCTCCCCTTTCTTTATTTTCTCCTCCTGGTTCCGCGTGTTGCCGGCTCTCCGCGAACCATACAYCTCCCTGCCTCAGACCTCAACCCACCTCCCCCTACATCATGGTACTCAGGCAGTCGTTTTCTCTACACCACCTCTCCCGGAATCTTTCTCGTCCTCAACGTACCTGGTATGCCCCCTCCTACGTCACCTATCCGACGTTGCGTTCTGAAGCCACCCTCAGCAGGCACATCATTTCTCCAGTTCTACGGTCATAAGCGAGCAGGTGCCTCTCTCTATGGCCTCTGTTTGGGCTGCAGCGGGATTCCCGAACCCATTGATGGGCACAGTCCCTCACTATCCACGGGCTATGAGTTGGCTCCGGTGAGACATCCCTTGCGTACCYCYCACTCCGATTTTCTAACAACAAGCCCCATCAGAGCTGCCTATTTTCGCTGTCTATCAACGGGCCAGACGTCCCTCCATTGGAGGTCTACAACCTCTTTGATCGCCGGTTCAACATGTTTGGAGAAATAACCTTCTCCCATGTGGAATACACTGTTGAGGACCAAGGCACGCTAACAACCCTTGCCGGTGACTACTACAGCCCAGCTGATCATATTGAAGCAGCCGACAACTCAACATCAAGCGACCCCCTATCTCCCTGTCTGTCCCACTTCGACTGGACGAAACCTCGCCAGGACCGAACAAGGCCACATCGAGCCCTCTTTCCACGGGGGTCCCCAGCTACAAACGCAGCCGACCCATCATCATCCAGCTTGTCTGGGAAAATGGACCTATTAATTGGCCTCATCGCCGCCCTGATCACCATTGTTGTCGTTATATTTATTATCGCCATCCTCTACATGCTGTACCTGCGGCGTAGGGAACGGATGCTTTGGCTGAGCACGCAGCCGACCCCCAACACGCAAGGCCAGAACCGCGCACAGGTCCCCATGAACAAATCCACGACGTTATTGTCAGCAACGGAAACCGTAGGCCCCGATCTTCCGCCCAAAGACCTAGAGTCCTTGCGGTATAAAGATAGATATCTCATATCAGAGCAGAAAAACTCTGTAATATCCAACCCGACCTCCTCCTTTTCGACCGGTGCATATGAAACCAAGCATAGACGGGATCAAACCTTCACTCAGATCCGATCTCCGCAAACGGATACAATCACCATCGCTTCTTCAGGATCCCGACCCAAGTCGAGAACTACTCCCCCCTCCACCGCTCCTCCAGGCCGCCCACTGCCTATACCAGAGGTACCCCCAATCCCCAAGTCCGTGTATCTGCCACGAGACCCTCAAGACGGAAATACTGGAGCTGAGGCTACTCTCTTATCCCCGCTGGCCAAACGGTCGCAAATAGAAAGTAAAGTACAACGACCCCAGCCTGCCAGAACGCAACCAGAGGWCCCTCGGATTGGGGATAGCAGACGACGAAAGGAYTATATCGCGTTGGAACAAGCCATACCATTCCATATGCGCAATCAAGGCTCGGACGGCTCGGCCTCCTCCAGTGAAGGCCATCCAAAGCTGAGGCAGGGACCATCTYACTCGCATCCGTTGGAAGTACTGCCCGAGCCTTCTCCGCTGCTCAAAGCCACGTTCCCCTCCTCTACTAAGCCCGGCAGACGCAAAGACCAGGAAAGCACAGTCGATGGGAGGCGTCCACAGCGCACGGCTGCCTCCGCTATGCATAAGCGACCAGATAACAACCTCGCCGACATGCAAGCCCGTATGCGACTCCTTCGGGAGTCGTTGGCCARCCCTCAGCYCGACGGCATCACTTCACCAGGAGCGCCGGGCCCTATCGGGCGAGCTAGATCCTCGGATGACATTCGCSAGAGGATCGAAACGAATGGCAACATGCGGGCTCGGGCACTTCGAGAGTCGAAATCAAGTCCTGAGCTAGAAAGCCCCGAAGTAAAGCTAGGTGTATCGCAATCACGGGCTTCGATCCTGCGGAACCGGGATGGACACGTTGATGAGAGTCCAAGCATCGAGTCCCAACCCCGAACCCCAGAGGGCCTACAACCGCAGCAGAGTCCATATTTTGACCGGCGACTCTCGATCAAGCTTCCTGAGGACCCTCCCGATTGGCTATCCCCCATTCCCTATATCCTCTCTTTATACCAAGATACAGAAGTGGAAGCGCAACGCTTACCAGCCACTCTCCCAACATCACTAGCGAGAGCAGCGTACAGCTCCAAAGAAACTCAACAGCTGGCTCAGGCGAAACCTGCTCCTGCTGCTGTTCCCACCACTCCTGTCCAGAGGAGAATGCCTCAGCCACCCGAACCGGTTTTGACTTCAACCAAGGGTAACACAGCTCGACTCCCACTGCCACAACCACCTAGYTACAAGCGAGCTGCTCTTTCAACTCAAAATTTGACTGTTGAGCCACTAGCAATAGCACCCCTCTCACCTCACCGACGGGCATTACCAAAAATACCGACATAGTTGTGCCATTGGATTTTGCATTTTTTATCCACTTCGTTGCACTTTTTTTTTTGTTCATTAGATGAACGAGCGAACATTCCTTCATATTGTCACTCATTCACCACGATCAATCTTTTTGGTTCGTTGTGCTCTTAGTCAATCAATATATGACCCAAGTATTTTGTCTGCTAAAGTACAACATCGAATCAGAGTAAGTTCGACATGTGGATTACACGCTGCATTTATCGTAGGACTAGGGGGATGAATAGCCAATTGAAACCGGTGTGGTTCAACCATACAATGAACAAGAGCGGGRTTGCACCCCCGCCAAAAGGTCCAGAAATGTGCAGAAGAGAGGGGATATCTTAAGAGAGAGGAAGAAATGAGATGTAACTCCGTGAAAATATATCTTGGTATCCAAAAAAAAAAAAGGACGGCGAAATTACGGCGAGAACGATATGCCCCCCATGGAAATAGTCCAAAGAACAGGATCAGCCATTGTGTTCATTAAGTAGATCTAGCGAATTTCTAAAAGCCAAATGTTAGCCAACATCGCCACGAATAAGAACAGGGGACCTCACCCGGCCGCCAAGTTGAGAGGATCTGCTCAAAAACCTCTATTACCACACTGCTTCTATACATTAAACCATGATCGGCGCCCTTGACAACCTTGACGAAACACTTTTCGAATCCCATAGTTCGTTCCATCCATCTAACCGCATGCTCCGCTATCTTCTCATCTTTATCTCCGTACCAAACTCTCACAGTATGCGGATAATTGACATAAGAAAACCCCCAAGGATGGTTATCATGGTTAAGGATTTGAAGAAGATCATTATGGGTTCCTCTGGCAGATTCCGCATGAGAGGCTGCGATCAAGGCGTTTCCCAAGGCAGCCTGGTATGAACTACTTGGTCCGACGCTTGCAGTGAACGTGGAGTTGGCCGARCTTGGAACAGGAGAAGATGGCATCGACATYGGAGCTTTCGGAGACGTAAACGAAATGGAGCGATGTCCGTTGGAACGGGTATACTGGCTTGTGGTTGAGTGACGGGGGGGCGCATCCTCGCTCTGGCTGGCCATTTCGACACTTCTAGCCCAACCATAATCTCCGTCTAAGCTGAGTTGCACATCGAGATGAAGGGAGGGTGGAACCGGACTCGGAGGTTCTGATTTCCCTGACCGACCCTTGCCTTTCAAAGAACCTAAAGAACGAAGACCYTTYAGCTTCTTCCCAGTGCCTGTATTAGGCTGCTTAAAATCTTGCGACGGTGGTCCCTTGAGACGATCGATGATCCCACGGGAGGCCTTACGTTTCCCGATATTGGGCTTTCCGTCAGTAGAGTCTGCGCCCAAAGTACTGTGACTTTCAAATCGACCATCAAAGTCACGGAGATCGTCATATTCGCTGAAGACACTCGATCCAATGCTTGGCCTCGGTCTCCCTTCGGAATTTGAGGGGTGCGCCGCATTCAGGCTAATGGCTTGTTTCGCATCTTTTGGGGGTGTGTAGCCGATACCCTGGTAGGCGATAGTGGGAGGTTTTCCAATCATCCAAGCTTGAATCTTCCATTCGGCAGCCTGGGCTGTCTTAAGGATACCGTTTGGAACATATTTCAGCCATTTGTATCCACCTGAGTAAAAATGAGCTAACGGCGATAACACAAAAAATGCTTTGACTCACTGCCTTCACCCCCTCCTACCCAAGGTGCGAGCAGACATATTTCCCCACGTATCCGGTGGGAGAGGCTATTGGCAAACGAAAGAGCATAAGGYGCTCCAGCAGAGTGCGCCATGACGCTGCACTTGTCAATGTTCATTAAATCCAGCACCTCCTCCACCACACTGGCCCACTGCATGATGCCTTTGGCAGATTTGTGTCGGGGTTCCGTTCGACCGAGCCCCCATCTAGTTCGCTGTCAACCACTGATCCTTCAAATGGCGACTCAACACTCACCGATCGATGGTAATAAGTCTCAAACCCATACACTCCGCCATTTCATCATACAACCCCATGATATGTCTGACGCAACCCAGACCCAGAAATGCGACAACAGGATACCCAGTGCGACTGCCTAAGTCTGAGAGACTGACAGTCAAAGGATTATCTGCGGACGCATGTGGAGATCGGGTGAGCTTAAGAAGCGTTGTCAATCTTGCAGATCGCAAATACTGAGCCACCGCCTGAGAAGATGATGCTGTGTTCAAAAAATTGCCTTCGTAGGACGAGGCAGGCTGGTAGTAAGAGGCTGCAGATGAGGAGTGGATGGATGGTGCACGGCCTCCAGGATCAGACTTGGGTGAGTAGATGCTACCATTGTCGGAAATAATGGAATGGCGTTTCGGGTACGAAGACGGAGGTATGGATGATATGGGCTTCATCATTGCTTGTTTTTTGAAGGTTTGTTGCACTTCATCAGCTATGCTATCCAAGGACGAACGGGACACAGCCTCAGCCTCATCCTCCAGGGGTGATGAAATATCCAATTGCTCTTCACGAGGCAATCCATGGCCCTGACTTGGGGTATATAATGAAGCTGAACGGGCCGTAGAGGGCCTTGGCCGAAATTGAGCTTCTTTTGGCGCGTAAGTTCGTATGATATCTGATATTGAAGGTACGACCGTTTTAGCAGGCTTCTCTGGTAAAGATGAAGCGCTAGGAATACGGAAAATTTCGTTCTTGATGCGCCGAGGATGAAGAACAGCGGGAGTCTTTTCGTCAACAGCTGCCGGAAAAGGGGTGGACGAAGGAACGGTGATGGTAGAATGGGAAGTAACCGTACGAGATGAGCTCGGTCGTGTCCTTCTCCGCCCTTTGCGTGCCATGCCGGGCATATTGCGCGGGTGATCRTTCTCCTCACTGGAGTCGCTTGAATGTGGCCCCGCTTGTTTTGATTTCGGACGTCTGGTCTTCCCACCACCCAAGACAATACCAGGGGGAGGGGTTGGTAGAGGAGGTTGGTAGAGGGGGTGGTGATTCGGAATGCCAAAACGCGCGCGACCTGAAATACTAGGACCCCCGAGAATATCACCTCCGTTCATGCCATCTACCAGTGCATCCATCGTCTCCACTCCTGCGACTGGTGCAGCCACGACAACGGGGAACTGTTCCAGCGATTCCTTGGAATGGGCATAGTCAACGGGGGTGCGAGGTGGAGTTTCGGTGAGCTGAGTCGAAGATGATCCGGAGAACCGAAGATGGGGAGCGCTGGGAGTGTCCTCCCAACTGGATTTTCCTGAGGGTCCGGTCCTCGAGCGCGTGCGTACATAGCCATGGGACGCAGCAATTGTTGGAGTCGTCATGTCTTCTACCGAATCGAAAGTCGGAAAAGCATATACAAAGTCATCTCCAGTCTTGGAACCGCTGGGCTGGTCATGAGTATCGCGCGGAGATGGTAGGTGAACTGGCGGCGGGGTCGCCCTGGGATATTTCAATCTATCTCTGGAACGGCGGTTTACTGGGCTGGATCTTGGCCGCGGGTATTGCTCAAAATATGAGGTGGAGCGCATATACTGAGCGGGGGTGGATGCTGGGGCTGGAGGTGTTGAGCTGCCATTAGCTTCCGAGGTAGATCTGTCTTTTTCGCGGCGCAGGGACAAGAACGACGTGCTCTTTCTCGGCGTACGAGCCGGGGTTGCAGCGGAAGCCGCTGGTTGCTGGGTCCAAGATAAGACGGACTGCATGGGGGGCGGTGGCTGGCTGGGGCGGGGGGGCGGAGGAGAGAGGCGACAGGAGGCGACGTCTCTGGGACGGGTGGCGGTGATAGGCTCGGCCTCTGGAGCGGGCAACGACAGGGAGGGACGCACTCAAGGCGTCGTCGACGGCAGGAGAAGCGGGCTAAGGAACATCTCAGGGCAAAATTTGCCAAATGGCACCGTGTCGTTCATTTATTTGCCCGAACAGGCAACCGGGCTCTAATGTCGCCCTGCCCTTTTTCCAATTAGGTCATCTACATTGCGTACCCTGTTCTACGTACAGCTGTCTCCGTGATACCGTAGCAGCTCAACGTTGCGATGCGAAGCCGCCCGCAATACCGGCCTAACACCGGCAACGCACCACGTCTTGTATGGAGGCTCGTTCGTCCCCCATGTCACTATGAGGCGCCGCAGCAAAGGCAAGGCACCTGAAGCAAGATACGTCCCCCAGCCCTCCGCACTAATGCAAATCCTTCGGCCGGATATAACGAGCTCCCCGATTCCAGGACACCACTGCCCGATACAAGCTAATGTGCCTTCGTCGACATGTAAGCCATGCAGCTCCAGATGCTGGAGGTGCAATGCACCTGGGTTTGGGATTCCCTCTGGTTCCAAGAAAGAACCATCAGATGGGGCGGCTTCTACCACTTCATACTCTAGGCTACGAACGTCTGAAGAGAAAAGAATCGACCGGATATGCTCGTCGTATTCGCACCCGCTCAGCGTCCTGACACATAGTCTCTCGAGAATGGAGCCCTCGGGTATCAGGTGTGAGAGGAAGCCACTGATGATGGTGACCCCCTCGAGAACCACCTCTTTAATTTTGAGGGGAGAGCAAGCGTATGCGAAGTTAATATCCAACTCCAAGTCAGTCAGTTGGAGTCGCTGGAGATGTGGGAATTTGAAGAGGAGGTCCTCTGTCCACTCGAGCGATGCACGCGTCGCCAGCGATCCCCGAAGCACCCCACCGTCGATATGTAATTCCGTAATAGTGTCTGATGCCGAGACAAATCCCAGGAAACGCTCCGATTGGACGGCTAAATCCCCACCGATGACAAGACTCCACAGGCCCCCTAAGCCCAGAAGTGTTCTTACGGCCATGCGGTCTCTGCTGGAAGAGTTACGCGAGGTTGCGTCAAAGGTTGGCCGAAGAGCCAACCGGTGGATCAAGGAAGTAAGGTGAGGTCTAACCTCCAGCGTCCTCGCCAGAGAAGAGCACGCAGCGAACGAGTGCAGTGATGGAAAGGCATAAAGCTTTTTTTGAACATAATGTAACCATGCAGGCGAGACCAAGGCAAGCCGCACGAGATCCCTGTCCCACCAATGATCGTTACTATCGAGAATGAGGGGAATAAGGTCTTCAACGAAGTGGCAGTGGCTCATAATCGTATTGCTGGCGAACTAGAATCGTCATCTGAGATAGACACCCTGAATAAAAGAGGCCAAGAGCCTACCTTGCGAATGAGCACCTATAAGCGACAACGATATGGTAAAGAGCAATGTGAGCCGCGAGCTCCAGGCGAGTGACTGCGCCAGTCAAATGATCAATGCCAGCCCTTGAATGGAGGCCATCAAATCCAATGTTACCCAATGTGAACATGTGATGTTAAGCAGCACTCCCTATTCCTGTTGCAGCTGGGCCTACTGAACTAGCATACTCGGTAACTCAACCCTCTAAATACCTTCCCACACTTATCATTTCCGTTCCAACCATTTAGGCGAGACGGCCCGAGCCATGCGGACAGCTATCAACACAGTTGTCTCGCTTGCACTTGCCAATATACCCCACTATTCTCTGTCTTACACGCACGAAGGTGCATATTCCGACACTTATCCAACGCACCAATAACCTGAGAACCTTTTTTTTTTTTCCTTTGAGGGGCTACATATAGTAGTGCAAGGATCTCGTCCACATGAACAACATCAATGGCCATACAGAAGGCTCCATGCGGGGCAGGTTATTTATAAGTGAACGAGGCAGGGGAAAAATCATCGTTACTTGGGAATCCCTTCAAGTTGACCTGCTTATGTCCATAGACAGGAAGCGACCTCAAGTCCTTGAAACAGCAGAGCAGTCCGACCTTCATGACCCTCAGGTCCATGTTGACAAAGATGCCACAGATGTCTTCATCGAAAAACCAGATCACGATATCCACTACAAGACTCTCAGCTGGCAGGTTTGTGTTCTTTATCTTATCACCGTCGGTCGCCAACTAACCAGACCAGTTCGTCTCATTGTTAATGATCGCAGAGATCGTGAGCAATGGGATGCTATCCCTTCCATCTGCACTGGCAGTTGTCGGTACGAACTACTCTAATGTATCCCTTCGGCGTGTACCAACTCAATTTATCAAGGTATTGTTCCTGCGGTCATCTTAGTGGGTTGCGAGCTGTCTTAGGGGTGTGCGAGAGCTGAAATCCATTTGATACGCTCGTTACAGATCATTTTTCTCGGTGTTTTCGGGCTGTTTACTGCAAAGCTCCTCGTTGACTTCAAACTTAATCACCCCAACGTACATAATATGTAAGTAAAATTTCTTCCCTACACTCCTTCCCATTCATGGACTGGCAGGGGGGATGCTGGCTTCATTATGGGAGGTCCTATCGTCAGAGAAATACTTTCAGCAGGGACAATCATATTTGCTATCTGTGGGACTGTAAGYCAATCCCTACCCCTTCTCTTTCACTTACCAACGTCAGGAGGCAGGGCTCCGAGCTACAAACTGGACAGCTCGCTCTCTCAACACTCTCAAACAATGGTCTCTGCGCCATGTACCTCCTTCTCATTTTTGCAGCGGCGACCTTCGTCTTGGCTCTCCCCCGAACCTTGGATCGCTTGAGTTGGCTCGGGCTCCTGAGCGTTGTTCTTATTCTGGTAGCCGGTGTGCTTGCTATGATCGCTGCAGGCGTTAATCCTACACCTGGTCGTACAATCTCCGCTACTATCCCGACCACCTTTTATCAGGGTTTCCTAGCGATTACCAATCCAGTACGTCAATGAGCTCTGTTGCCGTTCCTTTTTTCAAGAATGTGTTTGTCATAAGGTCTTCTCTTACGCCGGTGAGCACCTCATGTTACCGTCATCATATGGCAATTCCGTTAATTATTTGTGTCACTTAGGACACTTCATGTAATCACTCCCGACCAATGATTTTGAAACAGACTGATGATGTGACCCAGATTTTTTATCCTAATATCAGAGATGCGAAGACCCCAGGACGCCATGAAGGTACGTACGACTAGATCATCTGACTCACAGTCTCATGAGTATTAGGCGGCGTGGTGCCTTCAAGTGTTCGCTACGATATTCTATGCTCTATTTGCGGTAGTCGTGTAAGCGCCCTTTCTCCTGCCATCAGGTGCCTCCAATGACGGGCCGTTCTTGCAGCTATGTGTACATTGGAAATACAGTCGCATCTCCCGCTTTGCTGTCGTTGCCCACCAAGTGGGCGAAAGCAACATGGGCGATTGCATTACCAAATTTCCTAATGTCCGTTCTGCTTTCATGGAGTTTCTGCATCCGCTGACATGCAGCAGAGCAGGAGGGCTATATTCTCACACCGCCGCTAAACTGGTTTTTGTCCGCTTCTTTCGCCATTCCCGACACATCTACACACACACAATCCTTGGGTGGAGTGTGTGGATCTCTCTGTGCTTCCTTGCGGTCTGCGTGGCTTTCATCCTGGCGATATCCGTGCCGATATTCTCTTATCTCATCGGCATTTCAGCGGCGCTTTTTGCGTCATGGTACACGTACGGTCTTGCTGGCTTTTTTTGGTTATATGACACCTTTCACCTTGAAGGGAGAGCAGGACTACGCAAACGACCCACCATGCTAGTGCTCTCGATTCTCACCATTATTTCGGGCGCCTTCATCTGCGTTGCAGGAACTTATGTCTCTATCAAGGTATTATTTCACCTTTGGTGTCGAAACACATCATTTACCAATTAACGTCTGCACTTAGTTGATTAACGATGCATATGTGAATCATATCGTTGGACGACCTTTTAGCTGTTGACTTGGGGAGGAATTAGTAGCGTACCTAGTGGCTGTGTATGTAGCTAATTTCGATCACAATAAGAGCACTTGAAAGAGGGATGGTGATTGGTGGAGAGCAGTGACGGGCAGATTAGCTAAATTAGGCGCTACTGCCGCTCTGGTGACGAACCGCCTTGCACCTCCAGCCTGCTGTGCTCATCATTACCTCGTCCCTCATCGTTTGGTCGGCTTCCTACACATACGAGGYACTGGATGTCAACTCGGCCAGACTCACACACGCTACCTATCTCTGCGCGTCCTCCAACATCATGGATACAAACGCTCAAGGCGATACTCTTCCTCATTCTATTTGACTTTGCATGCCTCATGGTTAATGGCTCGCAATTCGTATTCCTACTCCCTATCAGACTTTTGCCGTTTCGTTGGGCTAGAAGACTGTACTATGAAGGAATACGCTGGACGAAGGGTTGCTTTGGCTGTCTCCTCAGTGTGTGCTTCCCGGTTATAGATGACTTGCGCTTATGTAGGACCTAGTTTTGATGTGCCAATGGTTTGCACCAACCAGATTGCAAATTACCTTCGAGTCCCAAGGCCCGGGTCGATTCACCAAGGAGGACATCGAGCACATAGTGGAAAGAAACGCCGAGGGAGAGGTGGTTAGCTTGAACTTACCCACCAAATTCGTGTTGATAGGCAACCACCAAGTGCGCTTGACTCATTTCTTGTCATGCAATTTTGCTGACGTACTTTACCGCAAGATTTACGCAGACTGGTGGTACGCTTGGTGTTTCCTATACTTTATTGGTCCCGCAGGAGTACATCGACACGTGTTCATCACCCTCAAGAAGAGTTTACAGTGGGTTCCTATTGTTGGATGGGTGTGTATTAAGTCTACCCCCCATCATGGATCCACTAATATAGCAATAGGGAATGCAATTTTTCAACTTTATATTCCTGGCAAGGTCATGGGCATCCGATCGAGTGCAACTTGCATCACAACTAGCCTCCTTAGGGAAGGAGGCAAAGAAAGAGAACAGGCCCTTCTGCTTTATTTTATACCCTGAAGGCACTCTAGTCAGCAAGGATACCAAACCTATCAGTAGGAAGTTTGCAGATAAGATGGGCATTGTATGTCTTCGTCTAAGATCTTAACGCTTCATGACGGCTTCATCTCCCCGAATAGCCCGATATGAAGAATGTTCTTCTTCCCAGATCCACTGGCTTGCACTACACCCTGCGGTCTCTAGCACCTCGCATCCCTGATTTGAAGTTGCTCGACTTGACTGTCGTATATCCTGGTGAGAAAAGATTCTTCTCTCCGTGCCTTCGATAGGCTCATGAGCATTATTAGGTATACCTCCCATGGGATTCGGCCAAAGTTATTACACTCTGCGATCAATATTTTTCGATGGTGTCCCACCACCGGTCATCCACATGCATTTGCGGCTGTTCAGCGTTCGAGATGACGTGCCAATCGGTGACTTATCAGCAAGTGTGTCAGGCGATATCCCTGATGCATCCGCCAAGAGTGCAGTTGAAGTTGATATTCCCGTCGAGGAAAAGGACAAGTTTGATCTATGGCTTCGGGAGTTGTGGAGGGAGAAGGATGATGCTATCTCCAAATATAATGAGACTGGCACGTTGGATGCAAGCGGCAGTGGTTCAGCCTCTGTAGATATTCCGCTCAGATTACGACGCAGGCGCGAAATCTTGGACGCATTTTGCTTCTTCTTCCCGGCTGGTATCGCGTATCTATGGGGTAGAGGCAGGTATTAGATACATGTGCGCTCTGCATTAGATTTTTGATGTATGACTATTCCCATCTGCTTGTATAATAACGTGTCATGATATACGGCCACGGGGGTAGTTAGTCCGGTGGAGAGCTCTGGGCTTTATGACTGAGATGCTCTTTTGTTCTGAATCTGGTTGACCAGGTATAAACTGGCATCCAGGAAGCGTTCGACGCAGTTCGCCAAGCAGCCCTCCTCGCTCCGCGAGAAAGAGTTACCTGGGGCACCAGTTATGCATCTGACGAATGACGTAGTCAGTATTGAAAGGGCGTTCGTCTGGAAGAAAATGGGGGTAAGTACTTGTCCCAGCAAGTGGAAGTCAGCTGGTGTATCGTCGATTGTATCCTGGCCTGGGGGGATGATTGAGCGCGAAAAAACGAGGCTCGGACGATGGGGACTAACCTGGCTCTGCTCCTGCTCTATGAACTGGGTGAGCTCTCTCTGGAGCTGCTGTCAGATGATTGTCTGGGAATTAACGACGGCTATACCTGGGTGGCGGGGTCAAGGTTTGCTTCAGCCATGGGGAGTGAATGACACGGTCAGAACGGAAATTTGAAATACACTTGGTAGACTGCTGACGTAATAGAGGAGGGGCACAATGCGTAACTGCACGGAGTTGGAACGGGTGGCTGGAACCGATAATCCTGGCATGCCAACATAGGTGACTGCTATCCATTTCTGCAATCAAATATACTATCCCAAGGTGCCTCATGCCCCTTTGACCGAACACTCGGTAACCCCGGTCCTGTGCCATCGAGTCGACCATCTTCTCACCTCAAAGAACCACCCTAGAAATCGCAGAATTCATTTGATTTACGACACATCTTGGGCTGCCACCAAGGATCACATCTTTTCAAGGTACACGTGGGATTCCCCGACGGTCTCACCCTTTGCCATAGATCGTTCGCGATTTAGGGAAATGCAGGGCGTCTGGCCTTGTTTAGCTTCCTTGCCTCGTGTTTGCACTATCCTTGCTTCATGGCTTCCACGTCCGCGAGCGGCCCATCCCAGTCGCATTTACCTGCCTGGCCACCAGAACCTATTCCGCCGTTGGTCCCCCACCCCTTACCCCCCGTACCCTCTCTGACTCTCTCCTTTCATCTTTAGCGTTGGTTATCTGAGCCGGAAGGCTCTCCCAATTAAGCGTAATGACGCTGAACCACTCACCCGCGAGGACGTCCAGTTTGACCTCCTCAACTACATTTTCTCGGACACCCATGCATCCTTTACGAGTACAGTCCCAGGAAAGACGGCTAAGATCCCGTTTCAAGAGCTCTATATCAATGCCCTGTATAGTTCCAGCAAGTGCTCGAAGGTTCTGAAAGATAAGATGATTGACACTCCAGCTTTTGCGCTCGAGTTGGCCAAAATCTCCCTACTGACAAACGTTGGCCGAATAAACACCACCATGGCTTGTGAGGCGGTTCTTCAATCTCCCCCACTGACACAGCGCTGATCATTCAAGATAACCCCCAGTTTTCCCGGAAATGAAAACGGCTTTACGGACCTATCACCCCGTCCCGTCGCTCCAAAAGACCGATGGGAACGCCCAAGACGCCCCTCGCATCAAGAACTGTCTCAAGGCTGCTTTACTCCCTTCCGAATTGAAAACCATCCCACCGTCAACACCTGAAGAAATTCTATCGAAGAATGTAAGCATTCCAGTGCCGTAAAGCTCCCCTGTGACTTCATTTTCTCGAAGCAAGCAGGCCAGAAACCTCCCACCAGTGTTGTCAATTTGATTTTCGTGCTTGCAAACCATGCGGCAGTAAGCTATCATATGTTTCTTGATTGTGCTTCTGTGGGCTAAAAACGTCGACCAGCCATTGGCCGGCACACATTTCGATGGCACGCTCAATTTTCTGGACCTCTTTCTCCCTAAGAAGGGCCTGGCCTCTGCTGACCGCGCCAGAGTATTTCTGTGGCTGATTTACCACTACCTAGAAGACTCAGAAGGCACTAACCCTTGGGACGATGACTATTCGGCATCTAAGCGGCCCAAGGCCCCCAAGATGCGGGTCATGAGTGACGCGGAACAGGACCTAGAGAATGTGGACGCATTAGAAGAAATAGAATGGGGGCGAAAGATGTCTACGCAACGCAACCTGTTCCTGCAACGGCTTGTTTCTTCTTTGGATCACGAAAAGAAATCCAGGAACCCTGCTTTGCCACATTTCGTGCCAGGTACTTCTCTATTTGCGCCCTTCGGTGGCTCTAATGTATGTTTCTCCCCTCTTTCTTTTTCAGCGGCTCCAGAGACCAACGTACCACGGTCTCGATCAAATCGCCAAGGTCATGAGGCGCCCAAAGATGACTTGGGTTTCATGTATTACGTCCCAGGCCCTAACCGTGATCGCGAGCTTCCACCCTCCTCCGCACGCCACCAGAGTCCAGGTAAGGAAGATAGCCGCAACCTTTTGACTACTCTTCGAAAGGAAAGCAAGAGCCCCGTTGACCTGGTGCCAAATTTAGTGCCCTCAGAACACCGTCGGCACTCTGGACCTCGTCAACATGGTGAAGAACGATCAATGCTACAGCGTGAGCTCATTTCAGAGGCTCGCATATGAAATGTATCTTACTTTCACAGAGGCTTGGCATATCGTGAACTCGGTTGATCCTCTCCTTGACTCGGATGACGAAGTCGTGGATGACAATGCTCGGCAAGATTATTGCAAGTTTTTCTAGAATCTGATATATCAGCGGCTAATACTGATGACAACACCTCACTCCCAGCACGCCGCCTGAACGTTATCACACGACTGCTCAACAATCCGACTACTCCGACCTATCAACCGCACCAGACCAATCAGCAACAACAGCGAACTCAGGCTCATCATCCTCTGCTTCATCGTTCCCACTCTCACCCACATCATGCTTCGAACCCTCGTTACACCCACAGCTTTGTCACCCGGCATGAGCAGCAGCAAGAGCATCGGAGCCAGCGCGGTGATGAATTAAGTGCTCCTTCGTTGATGATACGAAGTAGCAGCAGCTCCAACAACAGTTCAGGACCTGCCCCAGCATCTTCCACATCCTCAGCGTCCTCGATTCGGAACATCATACGTTTACCACGAAGCTCGACAAGTCGGAAATAAATGATGGATCTACCGGCGCCCCCCTCCCCCCAATTTTCCGTCTGTCCAAGGACATCTGATCTTTAGCATCGCTTTTTTTTTTTTATATCTGCTCTCAATGTTTTGCTGTTCCGCTTGCTTTTTTGGCTTTTTTAGTAGCTTCGTATGACCGGTCCGCATGTATTCTTTCCCCTTTTTTTTGGGTTGGGGGGTCAGAGTATAATAATGGAAAATTGCCAGACGTCCCCGATCACACATACCTTAATGTCGCTGAGTCATCGCCCTCAAGTTCGACTACATGAAGGACCTACTCTTCGTATATTGATTTATTTGCAAAACAGGATTTTGGGGGTAAGGTGTCGCAAGGGGATTTATGAAGTGATAAGATAGTACAGGTGGAAGGCGCAGCCCTCTTGTAAAGTCGCATAGTCGATGCGAAAAAGGATGTGAGAAAAGAGCGGAATGACTTTGACCGTGTTTCCCTCCTTCCCGGATAGGAGGAAACGGCACTAGTCGATGAGGAACAAACCAAGACACCAAGATAAAACAAGAAGGGAACAAATATGGGAACCAAAAATACAATGTCGGGTTGAAAGGCATCAAAAAAGGGGATGTTGACGACCAGAAGGGAGGAACAAATAAGATTACAGTGAGCCAAGGGGAGAAAGTGCAAGCTTCATTGTCCTACAAGCGGATATGTCAGGCCAAGCGAGGAAGGAAAAGATCGGCAACAATAGTATATGAAGATCGAAAGAACGGTTGCCGAATTCTGAGTGGGTAGAGGTGAGATGAGACCACAATAGATAAATTTCTTCATCATTAGAAAGCTCCAGGGAGTGCGAGGACAGGGTGGCTGAACCCGTTGCGTTCCCTTGGCATGAGATCAGCTGGCGCACTATGGCGTTTCCACTTGCTTTTCCGGTCTTCCAGACCCAACCCCATGACTTCCTCTGGCAAAGGCAAAGGCATTGTCCTCTTCGCTGCATTCTTCGTCAGTGATTCAGGCACTGCAATACAAGTGGCTGAGGCAGTTTGCGAGTGAATCTGAGCTAGTTGAGGAGTTGATAAGGTCCGCCTGCGGAGCGTCGAAAGCATATTATGCGCCCTATGTTCCCTTGCGTTTAGAGTTTTCAAATTGTTCTCAGTGAGCTGCGCCGGAGAAGCGGCGGCTGTCCTGGGGACAAGCGTGATGGTGACTTGCAAGTTTGAAGGGAATGGAGAGTCCGGTGTTTTGGGCGGAGGCATAACAATGCGAGAATGATGTTGGATACGTGGCGGTTCTGACACAGGAAGCGAAGTAGGAGCTAACTTGGGCGCACGCAGTGGCATCTTCAATCGACCGATCTCTATCGTAGTGGGCCTGACGGGGGGAGGTGGTACAACTGCGGGAGATCGCAGGCCATCAACGATCCTAGTGGTGCGTGCCGAGGCCAGTGTCTTCAGACGAGCGGATATCTGGTCCAGCGATGGCAGTGCTTGAGCTGCCTTGGTCACCTGAGGTAGATCGGCGCTGCGGGTGGTCTGCTTCTTCGCATTACGTCGGAAGTCGACTTGCTCGACCCATGGATGGCATGTATACGGGGCATGTTCATTATTGTCATGGAGTGAGTCAAACAATGCGAGGGGGGAGACGAGACCCGGGGAAGGGAGAGAGTAATGAAAGATGGCAGGAGAGTCGGGAGGCGTCTTGGGGGTGCTTGTGGCTGTCGGGGAAGGGGGTGCTAGGACCTTGGACAGGAAGAGCGCGCGGCGTTCAACTAGAGACACATATTGAGAAAGGCTCGGCAATGGACGAGAGAACATACCCTGCTTATTCCTGTGCGCTTTGAGGGCAATCTCTTTACGGAGGTCGACGGCCCTCTTTGCACCAACAAGGGCATTTCGCTCCTTCGAGGCCCTGAGGAGGGCCTCAAACCGTTCACGCTCGAGACCCCTACCATTCACAGGAGCATCAGATGGGCAGAGGGGGGAGAGATGTTTGGTGAAAGTGGTATGGGTTGGGGGTGGAGTAAGGTGAATAGGCCTGAAGGAATCTACGTCTGGCTCCGGGAAAGAGAGACTGTTGAAGGGCGAATACGGCTCTGAAATGGACTCCTGTGGTGGTGGGGGAGAGATCTGGATGGTGGGGACGAGGGCGAGGGCCATGGAAGGAGAGACAGAGCGAGAGTGTGTGTAGAAGTGGCCAGCCACAGATACCGAAGAAGCGCACAGCGGGGGAGAAACAAAAAGAACAACAACAAAGGGTGGGAGGCTATTGTTTTTGTGGTTGTTGTTGTTGGTCTGTGTATTAGTATTAGTATACGGGACACTCAGATCGATCAGGAGAGCGACGACAACGACGTGGACTTGGGAGAGCAGGACTACTACAATCACACAACACATGGCAACCACAACACATCCTTGGCATCACATTCCCACATATCCATTCTAGTTTCACAGTCCTTCCGCCTCCACGGCTTCACGCAGCTTGGCCCTAAACAGCTTCTCGGCCTCCACCCACACCCGCGCCGTCCTGCGCTCCGGGAGCTGCTGCAATGATGGCAACAGATCGCTACTGAACTGCTCGGACGCCTCCCGTGGCAACAACGTCGGCAAGTGGTCAATCGAGATCACGTCCAAGGATGGGACTCCAGCTCTGATACAGACCCCGAATTAGCACAAGGAAGACTACACAACCATCACACACATACCCAAGTCCATCAACAGCCACGGTAGGCTTCGAAAATGTTGTATTGATGTTGTAAATCGGAATGGGGTTGAATGGATTTGTTGTGTCACAGCTCACGTCCACCACGACTGACAGGCGCCTGGTCTTGCCTGCAGCCTTGATCGTCTCGCGTGTAACAAACGAAGGGATTTCTGAAGAGAGATAGATGCAGTTGACGAAAATGTCCACATCCAAGATCTCAGGGAACGGTCCACCCTTGGCTGTCTCTTCCAAGTCCCACTTGTGAATATCCTCCCTGATCAACTGCATTAACAATCATACAAAAAAACAAAATAAAAGAGGGAGACCCACTCTTTCAAGCCAATCTTTCGGAACAAGTCAACCGCACCCCGACCACAACGCCCCAAAGCGCCGATCACCAGTGCCTTGACACCCTGGCCATTGCCTCCCAACGCATCCTTAACGGCATTCACCATAGCCTCTTCATTTTCATACGGTCGCAATAAACCGAGCGTCTCGCCCTTCCGTTGCGCAGCTAGTGCCAGGCCACCCGCGGCAGCACCAGCAAACCCGGCATGGTATCCAAAGGCGGCAACACGACGACCGGTTGAATCAGTGAGGAATTCCAAGTCGTATAGTGTACCGCCACCCCTGTGGAAGCGAGCAAGTACTTTGGACCACCCTTCCTGGCCCTTGTAGCAGTGCGCAAACTGAATATGTGTATGTGGCAGAGGTTCGTCAGCTTCAGGGAGTTCCTTAAGTCCGATAATGGGGATTTCTGCCGGTGCCGAGGACCAGGAGTTGTTATCTACGAGCTTGCACCCAACACTTTACCATACGCATTAGACCAAAAAAAAAGAGCGGCGTTGGAAAGAATGTCACGTACGCTTCATATTCCGAGTCTTCAAATATTCTCTGGTCATCACGCTCGACGAAAATCACGAAGCCGTCGTCGATCAGCTTCTTTGCAGTCGTCGGAGTGAGCGCAGCCCGTCGCTCGAACTCCTTCTTTTCGCAACGCAACCAAAGTGCAGGTTTGTCGGACATCTCTTGGGMAAAGTGTTGTAATACAATTTGCTGGATGAAGGATAAGCTACTAGCAATGTCAGAAAATGCAGCAACTCTGCAAAATTAGATTTTGGGGATTTTTGCAATCTTATCATATCCGATGATCCATCGATCAAGCTTTGGTAGCCGGTCGGAGCCGGTCGAGCGCCCACCATCACCAACAAAGATTTTCCTTATTTTCGTCATTTCCCCACATTCTCACACAACCTTCGCAACCAAGTATCTATAGTTCAACATGCTCTTTGCAACTAACTCTTGGCCATAGTTTCGGTCCTCATCACATGCTCAAGCGCTCACCTCCTGCCCCTTATCCGGGCTTCTATATCTTATACAAACGCGCTACAATTTCGTCCTTTCCTGCCTCAAACCGGTTCCACATCTCCTGAGCCCTCCCAGCTCCAATATGGGGCGTACCAGCAACGAGCCCATTCGTAACGATGGTGACAAACTCTTCAAGTGGCATCCAGTGCTTAGACAGCGCTTCCGTCGTTCCCTCAGCTACGAGAATTCATGATTACTCCTAAACATTATCTCCAGGGAGAGGACGAAGCTTGAAACTCACTGTCGTGCAATTCGGATTCGACGAGGCTAGTTACGCACACCTTAGTATGCCTGACTCGTATACTGTATTGTTGCCACAAGAAGGGACTTACGGCGGAATAATCTCGAGTACATTCACACCCGTTCCAGCCAGTTGGGCTTGCAAAGAAAGCGTCAAGGAATGAACTGCCGCCTTTGAAGCACAGTAATTCGGTACATGTGGACCGGGAACAATAGAGAGTCCGGAAGTCACTGTTATGATAAAAGTCTGACGACCTTGAGACTGGCGCAAGTAAGTGATCTGGGTCAAAAAATGAAAACAGAGCAACGCCCGACATACACCAAGCTTGAGCAGATGAGGAAGTAAGTAAGTAGTCAGGGCGACTGTAGAGTTGTAGTTCACGTTCATCTCATAGTCGATCTCTGGTGCGAATCAATTAATGGCAAATTGGCGACCGAGCACTCGCGAAATGTATGCACGCACTGTCGAGGTCAACTTCCTTCTTAAAGTCAAATTCTCGTTGAACACCCGCGTTGAGAATAATGGTGTCCAACTACACGACGAGTCTAAGAGTTTGAACAGACGGTAAGGGCAAAAAGACGCACGCCCGGGTACTCCACCAAAAGGTCATCAACAGCTTTCTTTAGCGTGGCCCTGTCGGCTCCCACATCCAGCTTGGATGTTTCAAATCCATCACGCGCGAGCTCGTCCAAGCGATCCTGGCGCCTGCCTGCCACAATGACTTGGGGTTTATTAGGAAGTTGTTTGATTTTATAGGCTAGGGCTCGTCCAATGCCAGAAGTAGCCCCTGTTATCAAGACACATTTACTGTGTCCTATTCCAGGCATGCTGGTGATGTGAAATTTTCGAGTGGGAGAAACCAGCAGAAAGACAAGGTTGCAGGAAGAAATGGGCAGAGGGAAGAGGGAAGCGGGGCTATTTGAGGTGTATCTTAACAGGTGGAGAGCAGTGGCATAGCTAACACCGGGTGGAACCTTAATATGAGCATCCCCAGCCGTCTGTCAGGACAGGCGTGGCAGAAATGGTAAGTGGTACCCTTCTCCAGGCGGACCCTCGTGTGGAGAGGTGGCCCGCGGTGGGCTGAGATACACAGTAATTCCCAAGCTCAGGGGGTGATGAGAGGATGACGAATTGAAGGTCATGAGAAGTTGGCTAATATTTATGTTTAGACTTCGCCGAATTATTGCCTTGTTCATCTTGTCAGATTAGACGATTTCCCATGGTAAGAGTAATGACTCATGCACAAAGGGGCGGCCCTGACTACTGGGGTATCACGGTAGTCAGTCATTTGCCACGGTTAGAGTGTCGACCTGATTCACCGTGGAAATGGAGGAAAGCCAAGAACTTCAATTTGCGTGACGTATAGCAAAATTTAGATTATTTCAAAAATCAATTTCACCACTTCTCCCTCGCAGCCTGCATTTGGGCTACTAATCCTTCCTTATCCTTATCGTACTTCTCATACCATGTGAGAGACCCTCCTGTAGAAATAACTGGATCGCCATTACTGAGGCCTTGCATCGTAAGTTTCGTGTATTCATCGAGCGGCATCCATAGTTGAGCGAGCTTCTCCGTAGTTCCCTCGGCTGATACAGGCATAAGACACAGGAAGGGTATCCGTTTGTGCTTCACTAGGTGCTTACCATCGTGAAGCTCCGATTCAACCAATCTCGATTTCAAGTATTGGAGACATAGATCATAAAGGGGACTCGAATGGCTTACTTACGGTGGAATCACCTCTAAAACGTGGACGTTTGTGTCTTTGAGTTGAACACGCAGGGCCATTACGAACGCGTGAAGGGCGGCCTTGGAAGCGGAGTAGTTGGGTACCCATGTGGCTGGGACAATACCCAAACCCGCCGTGACGGGGACTATACGGGATGATCGACCCGCAGCCTTGAAGGCGGTCTGAGTAAGGAAATGCAGGTTATTTCTCTCAATTGCGTACCGAGAGCTTTAAGAAGTGCGGCATAAGATATGCGATAATGGTGACGACGGAGGTATAATTAACGTTGATTTCAGTTTGCAGCTCTCGATGGTATGCTCAGTTCGACAATACACTAGCAAGTTTGAGAATGGTACCCACTAAGGACGTCAACTTCCTTCTTGAAGTCAAATTCGTATTGTACACCAGCATTGAGGATCACAGTATCAAGCTACAACGTGAAGTGAGAGTCAGCTCAGGCCTTCTGTCAAGTGGCGTATTATATAGCGTGAAGTGGAAGCCGAATTATTGCGTACATCGGGATACTTTTCGAGAATGAGATCCACGGACTTCCTGAGCAAGTCTACACTTGTGTTGACGTCAAGTTGAATAGTCTCAAGACCCGCATTTTTCAGTTCTTCGAGCCTATCTTGCCGTCGTCCAGCGGCAATAACCTGGGGTTTAGTGGGTAATTTGGCAAGGCTGAGCGCCAGGGCGCGACCGATACCAGAGGTGGCACCGGTAACGAGTATGGATTTGCTTGTTTCGATGCCAGACATGTCCACGCACGGAGGGGTCAATACTCCAGGAACTCGCGAGATTGTAGATCGCTTGCACTATCGCAGTTTTGATGTGTAGACCGGCCCGGGATCCGTATGGTCCGTTAGGAGCAATGAAACGCCGTGCGCTTGTTTTCGTGACTATAATGGCCGACAAAGACACAGTTCGCGTTCCTCTAGCCATAGAATCACTATCGATAGATGTTGGTTCTGAAAGTTCTTGTTCGTCTGCATCTAACTGATTTACTGCAGGAGAGAGTGCGCGAGGCGAGTACAAGGAAAGCACAAGGCAACGACTACTTCCGCAAGAGCGATTGGGAAGAAGCACTGGCGATTTACCAGTCTGCCATAGCATTTTTGCCCAAAAATCATGCAGAGTCCACCGATAAATCTCCTGATTCGCCTTCTCACGAGTCCACGGAGGAAGAAACAATGCCATCGTTGAAAACCCAGGCTACGACCCCAGAATCTGCTCCAGAACGCTTCAGTCCAGAGACTGAGAAAGCCTGTGCAGCTCTCAGATCGGCTCTTAACGCTAACATCGGGGCATGCCATGTCAAATTAGTGAGATTTTTCCACTCTGATGAAGTTACGCTGATCTCATCTCGATGAGGGAGAGCACAAGCAAGCCGTCGAAGCCTGCACCCAAGGTCAGTTCTTCTATTTATACGGGTGCATCGATGACACCATGTTGATGCACTGTCGTAGCATTGGTTGATGACCCGAACTATGTGAAAGCTTTACAACGAAGAGCTGCCTCTAATGAGATCATCAACACTTGGTCGTCGCTGGCTTCAGCACAGGAAGGTTGTTTTGCCATTTTACCACCGATACTAGAACCGCAGTTGACGTCCATGAGCAGATTATAAGGCATTACTCAAGCTACTGCCGCCTGGTGCGGAAACACGGGAAGTCGAGGGCAAGTTACAAAGCCTGAAACCTCGTGTAGAGGCGGCTCAGGGCCAAGAAACTGCGGAGATGCTGGACAAACTTAAGACTTTGGGTAACAACGTACTTGGTACGTCCGACCTCAAAAGAATATCATAAAGCGCACAAATTGATGGGAAAGCAAAGGGAGGTTTGGTCTTTCGACGGACAATTTCCAGTTCGAGCCGAACGGTCAAGGGGGCTATTCTCTAAACTTCGCTCGATAGAACCTAGTCACCGAGATACCCTGTTAGTTACTACTTCTGTCCGATGAATAGCTGGACCTTCAGTAGGGAAAAAGGAGCTGCTTCACGAATCAATCTATATATCTTGTAGGATTGCGGAAAAAGGTGATTCTAGGGTATATCTAGGCCATGGTAAGGCTCAAAGCAACGATCCCAACCAAGCTAGCACTCACTCTCATACGTAACTTTGACTGAACCAGCGACATAGAGACAGGCCCATAGTCACGGGAATCTCGCGAGTACGGTGCATTGTCACCACTTATCCAGATATGCCCCTTAGGTACTACCAGGTGTTCTGTAGATGGTGCCTTGTCGCCCGTTGGGTCAACACAAACGATGTCACCGGGTAGCCCGAGCACTCGTTTACATATCACACGTTCTGGCATGATGGGGCTCATGAGTACGACAAGCTCCCCTCGGGTGAAATACCCTGGGTAGAGCCTAGGTGTGAGACGATCTTCAATTACAATTTCTCCTTGGATAGCCAGAGTTGGAAGCATCGAGGGCCCTTCCATCTAGTAAATCGTAAACTAAGCCGGTCCACAAACGACGGGTTACAAGACCTACAAACGCAACCTTTCCTAGATAATCTGCACATAGATGTCCTGCACATCCAAGATTGATGATCTAGGCACAAAAGGTTGAAAAACCAGTCTATATTGAAGAGAAAAAGACAGTGCGTACATGGAGACAGAACATACCGAACCGCGTCCCCATGCGACGCAACGATGTCCGCTTTAGAGCTAGTACTCTAGCTCGGAAGTGGTGGACGGCAGCTGCAGTAGCGGTTCTTATCATTGTCGCGCCAAGACGAGCATGGGTGTATGTACAGTACAAGTGAAAGGCCAAGTTCGGGGTCGATTCACTGGTAAGCGCTCTCCATATTAGGAAGTCACCGCCACCCAGTCGCAAACACCTTAATATTTCTATCCACAATTATTTGATCCCTCAATCATGTCTTCTTTCAAAAGAAAAGGCGCAGCGAAGTCGGCCACATTTTCATCATATCCAGGCGTTCGGGTATCACCTGCTTCTTCGTCAACAATCATCACTTCGACAGGAATACCTTCGCTCGATGACATCTTGGGGGGCGGATTACCCCTATCATGTAGCATGTTGATCCTAGCTCCGGATTTACATTCTTCATATGGATTGCTCATTCAGAAGTACTTCGTTGCTGAGGGACTGGCCTCTGGGCATCGCGTGGTCGTCATTGACAGTGATCCTAGTCGCTTCGTCAGTGATATCATGTGGCACTCCAAGGCTTCGACAGCACTGATATCTCAGGCCAGTATCAATGAAAGTGGCGATGCCGATAGTGGCGATGAGGAGCAAATGAGGAGGGGGGGCCAGAAAATCAAAATTGCCTGGCGATATGAACAAATGAAACAATTTCAGACATCAGTGACAAGTCCGTCGTCGTACGCGCGTCTTATTCATCGTCTCTGAGCGGCATCGCATGTGGATTAACTTTCTGCAGGTCTTCTGATGATTACTGCCACACCTTCGACCTGTCTGTACGTGTTCCAGAATCTGTCATACAAGCCGCACTGCAAGCTGGTAGTTTGAGCTATCTGGGGGTAGCGCGCAAAGCTGAAACACACTCTACGACCGAAGTTCTACAGCGACTTTCGGGCTTCCTGAAAACTCAGGAAGCCACAAGTACTCCTATCAGGATCTGTATACCGTCCCTTGGCTCCCCATTCTGGGGGAGCCTTACAGCCCAGGTGATAAGAAGCCAGACTCACGCTTGTTTGCAATGATTCATGTTATATAGGAGCTTTCATACTTCTTGCATTCTCTCCGGTCAACTTTGCGGAAGCATCCATTATCCTGCGCATCCGTAGGGCTGGCCCCGCATATCTCCAATGAGACGTGGGGTGGCGCGGGCTGGCGACAGAGGTTAGGGTGGCTCGCCGATGCAGCTGTCTCGCTGAATGCTTTTTCAGGTCAGTTGCTGATTCTCAACTTCCGCTGCTGCCGTCATACATATTGTTGACTTGCGATGCGTTCCCCGACAGCTGATCCCTCACTTTCCGCGACATTTCCATCTCATCACGGATTCGTCCACGTTGAAAAACTTCCTGCTCCACAGACACTTGCGCCACCAAGTGACCGRTTTTCGACGCTCCGTGGACTTTCAGCGTCTTCTTTTGCGTCGGGGGGCGGCGGTGAAAACAACCTTGCGTTTAAATGTACGAGGAAGCGGTTGGTATTTGAAACGCTGCATCTGGATCTTGAGGGGGGCATTTCAGAACGGCGGACAACGCCAGCGGTAGCAAGTGATATTATTCAATCTACGGCTATTGGAGGTGGAAGCGGAGCCAAGGAAGGGCGTCTAAGCGAAGCCACCGCAGTGGGGTTTAGGACTTTTGCCCAGGTCGATGTGTGCCTGGAACACGAGGGCGCCACAACGCCTCCACCAACAGTGACAGAAACCAGCGCGGGTGCGAAGCCGACGAAGAAGAAGAAATCTGTCGCATTTCAGCCGGATCGACCTGATCTTTATGASTTTTAAATAGTTGAGATTATAGGTGGTGAGGCCACATCGGCGAATATCGTTACTCCGTAGTACGACACTTGRTCATAAAGCCGCCCATTGGGCCGTGGGTGGTTTGTGAGCTGGAACCCTGGATCAGTCCCTATAATTTGATGAGATTTGTTTCGTCAAATGCTCTGATAGACATCTCCGGACGTCATCAGATAGAATGTTCCGAATCGTAGGAAATACCACGACACTGTTATTCTTCCCGGGGTTTAGTGGCAACCATCAGGAACTTGTGGGGTTTACCGGACATAAGAAATCGTCATTTGTCAGCGACAAGAGGCGTCCAGACCCCTCCTCGGAATCTTATTCTCGTAAGAGATGATGATTGTGTGGCAGTATAACGCTGTATAGGTGACTGTGAGCGTTGGCGTAGACCTTTTCCCAAGGTCTGTCCGCGTTCAGTGGTGGCAAGTGGGTTCCATCACTTAGGATGAGTACGGCAGACGCCGGAAAGGACAAATCCACGAAATTGGATTTCAGGCAGCACGAGGCCTCGGAGACTTGTTTGGGCGGGTAGAGAGAGCCTGATGGGTTCTGAAAGAGGATGGGCGGTCATAGATTACAGTGGAGGGTATCATGTCAGCGCTGGGGCTGATGATGCTGCTGACTTGACAGTAGACACTAAAATTAACGTTGGACGCTTGTGACAGAGACTCGGCGTAGGGGGGATCTGATGTACAGAGGCGCTCTGTGGCACGAAATAGAAAAAGCGACCTGGGGGGGCAAGTGGTGGGTGGCGGATCCATTCCATCCTTTCCTACCCACACTCGTTTGAGATACGCAGAAAAAAAAAAGTGGTCGGTCGGCCGGACGAAGGGACCGAGGGCATACCCAGGCCGAGCTCAGCAGTGGCAACAGATTAAAGGATATTCTGGCAGGCGAGGGAGGATGTTGGAACGCATATTCTCGTCTGGGAGACGGTCGACATATATGTGAGTGGATGCGTGACATGTGGGGATTTGATGGGAACAAATTCAAGCCTGTTGCGAACTCACAGGGCTCCTCAAATCTCCATTTCTGCTCCTACCACTCCCCCAGAGCAGCGCACCGACGCGTCGCCGGGCAGATACACTGTGCTGCTGGAAAAGCCCCTTCCCCTGCCCCCGCTTGTTATCCAAGGGATGATCACTGGCCGACGGGACGAAGAAAATGGCGTGCGAAGTTCGTACATTGAGTGGTCGAGCGAGTCTGAGGACGGGAGCGGTGCGGGTGAGTACGAGCTTGCATTGAAGCCCCTTGGGGAGGCTGTTTGCTTGGACGTGTTTGCGGCCCAGAAACCGTTGTGTGCGTTTTGAGCAAGAAGCAGTCGCAAAAAAGACTGCAGACCTGCGCTTTCCGATGCTGCCCTCGTCTGCTGCCCGTGCTGACTCCCGTTCTGCAGGTGTGAATGCCCGGTATCTGCGTGCCTCTCCAGACCCAAACGCCCAGCCCAGCCCACGTGCACATACACCGTCCCCTCCCGGCCCACACGACTACATAACCCCCCTCCCCCCCCACTCCCATATCCACCTCCCCCGGAACACCCACATGCCCCCCACAGACCCCGCCCACCTCCCAGACCCTCACCCTTTCCGCCCTCCCCACCACCATCTCGCGTCCCCGCCCGCCCTCTCCTCTGCCGGCTCCTCTTCCACCCGCTCATCCGCTTACACCAGCTCAGGTAGTGCCCTTGCCTCGGGCGATTACGGCCACATCCATGTCGCCTCCGGAGATGACGATGGGGCCCTTGCCACCGTTGGCTTCACTTCGGAGTCCCTAGCTCGGATCCTGACCAAAGACGACTTGGTCTCGCCAGCCACTCGCGTCTCACAGCATAAACAGCAGCTTGATCAAGGCCGATGGTCAGAGTCTTACTCTTCGAGTAACCGCTCACGTTCTTCGTCGCTCGGTAACAACAGCTCAAGCAACGGACATGAGACTGGCTCCCCTAATCTCAAAGAAAAACCCAGCTATGATATGGGTTGGGTCGTAGATGAAAAGGACGAGGTTGGCCTCAGTGAGGATGAAACTGATGATGATCAAGCCTTGGCGGATGATCATGAGGTTGGCCTTGATGAAGCAGAAGAGGAACGTACATCTGCAGCCGTGATTGCTGACGAAGGTCTTGGACGTATAGTTCAGGCAGATAATATCCCCATCGCCCAACTGCAAATCTTACCCGGTGCGTGATCAAATCTTCCTCTTCATTCTTTCCAGAACCAACATTGCCGTTCCAGGAACTACTCATCTCCTCATTGGCTCTTCGACTACCCCGAATGCCGTGCCCACCTTCCTCACCAATACACTACCTCACATTTGCCATAGCCTACTCGCACTGGATATCTCGGCCAACTTTTTGGGTGCACTCCCCCCTGTACTGGCCGTTTGCACCAACCTGGAGGAGCTCAACGTTGCATCTAACCCTCTCCGTGTGCTTCCCGTATTTCTAGCCGATCTGACAAACCTCCAAGTTCTCATTGCGGACTCTACTGGCATTTCAACACTTCCGGATACTATGGTCGAGCTGGATAAACTCCACACAATCAGCGTCCGGCGCAACAAGCTTCATGCTTTGCCCAGTTGGCTCTGCAGACTCCCAGCTTTGCAAACCCTTTGTGTTGACAACAATCCCTTCCAGGGACCATGGAAGGCTCTGGTGGAACCCCTTCTGGCMAAAATCCCTATGACTCCCATATATCCTCCGTCGACCCCAATTTTTCCTCCCCTTTCAGCAAGCTCAAATTGCGGCACTGAAACTGACGTTACTGACGCGGAGGACTTTTCCGACGTTGAACCCAACTCTAGTGGACAGGAACTCTTCGTACAATCCCCCGAGGATGAGGATCAGACCATCACACCAGACCGTGCCCCACATCTGGCGAGGGCAGTTACCTCTCCGCTCCCAATGAATTCACCTGATTTCGCACCACAACCCCCGCGAGGTTTGTCACGCACGAGGACTACCCCTAACCGCGCTTACTTTGACCAAACCCGAGCTAAATCCGGCGCATCATCTGGGCAAGGTCGGCTACAAAACACAGGCCCAATCACTCGGCAGCAGAGCGAAACCGTTATTCGCGGTGATCGCGAAGTACGTAAAATGAAGAGTGCTGGGGATTTGCGAAGAGGAAAGTCGGTGACAGCTGTGAGCGAAGAAAGCCTCATTCCACTGCCATCACCAAGACCCTTGCTTTCTGCTTCTCAGTCGAGCACCAACCTTCCAGACACCCCACCTACCCCTTCCATCCCCCCCTCCGCTAAGCGCTATGGCAGTCTTGGCCCGGCATCTTCTATGGGCAGCCCACGATCTAGTCCCAATGTGATGAGACCGCAACTCAGTAAATCCCTGTGGGAAAACCCTTCCGAGCCAGTCGCTAGTGTTTCTAATCCCCCCTCCCGAGCATCTGTGTTGTCACCTCCCACAATGCTCCCTCATATGCCCAAAATGCTGACTCGCGAAAGCACGGATGGAAAGAACTCGCATCGATCAAGACCTTCAAGAGATGTGAAAGAGAAGGGCAGCCGCTGGGGCTTCTTAAAGAAGATGTCGATGGGGAAAATGAAAACGGACTCACCACCCCTCCCACCTGTTCCTCGTTCTGGTGTTCGATCCCATACATCATCCAGCAATAGTCCTATGGCCCAACGTTTCAGTAAGACTCCTCAAATTGACCTGCGCTTCTCGAACTCTGGAACTTTTGAAGCCATTCTGCCACCCCTTACCCCACCCCAGATACACAAGACGCCCCCCCAAGTGCATCACCAGCCCTCAATTGATCTGYTGAGAAGCTCGCCATCTATCGCCTCGACCACGACATTGGTGTCGACGAACACCGTAGCTTCTTCCAGCACGGTCTCCAACTCCCTTCTTRCTCCACCCGTCCACACCAGTCGATCCGGCAAGCGCCGAAGCTTCTTACCGATCGACACACCTGGTTCTGGCGCACTTAATATCCCTATTCCTGATAACTCGAAATTTATGCCCGGTGTCACGGCGACAGGTGATTCTGAAGATGCCGAAGCGCGTGTGCCCACGCCGAGCCCTACTATCGACGCAGAGCAGTATCAGCGTCGAGAAGAAGAACGTGCGAGGGAGGCGTATATGAGGGCTTTGCGTTCTGTGATGGCTTATCTCAAGGACATGAATGACCTGAGCCTCTCTCAACAGTCAAACTCTCTAAGCATGTACGGACAGACTTCAGAAGAGCCGATAGGACGAACAAGAAGACCGACCACCACTATTTCGGATGGTCCTCGGGAAGTTTCGATGGCTCTCAGTGGCGCCACTATTGCACCTGGGTTTGATGGCACCAGCCAATTGAGGTCTGTCGATACAATTTCGGGGCTGCGAAGTGGCACTTCGTCGCAGACTATGAGCATTGCCACCAACGATAGCAGCGGCTCATCCGAAGAACGCAAGTTCAAGGATGACAAGGGGAAACGGGCTATGATCATCAAGGAGATCGTCTTGTACGCTTGCACCCTTTAAGCTGCGAATATCACTAACATTCTTTTTTTTTTTTTTTTTGACAGAACGGAACGTACCTATGTGAAGGGCCTCCGAGAACTCGTAGATATTTATATCAAGCCGGGATCCATGCCTGTCAATATCCTCAGTGGCGTCAGCTCGAGCAAGGAGACCGTTGTGCCCATGAATGAGCGCAAGCTTGTCTTCAGTGGAATCGACGCGCTGTTCTCATTCCACAGTGAGAGTTTCTTGCCCGCTCTGGAGAAAGCTGCGGCTCCCGTGATGCAAAACGCCGAAACGTTTCAACAAGCTGATGCAGATGGCCAGCTATCACTAAGCGTAGCAAAGGCCGTTGGAGACATGTTCTTAAAGCATGCTGCATTCATGAAAATGTACTCGAGCTATATCAAGTGCGTCTTTGCATCAGACACTGCTGTGAACGATTGCTAATTGTTGCACAGTAACTTCGATAACTCCGTCCAACGAGTAAAGTACTGGACATCGGATAGACCCTCGACAGGGGCGGTGACACCTTCCTCCCTTACCTCACCAGCTTCAAGTACCGCTCAGCTTGTTACGCTGGGACTGAGCATGTCCGCCGTATCAGGGATCACCCCAGACAGCACATCATCAACAGGTCTACCGGCTCTCTCGACAAGTCAACGGAAGAGGCTCAAGACATATCTGAAGCGTTGCAGGATAAATCCCAGACATACACAGCTCAACCTCGAAGGTTATCTCCTACTTCCTGTTCAGCGAATACCTCGGTACCGATTACTGGTATRTTTTGAGGCATAGTTCTGTTTCAAGTTTGTTGACCATCTTCTAGCTAGAAGAACTATCCCGAAATACCMCTCCTGCGCCTGAGTATATGGAAGACCCTCTCGACAAGGCGCTTGCGGAGATCTCTTCGCTTGCCAACAACATGAATGAGGGTAAACGGGAGTCCGAATCACGGCGTAAGTTGGTCCAATGGCAGGCCAGAATCAGAGGCAAATTCCCTAGCCCACTGGTCCAGCCTCATCGGTAAGCTTTCAGCTTGATTGCTTGTGTGATRTATCTTAACGTGGCACTCCTCAGTCGGTTGATTATGGATGGCCCCCTCTTACTTACTCGAGTCGTTCGGAAGGCGGTAGTCTCTTTCGATACCATTACTCCACAAGGGGATGCGGCGACCGTTCAGGTCGACTGCTTAGCGCCGGAGCTGACGCCGCGACCACTGATTGGCATCCTTTGCAATGATCTACTGGTCCTATGTCGTGACCAATCCGACGGTCAAGACCCTAATTCGTACGTCGATCTCTGGGCAGTGCTGCGGATGCAGACTTTGCCTCAACCCGCAAGTATTGTTCACGGGAATGGTGAGATACAAGCCTTAGACCATGGGCAACCCCTTYTAACTAAATCTCATCTCCCAGCTTTACGTCTTGTTGATAACAAGGCTGTCTTATACTTTGACGCTCCTTCTCCTTCAGATGCATTAAATTGGTATAGAGGTGAGTCGGTTCACTCGGCCTGTTTGGGCTTTGGGCTGATGAATCAYYYAACGTAGCTATTAATCTCCACATCCCGGCTTCGAAAACTTAGATTTATGTTTGGCCCATGCCATGTTCCCCCTGTGACACTTATATTTCGCCCATAGCCTCTTCCATAGGGTCAGAACCTCCATAGATCACCATCTTTAATCCATCTGTGAGAAGCTGCTGACATTGTACTTGGTGTCCATTCATTTGCATTTCATTCATTCGTTTGTCAAACTCCTTCCTGGCTTACCCTATTTGTACCCACACTCGTTAACATTATTGCAACAGTTTAATTAGCAGAAGTTGAATAACACTTTTATGAGGATTTTAACAACATGATTGGAGAAGCGCACAGTTTGAAAGGCTGCACTAGGTAATACAATGCCACATTACATCATTAGGATAAGGTTATCATCGCTCCAATGGGACGGAGGTGGTTACATCTACACAGAGGCCATTCTCAGAACCGGACAGCAAAGTGGTTTAACACAAAGAACATACCAGCCATTGCCAGAAGGCTTCGAATTTGTTCCTTGGCGGAGGATCATCATGACTACATGTTGCGAGGTGAAAACAGGTTTACGAGTCAAGTCGRTGAYGARACTTACGTATCGGCCTCAATTTCAGCTATATTTGTAATGAAGTCCATGTCCTTGGCCTTGACGGGCGCCTGTTTGTAGTAGAATCTGGCTCCAACATACATGATAGGGAAGATAGCAAGAGGAAGGTAGTTGGTGACGAAGATGTCAGTGGCCCAGCTATCCCGTAGGAACACTTGCCAACCGCTCGTCTATCCCTCGAGTAAGCGCAAAAATCGGGGGTTGGGAAGAAAGCAGAGGCAACTCACGACACAGATCAATAGGGTCGACACCAGCGCATACCATGCGGCAAACGGCTGGAGCTTGGATGCAAACGGTAGCTTCGAACGATCGAAGTTCTGGGCCTTCATACCACTGTAGAACCGCACGTAGGTGACAGAAATACCGAACCATGTCAGGAGACCGGCAACGGAAGTCATGTTGGCAAACCAGCCGAACACCCGCCCTGCACCTCCAGAGACACTCATGAAACCCAGTAAAGCAAAGAGGGCGCAAACGGTGACCGCAATATATGGTAAGCCTCTCTTAGTTGTCTTGAGAAATATCTTAGGTGCATTTCCAGCAACTGCGAGGCCGTCTAATTCATCATGAATTTATTTTTGTGGCATGAAGGACGGGAAAAGGAAAACGCACAAATAGCACGAGAACTCGTGTAAAGGTCACTCGAGGCAGCGGACCACGCAGAAGTCAGAAGACAAGCATTGATAATCTGTCGTGCGAAGATAAAATAAGCACGTTGAGAAGCGTAGAATTACTCACGTGCGGTAGAACCTTGATACCGGCATTCTGTATAGCGATGACAAACGGAGAAGAAGCAGCCGTTCCATCAGTCAAGTCCAAACCCGGGGCGTTTGAGGGAACCAATAAGCCGATAATAATAGTACCGCCGATATAGAACAATAAGATTCCTTTTGCTACAAATCAGACAGAGCGGGGGAACCTGGTAAATGGTTGCAACTGACGGATATAGACACGCTTTATGGCGCGGGGAAGATTTCGCCTGGGATTTTTGGCCTCGCCAGCGGCGATCTGGGGACAGAAACAATCAACATCTAATGATAGACGATATTCCCGACTGGCCACATACTGCGACAATTTCTGTGCCGATGAACGAGAAAGCTGCCTGGGTCATGACGGCCCACCAGCCGAGGAATTGACCTTTGCTCCCACCAATTCCATTAAATTGGACAAAGGGTCCTGGATTTTTCCAATATCTAAAGCCAATGCGATCATGATTGGGGCCACCTGTTTGCGATTATAAAATTGCGGAAGGCATCTCAAAATCAAACACACCCACCTCCAAGATCAAGCACAATTCCAAGTATTATGAGACCAACGATGGTAATAACCTTTATGGATCTGTTTTATGTTGAGTTACCGATGAGACCGCCCCCCTAAGTCGACTTACGCAAAAATAAACTCTGCCTCGCCATATGCACCTGCAGGGTGGCACATAAGACTAGGACTTTTCATTCTGTGCGGAATACTAACCTGCCCCAAGGAAGTTGATCACAATGGTGACCAACGAAGTGACTGTGATCCAGACGGCTGGATTGATATCTGGGTTCCAGAACCCGATTAATACTGCTGCTGCAGACAATTCTGCTGGAAGAATAATCGTCCAATTGTACCTGCGTGCCAGAAGAGGTCAATTGACCCTCCTGCATGAGCCAAGGTCGAGCACTCACCAATAATTCCAACCCATTGTAAATGAGAAAGCAGGATCAACAAAACGTTCCGCCAGCCTAATATGACCGCCCGGAATTGGCAGATATGCAATCATCTCGCCAAGCGATATCTGAAAACAGCATACAACTAAGTTCCATTGCGAGTCTGGAGCTCAAAGAGAACCAACCATAACAGAGTAACATATGGAACCCATAACCATATATCCAAGTAGTAGACCTGAAATAAGGTGAATAGGGATGGACATAACAAATCCAATTCAGCACATACCGATGGGTCCTCCGTGACGCAGAGCGTTGGCCGTTCCCAAAAACAAACCTGGAAAGAATGTCAGAGCTGTTGGGCATTTACAACACCTCCAAAAAGGACCAACCAGTTCCAATTACACCACCAATACTGAAGGAACGATCAGATGGGACTGCACCCAGAGTTGAACCGTTGGCAACGCACCTGATCATCGCAATATGGCGATTCTTCAGCTGGCGTACAAGCTTTCCATCGGCGTCACCCTTGAACGACGACTCGACGTCAGAGCCATTGTTGTTGAATGCGGTGACGGTAGGGCCTTTCTTCTCGTCCATGGTGGGAAACGGGACAGAAAGGACGCAGGGGGGGGGCGGTCAGAAGTTTATAAAGGGGAAGAGAAGGCGGTGACAGATTAAACGCCCCCTGGTATGGAGTACGCCCCAGTTCGGCTCACAGCTGGAGCCAACCTATTTCGAACGCAGGCAGGGGCAAGGGGCGGGCTCGATGAGCTAAATTTTTAAGAAGCATGGCACCAAGATAAGCGAGTGTCTGTTGCAACAGTGGCGGGAAGGTCGGATAATAAATTGGGCCAGCCCAGCGCTCGGGTGGATCATCCTTACCGAGCGTTTTTTCTCCGCAAAGGCTCAGGTTCAGTGTGGTTTTTCACCCGGATGGGGGTCGTTCCCCATATTTAGGCAGCACCCACATGGATTCCATCACCTCCCAATGTGGGGTTGTCTCCGCAGTGTAYGGACACACTGCTGGCCTGTAGATATTCCGACCACTGCCTGCTGCGCACGTCGCAGGAACCATTCACCGACGAGTGCGTTTAGACCGAGAATATAACAAACGATGAATCGGGTCAGTTGTTTGAGGTGTCCACCGCGGGTCCCGGTGGACCGTAACTAAAAGTCGTTTCGGCAGGGCACGCTTGAATCATCGCACCCTTTGCCACATTCGCGCGTAATGGTACGGGTGTTTTGTACTCCAACCCTGCAATCGTAGAATCAACTAACATCAAAGACTGACATAACAGCCGAGTTCGAAGAACAGCAGAACCACTCAAAGCGACGAACCAAGCCGGTGCGACGGGCTTCATGTTCCTAATGACTTATCCCTGGGAGTATGATTTTTGCAATCTAAAAAAAAATTGCTATAGCTGTTGGCATTGTCATGGCATCGCCTCTTCCGATGCAGCCCCTCGAAAACCTCATACTGTAAAATTGGGATAACCCTATCTCCTGCTTGACTTTGGAGGAGTCTACTTGTTTTATCGCTCCGATCACTACACGCGGCACAGATAAGAATATCACATGTCATGTTTAAAAACGCAGGACTAACTGCCCACAGGCCAGCCAGCTTGTTGGATACAGCCGTGGCGCAAGGGTTTATTGAGGACACCTGTGGTGAGTTAAATGCGAATAATCCTTCAGCTTACTCTCGCCCTTGTGGGTTGAGCCCGGAAGTTTAGGGTTAGGGGGCCGTTGCGTGCTTCCCGCTTGACAAGGGGATCGGAGTGAAATAGATACCGAGCGTTAAAACGAGCTCGACTGTAGCAGCACCGTGATTGAGGAGCTCCACCTCATTCCTCACAGGGGTCAAGCCCGGATGACAGAATTTCTCGGAAATAAGAAATACAGGCAGTGCCAACCCATGGGGATTGGAAAAATCACGCTGCTCACGACGGGGTTATCTGCGCGCTCCAGCCCCATTTGTTCACAGTAGTCGACCAGGGAGTGGGCACACCCATATTTGTTCTGATCTGGTTAGGTCAAGTCTGGAATAACACATGCATAGACCAAACACGATCACGGCTAGTAGCGAGTCTTAATCCTGTCCAAACTAACAATCGCGACAATTCTGTCTGTCTCGAGTCTATCACGCCCCTTGCAGCAGTCTCTGCATTGATCCATCAATTCACACATTGCACAACGTAAATATCGCTACAGATAATAGATACATTACAATCAAACTTGCCAAGCGTCGATTAATCAGAAGTTAATGTACCTGGATATTGTATATTTACCCGATGACGAGCGTCGCATCCACAAAGAAGGGATCACCAGAGTCCCAAGAATCCGCCTATCAGGTTGGCAGCTGTGCGAACGGAAGATGGTAGTTGTCCAGCAACTAAGCGAGCTTTCTCCACCGAGAATGTGAACCTGTTTGATGAACCAACAATCTCCATTGGTTTATTTTGGTCCGCTAATGTTGTCTGCACGGGAGCAGATACCTTGGCGGGCAAATGAAACCCAGAAYTTGTGCCACCTGGCCCATCTCCAAATTTATTTTCCCCAGTGCTCGGTTCCAACCCTCGGGTTCCCAAATGGGAGTGGGGTGGCAATATCWGTACTGGCGTCCCGTTCGCGCGAGAAATAGCCAGCGGTTGTTTGCGCGACAGCAAGCCACTGCTACTCGAGCTACTCGGTTCGACAAGTCGCGTTCCTGTTCGACGGAGTCGTTTTGGTACTCGTGAAGATGAGGGGTCTTCACCATTGATGGGAAGTGTAGCAATATCATCAACCCGTCTCCTCTTCCCAAGCACACGCTCGTGCCTATCGTCATCATCGAGATAATTTCCGTTGGTAGACCTCCACACAGAAAATATCTTTTGGTAATCAAGGTCGGGCGAATACTCTAGAGAGGGATTGGGTGCCGATGGGTTTGCAGCTGCGCGATGGGCTCGAGAATATGGAAGGTTCTGCGGTGCTAGTCTTGCTACTGCCGGGGATGTAAGATTACTGTTCCCATCAAGGGTTACGTCTCTGGGAGTATCAACTATTGCATTTGCTTCAGCATGCAAGGAACAGGATATGCTAGCTCGGGGACAACTCACGTGTCAGTGGATGCTCGCGTGGTACTCTTGGAACATGACGTTTGACTCCCACAGGTGGGGGTGACCTCACGAGAGACTTGGTACCATCGCTGTGTCGAGTGGTAGCCAAGAAGCGTACTCGTTTGCTAGGGGGGGCATCTGGATCTGGATCAACCAATTTGGCTAATTTACGTTTCCTGAGGTTATATCTTTGAATATTCCCCTCTGTGTGGGGTTCGTTCTCCTGGTCACTAGCAGCCCGTTTGCTTACAGCGGCCAGCGGCGTAGCAGGCGAAGGTGGTCGAGGTGGCGGTGATTTGAGTTTTTCGTAGTCGTCAGCTCCTGATTCGTCAAGCTCAGATAGGAATCGTCCAAGGTGGCGTTCGTATTGCTGGACTGACTGTCCAGGCACAATGAAACGTTCGGGGTACCAGCCCTCTGGCACCAACCAGTTAAGCCCCGATGGTCCAGGATCTATGGGGGGATCCAGGAGAATGCTGAATGGTGGCTTCTCGGGGTTTATCTTCTCGCGACGGCTCGATAATACTAGTTGAGTGCAAGGCTTGGAAACTCTATTCGAGTAATTCGAGTGCTCCCTTTGCCTTGCACCCCGATAATCGAGTTTATACTGGACTTCACGCATCTCCAGCTTCATATCCTCCGGAGCTGCAGCATCAAGGTGAAGCTCAGGGTAACCCCTGATTGACCGACTCCTATCAAAGTTGATGATTTTGATTTGGCCATCGCCTCCAATCAAGATATTGGCGAGCTCTACACTTCCGTGGAGAACACCCTGGCCATGCAACTGGTCATACGCCTCTAAGCATCGACGCTTCAAAACATCAGGCATATCAGGAGATGCTTGTATCCAGAAAGAGTGATGGGGGACATCGAAAGTCAGTTGTGTTCCATTGATGTTGGAGTGAATGCCGATGAGTGCTGGGACAACAACACCCTGTAGAGGCCGGAGCGGAGCTTTGAACAGGGCAGCCTGGAAATATGCTGAGTTCAGAGTTGCGAGGAAAAAAAAGAAACTAATGGCTCACCTCACTGAAAAATCCCCTCCATCGGACGTGACGGAACCATCTGACGGAAGGATAAAGTTCAGTCCAAGCCCACAGTGATCGAGTACTGCTTACAGTTTGCGTATATAAGTAATTCGTTCGTCATAAGCCCGCGCGGTCTTAATGCATAATGAATATTGGGATTTGGCTTTAAAGTGAACAAAGGATGAATTGTCATTCGAGATTTACAACATAGCTGGCGTACAGTTGTCAATAATAATCTCTTCGGGGTGATCATGAATGGGTGCTTGATGCATCCAAGCCCATTTTCCCTTCGGCTCGTACAATGAGGACATCAAGATTGTAGTGTCTGCTAGTTTGGAGGCTGCCCTCTTGCGTCTTTCAAAGGCAACACGGAAGTTGATGCTTGGTTGTTGATTCAGTRAATCTTCATCYGCATTGTCCAGTACCTCTTCTGGCTCTTTATCAACCCATAAAGGGGTGTAGGGTGYAAGAAGAGCGCGGAAGAAGGGTGAATTTTTTTTGGAGTGTGAGGCATCGACTGAAGGTGCGCTTGATGRCCGGGCACATTGACAGAGCTGGGTTGGAGGTAAAATTGGGCGATATCGAAATTCCATCGATCAAGTGAGGGGGAGCAATAAAAGTCGGGAAAAGAGGAGCGGAGGAGTTGTTGTAGATAAGTCGTGCATGGTGGACGGCAACAGCAAGGTCTTTGTACCCAAAACCACCACAAAGGCGTGTCTTTGTTATCACGTGAGCGCTCACCATTAGGTTTTCCGCTTTGAGGGTCAAGGCACACCGCCAGTTGCTGGAYAAAATGCACAGTACAACAACAAAATGAAGCAACGGGAATAAAAAAACAGGGAAAATAAGTGACAGTCGGAGACGGTAAGTGGAAATGGCCAGAGGAAATGTATTGAAGGTTGTGGTGTGGTACTAGATCAAGCTACCGTTGTGGTCATAATTGGCACGCTAGTGCCAGTGGCGCGTGGACCATTTCGGAGGTTAAGAGCATCCGCGGCCGGGATGCGGCAGTCCTCCCCTGAAGAGACGCAGTGTGCACAGAGGAGAGAATCGTGGTAGGTTCGCTACATGGTTCCCGAGAGGCTACGTTCGACGATGTCGGGGCTGGAGTTGAATGGCAATGCGAGTACAGGTATTTTAGAACAAATCCAAGAGTCCTGAGGTTTGATTTATTTAGAAATTTGGAGGCTGATGATAAGTGCTTTCTCCAGGAGATCCGATACAATATTTATTGTCGCTACAGGAAGCAAATTCRCCTCTGAGTGTCTCCGTACAGCGCAGCTCTCCGAAACACAGAACACATGGATCACCTGGTAAGCGGCAGAAGGGACTTGAGCCTGCTGACTCTGCGCGGGAAACAGCCTCCAGTTCTCGAGGTACCCCTCTCCTKGGGTAGCAAGACGCGTCACCTTCAATGAAGACCCCCTACGTTAGGGACGAGAGTGAGGGCAACACAAAATGTATTTTGGTGTGTAGCCGCAGTGAAAAGGAAGAGGGGGAAGGAGGATCCTTGTCAGCTGTGGCAGCAATTGCTCTGATTCCAGACAAAAAGTCCGACCGGTAAGCGGCCCTATAGAAATGATGTTAAAACTGGTCGCTTGGGAGCAGCATTCCCGAGTTGATGTAACCTCCAGATGTGGACAGCTGGTTAGGGATTTGGCATGATGGAGGCAATGAGGTCAGGACGGGGAACATCAACCCAAGAATGCTCAAGACCTCTGTCGGGGGTGGAGTGTACGCAGGGGTGTGAGCGAAAGGTGGAAAAGGGGAGTGAATAAGATGAGGTCCATGGACGTGAAGGCATTTYAATACGGATGCGCGCGGAATGAAGTCATTCAAGCTTGAAACAGCCACAGCGTTCCCAAGAGTAGGAGGAGAATCAAGTTGTCTTTTTCCGATAATTCCTCGCCCGGGGCCGTAGAGCTTCTTTCTTCAGTCAGATGGCCCGTACCTGTCCTTGCCACCTCACACTCAGCCCTATCCCGACACGCGGAGTAATGGTCTCTCGTTACGACTGAGGGATCTGTTTCCGTATGGTGGGAAAAAACACCTTGTACTATTTTCCACAGACTGGCTTCGGACCTAACGCAAGATCTCGTAATATACTGGTTGAAGCCGCACATGACGAGCGACGCTGTCCAGGCTCCTCCATGAAAAGTAAATCCTATCCTGTCCTTGGTTGCTTTTTCACCCTTCACGACTGTCTCACTCTGCAAAACTTCGGTGCTTCGCAGTCTAGGAGGTTCTGATCGATCTTTCAACTCGCGCTCGGACAGGGGTCGTTATAAGTTGTTAGTACCATCGGAGGACTTATCAAGCTATTTTCCATGATCGCGTATACCTCGGTACTATGTGAAGTGGTCTGCCGCCGTTTTTCCGGGTGCGCAGGTTCACCAAAAACAGCCAACATCCAGGTTACAACTATGCGGTATAAAATCGTCATTTGGCTTTATACTTGCAGTAGCCTATCCTAACGGTCAACTATGAATCGAGTCAACCTCCTTGCGGCCCTGACGCTGGGGCTGTTGAGTATTCTTGCCAATGGCCAAACTTCTTCGCAGGCTTACACTTGGAAGAACGTAAAAGTTGGAGGAGGGGGAGGTTTTGTCCCTGGCATTGTTTTTAACCCCACAGAAAAGGTAAGCAAAACAGGGATATTTCATGTAGTACTATCGCGGACAACCACGGTTCTAGGGCTTAGCATATGCAAGAACCGATATCGGTGGAGCCTACAAGCTAAACGCTGATGATACATGGACGCCGCTCCTTGATTTCGCGGACGATGCACGATGGAACTATTGGGGGGTCGATGCTTTGGCGACAGACCCGGTACAAACCAACCGCCTCTATCTGGTTAGTGGGGAAAGCTGCCTTTAAATTCCCTGGCCCTGGCTTATTCCGCTGATAGGCAACTGGAATGTACACCAACTCATGGGATCCTAATAATGGTCAAATCATGATCTCAACCAATTATGGCCAGACTTGGACCACATCAGTTCTACCGTTCAAAGTCGGTGGAAACATGCCCGGCCGCGGAATGTAAGTGTTGATGCAGGCTGCCGGTTTATCTGATTGACCTTGGGTTGTTTAGGGGAGAGGTAACACCTTTTTGTTCACAACAAGGGAGTCCCCACTCACGGTCAATAGCGTCTTGTTGTAGACCCTAATTTAAACAGCATCTTGTTCTTCGGGGCTCGAAGTGGTAACGGTCTATGGAAGTCCACTAACTTTGGGTCGACCTGGACAAAAGTGACGAGTTTCACTGACACCGGTGCGTAATGGTCCCGAGAAGCTGACGACACAACATGACTGTCTTCCGTCCGTCCGTTCTTTAGGTTCCTTTATCCCTGACCCTTCGGACCCGAACGGGTATAATTCCGACAAACTTGGCATCGCTTGGGTCACATTCGACAAGGCATCCGGTAAAWCGGGGACAGCCACTCCTCGTATCTTTGTCGGAGTCGCGAACAAGGGCTCGACGAGTGTTTATGTATCCAGCAACGGTGGTTCAACTTGTRAGCTTCTTCGGATCTGGAAGAGCAGACAGATTCAGTACYATTCACAGGGACGGCCGTGGCTGGACAGCCGACTACGTTCTTGCCTCACAAGGGGGTTCTGTCTCCTGTTGAGAGGTCCCTATACATCTCATACTCTGATGGTGGCGGTCCTGTGCGTTATTTCCTGCCTTGAGACAATATCATTCGAATATATTACACAGTACGATGGGACACTTGGCGCTATCTACAAGTATAACATCGATACTGGCGTCTGTTAGTCCTTTTTGTTTCCATCCTGTGTCAACATCTAACATGTCTTACAGGGACCAATATTACGCCTGTTAGCGGCAGTGATCTCTATTTCGGATTTGGTGGTGTGGCTGTTGACCTACAAAAAAATGGCACCGTCATGGTCGCTGCTCTCAACTCATGGTGGCCTGATGGCCAAATTTTCCGCTCCACCAACGGCGGTTCAACATGGTCGCCTATCTGGAGTTGGGTCAGCTACCCGACGCTGAATAAATTTTACACTTACAATGACGCTCTCGCTCCATGGCTGGGTCCTGGCTTCGATGACCCCACCCTGGGAGATCTACAGGTTGGATGGATGATGGAATGTATGTCAGAAACGATATCGAGTCGGCCAAGCTGTTGACTATGATTTCACAGCCCTTAGCATTGATCCCTTCGATTCTAACCACTGGCTCTATGGCACTGGCGCTACTGTCTATGGCGGCCACGATCTTCTCAAGGTACATGCCATCTATTTGTAGAGTTCTTTTTGCATTTCATGCGATTTCTGACATGAACCCTGGCAGTGGGATACAAGCCACAACGTCACTATCAAGTCTCTGGCCGATGGGATTGAGGAAATGGCAATACTAGGCTTGATTTCACCCCCCTCCGGTCCTTCCTTGATCTCGGCCGTGGGCGACAATGGAGGTACGAAAGAAAGAAAATTCTATTTGAGAGTTAGTTTTTGATGCCTCTATTCCAGGTTTCGTACACCAGTCGTTGACCGTTGCACCTAAATCTCGTTTCACAAATCCGAACTGGCCAACCTCTGCGGATATTGATTTCGCTGGGAATCTCCCCAATAACTTGGTTCGCATTGGAACTGGTGATAGCACCACCGGCAAGCAAGTTGCTATTTCGTCCGACTCGGGTGTAACTTGGAACCAGCATTTCGGAGCGCCAGACAATGTTAATGGTGGTAAAGTTGCCATTTCTGCGAATGCCGATACCATTCTCTGGCGTACCAGCGCCAATGGTGTTATGGTTTCTCAATTCCAATCCCAATTCGCCAACGTCGCCTCCCTTCCCTCTGGCGCCGCCATTGCCTCGGACAAAAAAGTCAACGCYGTCTTTTACGGTGCATCCGGTTCGACTTTCTACCTYTCAACAGACAATGGGAAGACCTTCAGTGCTAAAGGATCTCTGGGATCTTCAACTTCCGTCGTTGATATTGCCGTTAACCCTGGCGTGACTGGTGATGTTTGGGTCTCGACAGACAAAGGCCTTTTCCACTCGATCAACAATGGTACTTCCTTTACTGCGATTCCCGGCATCAGCCAGGCGTGGGGTATTGCTCTCGGGGCTCCCAAAAGCGCAGGTGGCTACCCCGCTGTCTTCGTCGCGGCCAACATTGGGGGCATTGGGTACTTCAGATCAGACGATACAGGTGTCAATTGGGTCAAGATTAACGATGCTACGCACGGATTCGGTTCTGCTGGTGCCAATTGTTTGACTGCGGACCCTCGTATCTACGGACGGTGTGTTTTCTTTCTTCTTGTCGKSAGGAATCTACGCTGAAGGACGTATAGCGTCTATATCGGTACCAACGGCCGTGGCATCTTCTATGGTGACGTTGCTGGTGCCGCCCCTCCCCCAACTACCACGGTCCCCCGTACCACCACGACCTCAAATTCCTCTACACGACCCCCAACRACGACTTCAACAACACGACCCCCAACAACGACCTCTACGCGGCCTTCAASCACCACGACCGCTACGTCTACAGTTAGCCAAGGACAAGCCGGGGCCTTCGCACAATGTGGGGGCCAAGGTTGGACAGGGCCTACTTCCTGTGTCACAGGGTTCGCCTGCGTGGCCCAGAATGAATGTAAGTCTTGCCCGTGCTCAGCTCGAGCTTGTAAAGACCATGGCTCTAATGAWATTTCAGTTTATTCTCAATGCATTCCCARTTAAATCGAATAGGGGCGGCGTTCATTTGTTTGAGCTGCCAAATGTAATTCAAAGGCGTGAATTATCAGAAGTTCTTGAAATAAAATACAGGGTCCAAGGCATAAATGTCAGATCAAGTATTCGTGTATGAATAATGGATTGGATGTTGTAATCAAGTTTCAAGGCAAAATATTACAGAATGCTAGACAAGAGCCCAGGAAAGAAGTGTGGTAATGGCGATGAAAGGTTTAACTGTAATGTTCCATATAATTTTAGCCACGGTCGCTCGTTTTACCTGGTGAAAACCAAGAAGCTGGGCGATCCGGACTGGTATGAYCACGAACAACAATTCCAGTAAGCTAAAGGGGGGAGGGAAGTGGTATTCTGCACCATAGATCGAGGTAGCACGATTGGACGCGATGCGTGCTTCGTGAACTACTTGAGCAGGGTAGGACCCCCATGATAAAAATTGAGTATTTCGAGGTTGTTCATGTAGGATGGGTGTCGAGGACCCAAGTAGGTATGCCGATGACAGTATGATAAGTAGAACTGCGGCAGAAAGAATTRAAAGGCCGACGCGGGTTTCCATAGGTGCTGCGCCAACAATAGGTGGGTCTGATCTGGCCAAGATTGCGAATGCCTGGAGAGATGGGATATGCATTAAAGGACCCGTTAGAGGGTCAACGAGGGATATCGATAAAGCGAGGAGAGTGACGAGGTATATCGGGAGATARAATAAAAATAGAGGCTGGACGATGCAAGTTATCCCTTTGCAGAGGAACGTAGCCAGTGGAAGCGAACGTCTGTGTTCAAAGAGGAGTAAAGGCCCAGGGTAGAAGGTGGGGACATGATACGCGAATAACCGGAAGCAGATGGTCCAAAGGAGAGTCACAAAGGAATGGCCGCCTGGTAATGGGAGGAGTGGGAGGCTGCCAAGAAAAGCAAATATAGTCATAGCAGAGGTAAAGAAGGTGACTCCATGGCCACCAGAAAGCAGTGCTGAGAACGCGTATACAAGGATGAACACTTCTCGAATACTGTATGAGAGTTTTGTGAAACCGGGTTGGTTCTTGGGATCAGAGTCTGGCCAGCCGGGRGGGCGTATGACGTAGCTCAGAAGGAGAAATGTAAAAGTAAGATCAAAGAGTAGCTCCAGAAGGTGGGTTTTGCTGTGTACGTCATTGTGAGCGTCAGAAGTGTTGGATCGCGGAATGAGGGCTTACAATGGTGTAGCGTCTGCATTAAAGCGCCTCGATATCCAGCTTTCCGTTGAATTACCTTGAGATTGACCAGTCCTCCATGCGTTATCCATTATCATGGATATTACGGGGTGAGCGGTAAATTCTTGTGGGGCGTCTTGGGCTGAGAGGAAGTCGACCACTGAGAACAGACCGGGCGTTAAGGAGGAATAAGTAGTTGTGAGGGTGTAACATGCCTCGTACGACCGTTGGATCATCATATGCAAGGGGGAACTGAGACCAAAGGACATTGTGGAGTTCGCGAGATTCATGATACTGAGCCAAGAAGTTGTCCCACATTTCGCACAGTTTCATCTCGAGAATGTGCACGTCCTTTGTACGCATTTTCTCCTCCATCCAGTGTTCATACAGATCCGTGGATTTGTTGCCCCGAAGGATCTTCTGCCTGCGAAGCTGAAGCAAGACGACAAGGGAAAAGGTGAGTCGCTTGGACTCGTCGGATTCGAATGGGGCAGGGATAGGATGTGGAACGAGATCCTCCCAGCGCAGGTGAGTGAGGTCAGTATTCTCGAGACTGTGTACTGTCGGGAGAACGGGGACAGTGTCTACCCCGCTGCCAGACTGGTGCTGGACTGGGAGTAGGGGGGTGGTTTCCGACGCAGGCTGGTCGTCCATGCAGGTRCTAACAGAGAGTGGTGGGTGACATTTATGGAAACCAGGACTGACAGTGCCCACCAARTCTGATAGCTTGGCATCAGTAGACACCTAACAGCATCAWCATCATGTCGCGTAACGAAGTCATTCTGGTCACCAATCATCCTGGTTCTCGCCGTCAATCGGCTCCTCGTTAGAAAATGCAGCCTCTAGAACCTCAAACTCATTGTCTGCTATTCCGTGAATATCTTCCCACTTCCCACACTCTGCAACATGTCGAAGGGCGTTCTCATTGTCGATGCTACACCTCGTGATGGGCTCTTTTTCTATGAGTTGAATGGATCATTCTTTGGACAGGGGGACCTTCAAAACAGCAATGCAAGCTTCGCTCTCATGGTCTCAATGCCCTGGATCTGGACTCGGTGCGGACTTACTACATGGCTCACATGTCCYCATGGCCTTGGGCGACCATTTGGGCCTAAAAGGGCGTTGAACCCATACATAGGTCACTTATTAGGCTGGACACAATCGCTCCTCAGCTATTCGTGCAGCTTTGTTGACACCTTTATCCRAAACCAGACACCTCTATCAGCTCCTTTCGAGATCCATCGTGTCCACCTTTTGTACATGTCGTAGTCGCCTTCAGATAAGTCATTTGACTCCCCACACCAAATTACAGCATTACATTGTGCTGTTTACCTGCTTGGAGAACTTATCGATGTGTTGGCAAACCCCTTTATCAAATACATCCACAACAGGTCTGCCAAGCCACTTCCTGACCCCGGTGAACCTGGCTATGAGCTAGCCAAGTTTCTATGCTTCCTGCAACATGTGCAATATATACAGACTCATGGCCAGGTTTATCTAAGCTCAGATAGATTAGTAGGTGGGAAGAAATACCTCTTTAGGGAGGGGAATGTTGGGACAGCTTTTGAGAGCATACCTACAACATTTACTGCGAATGATTCAAGTTGGGGTCACTATCTTGAGTGCTCGTTCTATCTACAATGAATTCGTTACGCGAAATAAGGATGATGTTGTTAAGTGCCTACTGATGGGCGTCTGAGAGCATGTCAGTCCCGGTTTCCATATACGGTGGCGTTACATACAGACATTACTTCTTCTACGATGAGCGTTGCAACGCCTCTGCTCGACAATACCATAGAACCAGACGACACCTCGGAGTCTGTCTCTGGAAACATCGACGGGTCTACAAAGAACCAGAATGCGCGTCCACAGGTGGTGTTGACACCGACCACGCGCAGTTCAGGCTCAAACACGCAGGCAATGGCGGCGAGCTCAGAGGGAGATGCAGAGTCAGGTCTGTTGCTTTCGGAGTCGCCTTCTGGTTGCTATCTCATGAATTTACAGGCATCGCCGGCATCTTTCGTCAGGTATGCTAGCTTAGTGCATGCATTGTCGGTCTCGCTGAACACGTTGCAACGTAGTCTGCGCATCCCGTCGTCCTCTTCGTCCTGTATTTCTTCCGCATAGCTGCGGTTGCGGTATACATACTCTCTGGGTGGTTTACAAATAACTATGTCCTTTCCGTATGTGTGCAATTTAACACCCCCCCCCTGACGTTATTCTCATTCCACCTTGCCAGACCGTTCTCGTTGTCGTACTGCTGGCCATGGATTTCTGGAATTGTCGAGTACGTCCTAACGATCCCATTTTCCGCAAGCGTGGTATTGATCTCCGGAAGAATGTCGCCGGGAGGACCCTTGTTGGTCTGCGATTTTGGAACCAGGTACGTTATTTCTGTTTATTCCTGACCCCAAGTATTGAAGGTGCTGGCCACAGGTAGACGAAGATGGAGAGAGCTACTGGGTGTTCGAAAGTCGAGATGTACGTTCCCGTACCCATCCCGCCCCCTGTTCTCATTATGTTCCTGTATATCTAGCCTTCCAGGCCAGCAAACCCCGTTGATTCCAAGTATGTCGCTCCTTTGCTTTTATACAAAGGTCTTCAGCTAACTCTAATCTACCCTCTAGAATGTTTTGGGTACGCTTTTCTGAACTGAAAAGCTCGTGTTTGTCTTGACACTTCCAGATTGCGACTTATACCTTCCCTGTCATCTGGGCCTTCCTCCTCATCGTTTCCATTCTCAAATTCGGAGTCTTGTGAGTGGTTTACTTGGTACTACTACGTCAACCCTGGGCTGGACCATGTGATTTGTCTCCATATAGTTTCATTCCAATCGTCATTCTTGCCCTCGTGTTCAATATCACAAATGCCATTGGCTTCACCTACGCGTGAGTTGTGCCTGTTTTTCTTTCATCCGTGCTATGTGAACCTTGCCACCACAGGGACAGGGATGCGAAGCAACGCTGGGCCAATAATGTCGTGGGAGGCAGTTGGGGTATTGGATTTGGTGGCATTGGTGGGCAAATCCTAACGGGTGCAGTCAAAAGGAGTGTTGGGAAGGTGTTCGGATAAATAGACCTTTTTCATCCTACCCCATGTACAGTACTCACTTAATTGCCCTTGCTCGTGTGGGCTTTCAAAATCAGGTCCTTGTTTTTGCCATGTCATGTTGACGAGATAAAAACAAGACCGCGCGGAGAAGATAACAAATCGATGAGAGACGGGCAGCAACCACGGAACAGAAAGTAAGTAAGAGCAGGGCAATTATACACATTGAGATCGAAATGGTGCAACAACAAAAGATAATGGGGTAGCTATGAAAACAGGAAACGAAACGAAAAACTATGATATACAAAACCGGACGTAGATTTTTGTCCATAGCCAAAGTTCAATCATGGAGATGCTTCATGAACATGAGCTGAAAAAATAAATGGAAATGCAAAAAAGAAAAGAAAAAAAAGACTTGGTCGTGCAGGGTGAACGAAAGCGAAACATGCATCAAGTCCGTGGTAAAGAACCGAGCCCGTCGAAATAGGGATAAATAGGTATCGAACCTGGTTTTGAGCCACGGAGACCATGACGGGTAGCCTTGTGCGCGGTGAAGGGGAGGGGGGGGGGGTGGGCATATGCAGTAGCTTAAGCTCTCGTGCAGATCAAGGTCGGCAGGCATAAATCCATGGGGAGTAAAGGCCTTTTCAACCGACATACCGAATATGAGTGCATATGAGCACGAATAAAGAAAAATAACGCATTGCCCACGTTTACTCAAGCCCAACATAGCCTCGGGCTTCTACCTTTGTAAACGCCGTGGTTGGGGTCATCGGCGTACCAATCCCAATGAAAGACCTCGTCCGGCCATGCTGCCTGAAGGTTGAAATCCTGGGAGTTGAGATCGTCGGGAATGGAACCATTCCGCTTCTTGCGCCTGCGCCTGGAGCGGCAGACGTAGTCGTTGTGAGCATGACAGCCGAAGGCGTCCTTGTGGTGAGAGTCGGAGAAGGTGGGAATACAAAGAGGGTCTGATGAGGCGTTGCAGAGGGCAGGAGCATGGAAGGCTCTGGTGCACTTGACTTTCGCAGCAAGTGCAATGGGGGAGGCGCAAGTTTTCGCGATTCTGTACGTTGCCGTAGACTTGGCCTTGGAAGGGACGCGGGACGGTGGGGCAAAGGTGGTGGTGGTGGCTGGGGTAGATCAGTATTGTTGGGTAGCGACTGAGACGGAGTGTGTGGCTGCGCTGAGGGTGTGACAACGGGGATGGCTCCTGATAGTGGGAACTGTACAGAAGGCGGGAGGGAGTCTTGTTCTGCGACGACAACAGGTGAAGAAGGCACTGGGGGAAGTCCAATTGGAGGAGGACGACGTTTCAGCTTTGTGGGAATGTTGAATGTCGGTCGGACAGCAGTCAGAGGGGGCGGTGGAATATCAAATGTCTTTTTCCATGCTGGGGCCGAAGGTGGCGCACGCATACGGAATATCGGTCGAGCTGTCAACGGAGTAGATATATACGCCACGTTTCGAGGCGTTGCTTCAACCTCATCATCGGGGGAATTGGTCACGGAAGATTCCAGAGTATCGGCACTGTGTCGCCGTTCATAGTCGTCATCAAAACCGCCACCAACGCCCAACAGTTCGGATTCTTCCTCTTCCTCGACAAGATTTTCGCTAATGATGCTGTTGCTTGTCATGTTACTCGCAATTGAGCCGGTTCGCTTACGAGCGTTGTATCGGCTACGCCAAGCGAGGCCCATACCACGGCCAGAACCCGTTGATGTAAGGGAGGAGGCAGACGATTTGCGAGCGACAATGCGGTCCTCCATAGCTTTGTCCAACGCTCGAGCCTCTTGTACTACTAATTGGCTTTCCCGGTCTGCATTATCGTTGTCCGATGGGGTCACATCAAGTAGTTGCCGTTGCCTCGTCCATTCCTCCTCTTCGCTTGTTGCCCCCGACTCCCTATCTGACAAGCCGGGAGAACCAGAATCGGATCTGAGCTTTTTTTCGTAATCAAGTAGTTCATAAATAAGCCTGGAATAAGGTCAAGTCGGGCACTGATAGGGGGAGTGTCATGCGAAGGACATACGACATGTTGGGGCCAATCCATTTGCTTTTTTCCTTGACAAAGGTGTATGCTCCCTGCATACCCTTTAATTCCCACACCTCGGGTGGGACGGAAGGAGAGCGCTCAGCGGCCGCACGCATAACGAGGGCAATGACCATGGTGGCCGATCGAGAAATGCCACACTGACAGCTGGATTGGGGGGAGGGGGGGGGTATCCCCAAGATAAGGAGCGGTAGGAAAAAGTTAGAGGGCATGGACATACTGGATGAGGACACCATCGCCACGGGCCAAGGCAGCGTCGGTAAAGGCCATAGCGGCCTGGAAACCGTCTTTGACAAGGTCCTTCTGACCATGAGACCATTGGAGCTTGAGGTAGTGCATGCCGGGCCGACCGCTCGGAACGTGGGGTGGGTAGTAGGTTGAAACGGATTCGGACTTGGTGGCCTTGAGATCAGGGACGGAGACAGTTGACCGAAGGGGTTGTGCGGATAGCGAGTCAAAGGGAGAGGTAACCTCCTTGGCTACGTTTAGTATGGATCTGATGCCCCGTTCGACGAGGCCCTTCCAGTCCCGTACATTGTCTTCTGACCCGAGCCAGATGCCAGGAATGATCTGTACGGGGCCATCGATGTATGGGATGGTTGGAGAGCCACCTTCTTCCTCCTTGCGGTGGAGGAGGGAGCTGGTGGGGCCAGTTGTGGTGGGGAGAGAGATGACCGAGGGGCGGCGCCTGGGGTTGCCGAGCCTCGGGAGATCGGGCTGTGCACGGTCAACAGCACTCTGTGGCTCTGAAGTGTTGTTAATGGAATAGGAGGAGGAGGTCGCAGAGGGGAGGGTGAGAGAGAGCTTTTTCATGTTTTTGCGACGGCTCATAGACAAGGGGGGGTTGAAGGGGGAGTAGTCAGAGTCTTCTGCGGCAGAGGAGAGGGTAGAGGCAGAGCTATCAGGCTGGGCGAGGGCTATATGAAGGTTGGTGGATGGGGGGTCAATATGAAGGGGTGCAGGCAGGGTCTTCCTGCGGTTCATGGGAGCCATTTTGTGCAGCAGGTTGTGCTGCGGTGCACGAGACGAGGGGTGAGTTGAGTGCCCGGAAGAAAACAAGCAAGGAAGAAAAGAAAAGGGGCTGAAGGAAAAAGAGACAAGAGCCCGGGGCAGAACACGGCCAGCGTGCAGAGAGGAGGAGGCGGAGGAGAGGAGAGAGACACCTGACAAGCAGAGCCAACTGCAGAAGCGACCGAAGGAGAGAGAATCCAACTGTTTGACGCTGTTTGGCTGTGTTGTGGTCCACATGGCGCGCTCTGCCCCGAGTCGCACTGGCAGTTCCCCTGGCCCAATGTTTCATTGACACGCCCAGCACATGAGAACCCACGCGCGCGCGTGTGTGTGTGAGCCCGCAGCGAGCACCCTGTCTGGGTCTCGTATGAGTGTGTTTTTTGCGCGGTCGCGGTCGTCGTCGTCGCTGTCGTCGCCGCTGAGGTACTCTGGGTCCGGGGCTGGCTATGTTTGGCACGCGATCATGCCATTTGAATTACTCTGCCCTGGCCCTTTATTATTTGACAATGCCCAACCGCTACCAGTTGGCCTTTCTGCTCTCTACCTTGACCTCCTTCCTCTCCCTCCTCTTCCTCTCTCGCTACATCCACCGTCTCCTCCTAGACGCGGGCTACAACCCTGCTAACCTCATCCTCATCGGCCTCCCCACTGATCCACACCCTACCAGATCTCAAAACTCCCCGTCAGACATGGCCGCCCTCCTCCATGGCCTTCGTGCCGTCCCCCTGCCCATTGTCGGCGAGACAGACCTTGTCCAGGCCTTCACCTCCCCCGCATTCCTTGCCTCTGTCGCTGTCATCGCCAGTGCCGCTTTTTATGCCACCGTGTTGCAAAACGGTCCGTGACGTGTCTCCTTGTTGTCCCACGGCGTGGCTCATGAATTCGCCTTCCTTTAGGAAAGTCAAAGCCGCTGAATCCCAACGAATGGCTGGAATATCCCCTCCGGGAAAAGATTAAAGTTTCTCCCAACACTGCCATGTGAGCTGCTCTTGCGATTTGCTCTGCCTCTCTTTTTTGCTCAGCAATTTTTGCACCTCCCTTCCTCAGCTACCGCTTCGGACTCCCCAGACAAAACGACGTTCTTGGTCTGCCCATTGGCCAACACGTCTCTGTTTCGGCACAGATCAACGGCAAGCTTGTGGCTCGCAGCTATACCCCCGTTAGCAATGACAACGACCACGGCCATTTTGATCTCCTTGTCAAGGTATTGTGATCCTAACTTGCAATAGCCCCTCCAACGCGTCTCTCATGCCCATTTGGATTTCCAGACTTATGAGAAGGGCAACATCTCCCGTGTCTTTGCTAATCTCAAGATCAGCGACACCATCCGCGTCAAAGGTCCTAAAGGCAACTTCATTTATACCCCCGGCATGTGCGACCATTTCAGTATGATCGCTGGAGGCACCGGCATTACGCCCATGATTCAAGTCATTCGTGCCGTTCTTCGTAATACCCTGGACAAGACCACTATTTCCCTCATCTATGCCAACGTCAACCAGGAAGACATTCTTCTGCGGGATGACCTCGAGGAGCTGTTGAACCTTTACGGTCCTCGCCGCTTCAAGATCTATTTTGTTCTCAACAACCCTCCTCCTGGCTGGAAGGGTGGTGTTGGCTTCGTCACTAAGGAACATATCAAAGAGCATCTCCAGAACCCTAATGAAACAAACAGTAAATTGCTTATTTGCGGTCCCCCTCCCATGGTCGGTGCTATGAAGAAGAACCTTGAGGAACTCAAATTCCCCACTCCCAACACCATCAGCAAACTTCATGACAAGGTAAGCAATTTTCGCACACCTCTTTTGTTTTTTGATCCATCAATCAAACTCTTATTYTTCTTGCAGGTCTTTGTGTTTTGATCAGGCACCATCCGTCCGTCTTTTGTTGCCATTTTACTTTGGCATGACAAGATTAGATTTTTGTGATAAGGGTTGTTAGGTTAAAGACACCCCAGGCGCCCACTTAGAAGTGATTTTCGTTGAAATCTGATGGGCTTCATGTCCAAGATGTTAAAAACACAGCGTGATTAATCTCAGAGCCTTTTTACATTACAAAAGGGAAAAGGCTATAAAGGTCATGAAAAAAACTACCCGATATCATCGCAACATGGAGGTCTGATGAGCTCCATATCAAAGCTCCTGAGATAATTCGTTCAGTTGCGTGGATGAAATATCCGATCTATCCGGTCGACACATTTCAAGGCTGGCATCCCCCCGCACATTACCATGTTCCCAGATGGTCAGAAGGAGTTGGAATAGGAAGGGTTCAGGTGATGAACCAAAAGAACTCAACTTACCACCCCATAATCTCCTCTGCCGCCTGCATTCCCCGTAAGAATTCTTCCTCGGTGAGTTCTCTCTCCGATATGCGTGCGATCTGTATCGCAGCGTCATAATAGTGCAAGGACGAAATCTTGTCCTCGTCCGCTGGAAGTAGCGGAACAATGAATCGAAAGTGATGAAGCATTCTTGCATGCGGCTTCATTTGCGGCTGAAGGGGTATCACGATACGTGCAAGAGCATCTGAATTCCAGGTTCGCGGAGTACACAAAAAATGCAAGCCATATGAGCATTTATTTAATCATCGGAGATGGGGGTTGGGGCAGTGAATTGAATAAAACACGAGCAACGATGCAACCAACCCCCCCAAAGAATGAGATGTACGAACCAATTCGAGGTATGGTATCTAGGAGAACGCGACTGAAACGTTGTCCGGCAAATGATGTCCCTGCAAGTAATGAAGATGTAATAAATGAGCACCTGCTTATCCCACGTTACTAAATACATGAACAGCAACAAAGGAGGAGCGGGGGAGCGGACCAATGAAAAGATAGCAGGACATAGGATTTCAAACCCTGAAGGACGTCTCACCTGGGCGACCCCATCCCTCATGGGTGATACCCCTCGGCAACGATTCATGTGAGACCAAACACGCGCGGTAGTATTCCTGTGTGATGTACCGATGCACAGACTGCACAAAGAACAAACCCCCCCCCCCGTGTTTGTGTGAGCCCAAAACAAGTTAAGGAATGGTAAACCGCGCGGATAGCGTCGCTATGAGAGACACCTGGACGGCGGATGAATACCAACCAACCTTGGGGAGGTCTGCCTGACCGAGCGTCTTGGGCGTTTTCGATATTCGTTGCAGCTTGAGACGTACGGCGACACGCCTTTTCACGCATATTAGCAATGATGCCGCAAGCTGTTGTGATACCACTGCGTTAGTCAGTGCGCCCTTGCGTTTTTCCGCCCCCCTCTGCCCCTCGGGGAAGGAGCTGCGTTAACTGACCACTATTATGTAGGAAGCACCAATCACGAGAGCGTTGAAGTTCTTGGTCCAGTTGCTATTTGGAGACGTTCGAACAGCCTGCGAGAGCAGTGCTGCGCAAGACAAGCCAGTGGCCACAGCAGTAAGGAGAACAAGAAAAGCATAGGTTGTTTCAGAAACGGTTCTCAGCAGTTTTTGAGAAAGCATAGGAAATGATAATAATGGTCACAAAAGCATATTGGTTTTGTTATCGTGGCTGTGTTTATCACTGTTTGATGTCGCAAGCGGACGGAAGGAACGAGGGTCACTCGGAAACGCGCATTTTCAAACTCGATGAAAAGGTCCCCATGAAATTTAATTCCAGATGTGTATTTGAGCCCACTAACTACAGTATCGTACAGGGGAATTTGAAGTTTTAAATACGACTGCACAAGCACTGCTTGAGCGGAAGATTGCCGTGTCAAACGACAATTAAACCAGAGAACAGGAAGGATACAGAAGTACAGATCATAACCGAGACAGGGTATCTTCATGTTGAAATAAGTAAAGAAAATAAAAAACTTGTGGCGGAGTGGTGGACAGCTTCGGGTTGGATGAAACGTGCACCGTCGTTCGTTTTCCCTCAGACCTGAACGTTTTGGCTGCAGGAGAAGGGCGACATGAAACAACCGCAACAAGCCATCATGGGAGGTAGGGAACTTACGCCATATGGTTGATGACATTGCCAGCTGGGAAGTACTCACAAACGTAATATCTTGCTTTCTGTGGATCAAACGAACATTCAGCATAAGGTAATTTTCTCCAGGGCAGGGGCTGAGAAGGACGCACCCCACGTTGATTCGGAAAGATGCCATCACACTCCTGGACAGCACAACCGACCTGTTTACTGCCCTTCCAAACAACTTGAGTAAAATGAGAGGGTTGAGGACTGTATTGATTGTATTCGTCTGTTTCAAATGGATTAATGGCACTGATCCAACCAGGGGCGTAGGTTGCTGTTCAATTCTCACCAACTTCGTCTGTCCACGACTTAACCGCGTCCTCAATTCCATAAGAGTCCCCAGTCCCAGCAGCCAAGTTCTCTGTTTGGAGGAAATCAATACCGCGCACAGGGCTGTACATGACGGACTTGAAACAGACCTCCAAAGGGACCAAGAGAGCCTCCAGAGTGGTTAAAGTCACAGCCGTTGGCCCATTGTTGCGCCTTTCCAGCAAGATCGTCACTCCAGGTCAGGGGACTGGCACCGTGCTGGGCACGGACGCTGTTGTGAGTGCTCAAGTAAGTTTGAATATCGCCGGAAGATCCACTGCCACCAGAACCATAGGTAGGGCGAGGGTCAGTCTTGGGAGTGGGGGCTGGCGGAGCCTGTGTAGCCTTAGCTTTTGTAGTTGTGGGGGCGGGGATGGGGGGAGCAGTATGAACGACGTGGGTAGTAGTCGACAAGACAACTGGAGGGGTAACCTTCGTTACCGCATAGGACGTAGTGCGGACAGGCGGGGGAATTTCCATGGAAAGAATGGCAGAGATAGATACAATAACACCACCAGTAGGTAGAGGGAGTATAGTCTCGACAGGATCAGAGGCAGCGCCGATCACAGGGCCAGGCTGGGTGGCGAGTGTGGTGCTACCTGCATCACTGGGTACATTGGGAATTGGGGCAGGTTTGACACTGGGGGAGATACAAAGCAAGATCAGCAGACGAACGAGAGGATGTATAGGGGGTACTCACGCCAAACCGCAGGCCTCGAGAATGATATTGTCCCACGTGTCGGCGTTGATTCCTGCCTTTGCGATGACGGAGCCCCAAGGATCTGTGCCCATCATAGTGTTGGACCACCCCCATCGTGCTTTGCATAATTGCACGCAATTTCCAGCCTGGAAGTGTTTCCGGGCACAAGCAGGACCGGCCAATGTTGCTGGGATAACGGAGAGGACGAAGAGGAGGGCGAATGGAACCATGGAAAGAATGAAAGAAAAAAAGAATGTGAGGATGATAAAGAAAGTGGGGAGGGAAGCTGTGAGAGAATGTGTGTGCGTCTCAATAACTAGATATACAATGCAAGCCGTTGTCAGGCGTCCGTTGCCATCTTTTCCCGATCCGGGCACCGGCTCGTTCTGCCATGGACAATCAGGCCCTCCCGCCCTTCTACGTCCTCGTCTCCAACGCTRCCCCAGGCGCACCCTCCAGCAACTTCAGCCACCCGACCATCCAGTACCACTACCARGACGACTCTGCACTCCCTCTCCTGCCCCACAACGACGACGAGCATGTCCTTATCGTCGACTACGACCCTTCCTCCCAGGAGCCCCTTGTGGTCAGCAGCATATCTCACAATCTCGTCGTTACTGGAGTCAAAGTGGACGAGGCGCCTGGCGCATCCGCCGCGGATGGCAAAAACAACCATATGTTTGTGATTGAAACGACAAGCGACGATCAGTACGTTGTCACCCCCCACCCCTCGCGGGCTTGTGTTGACCCTTTTCCCAGCCTTCAAAGCTCGGCTTTGTCGGAACACAGGTCGCCGCACGCCATCCTGGCTCGGTTTAAACGCAGGTACATATACCCCCAGGCAATCCCCCACCCCGCAGCTCTCTAATCTCTTCCTTCTCCAAATTCCAAAGAAATGCGGTCCTACGTCATGCCTTGGTATATCCAGAAGGCTCACAAGTCATAGAAGTAGCCGAAAGGGCAAACAGCAGTCCTCATCCCGACCAGACTTCGCCACCCCCACAGAGTGCATAAACCATCTATGACGTTGCTAGAGCACTGGTTACACATCCACTAACTACCGCCGAACTTTCCTCCCCCCGCGTTTCGGCGCCACTCCCCGAGTTTGATCGTGTCCATCTGTGATCCTCGGTGGTGGGCCAGAGCTAGGAAGAAAAAAAAAATAACATCATCAGATTACCCATGTGCGAAAGAGGGTCCCGAGTCTTAACAACCAAGCTCACCTTTCCTCCGGATTCTTCACAGCTTCTTGCAGTGCTTGCACATCAACAAGCGAGTTGAACGCGAAGAGGACGAGACCACCCAAGGCAAATAGAACCATTGGGTTGGTCAGCAGGCTGTACAGGTCGAAGGAGCTCGGGGGCACATAAAAGTCGTGTTTCTCTTTCGCCACCAGCTTGAGAGGATACGGTAACGAGACCGTGGAAGGTGGGTTGAAAGGTGTTCCGAGAGAATAAGGACGGACGAGGGCAGTTTCGTTTGTGACGTCTACTCGTAGCTAGTCGGCCGCTTTGTCAGTAACGCTCTGCATCGGTGAGATGCAAAAAAAAAACATTACATGGTCGAATACAAAGTCATGAGATATGACAGATAAGAGGTATGAACCCAGCGGTACATTGGGGCTTGGGAGTGACAAAGTCAGTTCCTCTGAGCATGACGACTGCCTGAAGTGCTCACATAGTGAAACTACCGTCTGCCGCTATGCCACCCCCTAATCGCCCGTTGTCGAGCACCACCCGTGCCTGTCCTAAAGCAACGACATCTGCGTGGCATTCCACAGTCAGCGACAAAGGGGAGTATGTGTGTGTGTATGGAGTGCGCACCAGGACACAGGTCATTCCATGCGATTTTGCCAGTGATGTGGAACGCAGAAACGGTAACGAAAGCCTGCCTGTATGCATGCTGAGCAAATAAAATAAAAGAATCCGGGTCCCCACTTGCCACAAGAGAAGAACGAGAGCTAGCCTGGTCATGGTGGCCATCATGAATTGAGTTGGATCACATGTGTCAATAAAGTAAATAAACCAAACTGGTCACAGGAAGGCGGCTGATCACTCTCCTCACAATGCGTCAGAAACGGGCAAAGGCATATCGCAAGCTAATGCGCTTATACTCCCAATCCTTTGGCTTCCGCCAGCCATACCAGGTCCTCAGTGAGGTTCCCTCCTCACCTCACCACTCCCTACCCCACCCTCACCGTCCGACCCACACACAGTCGATTCCAAAATCTGCGAAGCTGCCATCTCTCTGAAGATCGACCTCGTCGAGCAACTAGGCAACGTCCTCCAAGGCGAAATCAAGCCCAGTGTGTAATTGTCTCAAACAGAAAGCGACTCAGCGTTCTATAAACCCGTCCTTCCTGCAGTGATCACCCAATGCTCCATCCACGAGCTCTACCTCCAAGGAAAATCCAAACAACCTGCAACGGACCTTGCAAAGTCTTTTGAGCGGCGCAAATGCAATCACAAGGAAGCTATCCCTGGAGACGACTGCCTAATCGACGTTGTTGGTGCGTGCGTAGTCAGTTCCTCGTTTCGGGCTCGTGTTCAAAGTTTTTTTTTCTTTCTCTCTTCATTCAGGCGACAAGAACAAGCACCGATATGTAATTGTGACCCAGTCTCATCCACTCCGTGTCCAGCTCCGGGCAGTACCAGCAACTCCCTTGGTTCACATTAATCGCTCAGTTATGGTCCTCGAGCCTCCAAGTGATGTCACCATACAAACAAAAGCAGCGGTAAGTGTTCTCTCAAGGAAAAATAGTCGTTATCCTCATCGCGCATCTTTCACAGGCGGAAGAGCAGGTGTTACACGCGACGACCCTGGATAAGAATCTTATACCGACCTCCACCGCCGAGTCCCCTCCGCGCAAAAAGCACAAGGGGCCTAAAGGCCCAAATCCTCTGAGCGTCAAAAAGAAGTCTACCTCCTCAAAGGGGACAAGCGACATTGCGAACACCAACAAAAAACGAAAACGAGACCAGCTGGAGGACGCTTTGGATAATGCTGGTGTAACAGATCCACCGCACAACAAACGGAAGCGGAAACGAAAACACAAGTCACAGCAGTCAAATAACAACACTGATAACTTATAATTGCATAATGAATCTTATTTGTTCCCACGTACGATCCACAAAATTCATGATATTTGGGCTACAACTGCAAGATGTGATGTAAGGGTGGACATGTGTAATGTGTGACAAAAAAGCTAGAGAAAGGCTATGGGGATGAGGAGATACAACAGCACCGACAACCCGCAAAACCAATAGGAAGCGTATGCGCTTAGTTGCCGCCACGGAGACGAAGAACTGGGATGAACATGAGACCCGGCTTGTAGGATAAAAAATCATTTCCAGACTTACCAAGGTGCAGAGTACTCTCCTTTTGGATGTTGTAATCCGAGAGAGTGCGGCCGTCCTCGAGCTGTTTGCCAGCGAAAATGAGACGCTGTTGGTCGGGCGGGATGCCTTCCTTGTCCTGGATCTTCGCCTTCACGTTGTCGATGGTGTCAGAGGATTCCACCTCCAAAGTAATAGTTTTGCCAGTGAGTGTCTTGACAAAAATCTGCATGCCACCACGGAGACGAAGGACCAGGTGAAGCGTGGATTCCTTCTGAATGTTATAATCAGAAAGAGTTCGACCATCCTCTAGCTGTTTGCCGGCGAAGATGAGACGCTGTTGGTCAGGAGGGATGCCCTCCTTGTCTTGGATTTTCGCCTTGACATTGTCGATGGTGTCCGAAGACTCCACCTCCAACGTGATCGTCTTTCCCGTCAATGTCTTGACGAAAATCTGCATGCCACCACGTAGACGGAGCACCAGGTGGAGCGTGGACTCCTTCTGGATGTTATAATCGGAGAGGGTGCGACCATCTTCGAGCTGTTTGCCGGCAAAGATGAGACGTTGCTGGTCAGGGGGGATGCCTTCTTTGTCCTGAATCTTTGCCTTGACGTTATCAATGGTGTCAGATGATTCGACTTCGAGGGTGATGGTTTTGCCGGTAAGGGTCTTGACGAAAATTTGCATGCCGCCACGGAGACGGAGGACGAGATGAAGGGTCGACTCCTTCTGGATATTGTAGTCGGAGAGAGTGCGACCATCTTCAAGTTGCTTGCCAGCAAAGATCAAGCGCTGCTGGTCAGGGGGAATACTGGAGGAAGGGAAGCAATGAGCGGATATTCAACGACGAAGGTGACGATATGCTTACCCTTCCTTATCCTGGATCTTGGCCTTGACGTTATCGATGGTGTCCGAAGACTCCACCTCGAGGGTGATCGTCTTGCCCGTAAGGGTCTTGACGAAGATCTGCATACCGCCACGGAGACGGAGGACGAGGTGAAGGGTGGATTCCTTCTGGATATTGTAATCGGAGAGGGTCCGACCATCTTCGAGCTGCTTTCCAGCAAAGATCAGGCGCTGCTGGTCGGGTGGGATGCTGTTGTCGATGGTTGTGAGCCAAAGATCGCAAGATGACTCATCTATGATACTCACCCCTCCTTGTCCTGGATCTTGGCCTTGACATTGTCGATAGTGTCGGAAGACTCAACCTCGAGGGTGATGGTCTTGCCAGTCAAAGTCTTTACGAAGATCTGCATAGTGTGTAACGGGTGGTGATGGTAGAGGAAGTGAAGAAAGGAGAGGTGGGGAGGGGACCCCGCTTTTATGGGGTGTGGCGGAGTTTGAAAAGAACATAGCCCCGAATGAGTCATCCAGGTGATGAAGGTACCAGAATAACTTAGAAACTCCGGTAGTTCTGTTCTCCGAGTAGATCGTACAGACAATTGTTGCACTCGAGACCAATATATCTATCTACACAACCTTACTCATCAAACCACACTCGGATAGACTTATCCTTCTCCATCCCTGCCGATGCTATGATACCACGGGAAGGGTGGGTCTTTGGTCTCTGTCAGCCACCGCTTGGACGCTGTGCCAATGTCGACTTACTGCCACGGAAAGCACAGTGTCTGACGCGACCGATCAGCCCACATGCTGTGGAAGAAGAAGCGTGGCAACGTGCATACCTCGATGCCCCTCTAAGCGCTGGACGACCTGCCTCGTTTGCAGGTTCCAAATATATGCCCTGTTATCTTCACTTCCGCTCACGATGAATTTGCCCCGTCCATAGCTCAGGAAGCATGAGGGTATACAATAGGTTCGGTTAACATGGCCAACATAGGTTTTAGCGCACTGAGAGGAGGGGTAACTCCATAGTCGAACGGTAGAATCCTGTGTGGAGACCAAGACGAATTTGGAATTTGGTGAGAATCGAGCGTGCGAACTGGTGGCCACCACTGGGAATGAGCGCAATGTATGAAGAATGGTAGTTAGGAACAAACCAAATTGGATTATCATCGTCGACCAGTGTCTTCAAGCATTGGCCTGAATCTGCGTCCCAAATTCGTCTACAAATTTGTCAGAAGTAGAACCACTTGTGGGCGAGATGGACCACCGAACATGAGTCCGTCCATCGCGCAAGAAACGATGAGAGATCCATCGTGGTTGAAGCTGACCGCAGTGACCGGGTCGGAATGCGCGGGAAGCACCTTGAGCTGTCGACCTAGCCATGGCTGAGTGGCGAGGAAAGACCCCCCCGACCAGGTTCCAAACGCGCACCTCTAGCTACATCCCAAACGCGAATCGTTTCGTCGTAACCCCCGGAAACGAGCAAATTGGTGCCGGGGTTGAAATTTACGCAAAAGACAAAATTGGTGTGACCGCGGAGAATCTTGAACAGTTCACGCTAAGATAGGAGACATCAGCAGCTGAACATTGACCCATAGCCCGCTGCCAAACACACATCTTCCGTGCTCCAAATTATGACCGTCTTATCGTCCGAAGCCGACGCCAGATAGTCTCCGTCACTGGACCAAGCAACATCCGAGACGCCTTCCGTGTGACCTTCGAAGGTGTGGACCACTTGACCGGTCTCGGACTCCCAAACCTTGACAGTCTTGTCTGAGGCTTTCCTCCACAGTCAGTCAGTTCGGAAAGGAAAGCTGCAGAAGACTTAATAAAACCATGAACATACAGGACGAGGCGAGATATACGCCGTCGGGGCTGAACTTGAGAGATGAAACTGCTCTTTTGTGGCCACTGAGGATGAAGTGCAGCTTAAACTGGGGGCAAGAAGGATCGGCTAGATCCACGGGATCTGGTTTCGGGTCTTCAGGCTCGTGCTTCACCTCGTCGGAAGCACTTGCGGGGGGTCCTAGGGGGCTCTGGGGGTCGTCGGGGACATCTTGCATCACGACATCGTCAGAGGAGCTCATCTCGGAGAAATAAGAGAGGCACGTGCCCGCAAAAAAATGGCGATCAAGCTCTGTCCAGGACTCCAGGTCCTGCACACAAATCACCATCCAGATGGACTCCACCGCAGCATCCTGGACTACCCCTCCTACACGGCCAGAGTCCATTGAAAACCTCGTCTCTGGCGTCGGCAAGTTTCCATCCTCCCTCTCAGCCAACTTACCTCTCATCCTCCCCGCAGACCGCTACAACCCTAATAACGTCGGCATCCTCGAAGACTACCTCTACTACCAGATCAGAAATGAAGAGTACGACTGCCTCGCAAATCTCGCAGTGCTCAAGTTGTAAGATTATCGCAGAGAATAACTTCAAACACACTTCACATTTTACCTAGGTACCAGTTCAATCCAGAACTGTACAACGCCGACGTTGTCATAAACATTCTTATCAAAGCCCTCACCGCGTCTCCCCTACCCGATTTCAACCTCTGTGTCTCCCTCCTTGATGATCGCCCCATCAATATCCCAACCGACGAGCCTGACCCCCTACCTACCATTCTCCCTGTCCTACGTGGGCTCCATGATTTGCTCTTCCGATGCCGCTTCCCTGCTTTCTGGGAAGCCTACCGCTCGGATGATCTCGAACATCTCCGCGATAACTATACTGTGGAGGTTGTAGGATTTGATAACGCAGTGCGAGAGGTCGTTGTCCGAGCGGTAAGGGCTGCCTTTACACGGATAAACACCTCGCGGTTAGGCTCTTACCTAGACCTGTCTGGTATGTTATGGATCTGTCCGCCGTATTATTTTATTTTATTTGCCGACGAATTTCCTAGGCGACGACCTCGCTCAGTACGTCGCAAAACTTGGGTGGACCATTGATTCTTCTACCTCCGTCGTCAACATTCCACCGAACCCAGACAACCAGATTGAAGCCATTGTTGTACAGGAAAATATCAAATTACCGCGTACGTGCGTCTCTTCTTATTATAGACAATTATTTGCTTAAACATGCACAGAACTTACCAAGGTCATCTCGCATTCTGCGCTCAAAGCCTAGACCAAGGTTGCCCGAGACCGCGTCTGCGTTTCAAAATCAATGCAGTACATTGCATATACACTGTTTGCCCTCTCCACGAATCAGACGTTTCTTTGAATGAATATTGTGACAACACAAGGGTGTTGATGCTGAGGCGAAGAGCGGCCCCAAATATTGCAGGAGCGACGCCGCAGATGGCCCTAAGAATGAAAATAACATCAATGCAACTACAAAACCGCAGTCCCGTAGTCCGTTACTCGAGCAGAATGCGTACACCAAGCGTGCCATTGGAACGGTGGCTGATTATTTCAAAGGACCGTTCCACTAGGCGTTGGAGAATGTTCTCGACAGAGGGTACAGACCGTGTACAGGAAATGATACATCATTCCAGACCTTGAGTTGACCAACGATTCGCACAATTGACCGCTCCTGGTCCAATATGCGACTGTCTACTAATTACTGCACTACAAGTATTTACACATCAACACAAGGTATGTAGCATGCCTATATCGGCAATCTAAGGTAGGAAATATGTACGCTAGAAATCTAAACAACAAAGTAGCCCCTACCACCCCCTAAATTAACGCATAACTCACAGCTATGCAACGTGTGGTCGGAACTACGATAATTCCTGACAGCTCTCGCCAAAATTTCACGGCATGCATTATTGATTATGCGTAAGAGCTCTACGATTTTTCCAAAGCATGTATGGCTGCTGAGAAACGTCATGGCCGGGACCTGTCTTATTCCGGGAACTGCGCCGGGCATCCGGGAGCTTCAAGTTAGCGTTGAGATCCTGGAGTTGCAAAATGTTAGTCTACTAAATACACAGGTCCGACGTTACTTTACTAACCGAAATTCGTCTTTTCATTCCTGCAGTGATGGGGACCCACCACTTTGTCAAAGCCGATTTCAGTGCCAATTCACGGTGTCCCTTCGTATTCAACCATGCCATATACTCCTCGAGCTAATCAAATATGAGTGGACGGTGGTATCGAGGCTGAAGTGAATCCGGGTAAGCTCACCTCCTCGACAGTAGAATAGGCTGCCCAGTCTCCAGGACCTAGCATGCCGTCTTCACCCTCTTCTTCTAACCGCCTCGAGTCAATGTCCTCTTCTCGCCTCTTCAAAATATCCATGTCAAACTCGCTGGGACCCTGGATAAACACCCTTCCAGTGCCATATTGCCCAAGAACAGGATTAACCATCGAAGTACATCCAAGCCCATCGAACCACCAGATTCTGTTATAGAAGCGATCCTTTCCTAAAGGCTTTGCACGCACACCACCCACGTGTTGCCGAAACTCACGCTCGATCCCTTCTAAGCGACGTTCTAACTTGTTCACTTCTTCATCCAGTCTCCTGTGCTCAGCTAGGGCTTGTTTCTGCAGCGCCTGCTTCGCACGAGCCGCTCCCCTCGCCTTCGCGTTTGCAATCCGTGTTTCCTGTTTTTTCGCCCTCTTTTTTCCCGTTGAAGTATTGTCGGTCCCTGAGGCATCAGATACATCGCTAGCATCGTTCATCTGCGAGTCTTCGTCTCCGGCATTTGTGCCATTTTGCGTCAAATCCGCCTCGGCAGCGAGGGTGTTCATTTCTTGCAGGCTGAATGTCAAAAGTGAGATTAATGTGTGTAATTGGAAAATCTAGGCTTACTGCTGCTTCCTCAACCTGTTAACGTCGATTTTCGTTTTGCGATATTCGGTCAAGGCCTCCTCACATGCCTCCATGTGAGTACGAACGGTCTTACTGGAAACAGCTAAATTACAGAGAAGCGAGAGCAGTGTTATCCGATCTTCGGGTAGCAGCGAATAATATCTCTCCGCCGGAGTCGAAGGAACTGTGAGATCCTGTGCCGGAGATGGAGAGCCTGATTCACCGGATTCGGAGGCAAAGAACAACTGTGTTAGGATTTCTCTGAGGCGAGGGAGGTTTTCAAGATTGGCATGCTGATCAACAAATTATAAGCAACAGGACTGGATGCTAGATTACGAAAAACTGACATCTTTAATGCAACCGACCAAAGCTTCTTCCCAGCCTTCGCGGCCTTCCGAATGACGCAAGGGAACTCGTTCCCAATTATTACCCACATCAACCATGGCATTCATCAATTCATCAATAGTTACGCCAAAGACTCTGTGTTCGGATCCAAGGTTCTCTTTGAGCTGCAAGAGGCTGAGGGTGGCGCTGTGCCGCGTGAAAGAAACGGTTCGAAGGTTGTATATCAGGTTTGAGTGTATTTCAGCTAGAAGCGGGCAAGGTAGGTCAGGAATTGAATGCTGTAGTGCGCATGCTAGGTCATCGAGAGAAAAAAGCCAGACATGGAGTGGTTCACTGGTGTCTCGCCTTAGCTATTCTTTTTTTTTTTCACAGGGAAATATCCGGCACCCACCCAAACGCGTTCAGAAAGTTCCAACTCAAGAGCAGTGATTCAAAAACACCAGGTGTGTCATTGAGGGGCAGAGCCGAGCGTTGAACAGCCGGACGTTGCAGTAGAACGCCTGCTTTTTTGTCTTTGTCGGATAACCGAATGTCAAGGTCTTCCGTAGGATAACGAATCGGCTTTTTCTTCTTCTTTTCTGCCGCAAGGCGCTCAGCCTCCTCCTTTGCTAGTCGCTCCTGTTGCGCTTTTTCTTGAGCTTCACGTTCTTTCTTTCCAACGGCTATGGCTGCTACATTAATAGGGGGTATATTGGAAAGCGGGGTAAGGGTTAGAGAGAGATACACACCCTTTCCCTCCTGACCGGCGGCCATTTTTTTCTGTTTTTTGGTTGGCGGTCCTTCTCTGTCCTCCCAAACCTTCTTGCGTTTATCAGTCTCGCCCTTCTTAATATCTTCCACTCCTTTACGAGTCTCCTCAGGCATGACGGAGCTAACACCATAATGTTCGGCGATTAATGGTTTGACAGTCCAAGGAGATGCAACCGCGGCATCACGATCCACACAGTCACGGATGAAGCGACGAAGGATGGATTTCGAGAAAGACAGACGGTCCCGGCTGATGGGAACCTAGTTAGCGAAAGGGAGAACAATCAAGCCCTTCACCAATTCGTACCTCATCATATTGCATTGAACTTCCATAACACTTCCAATCATCTTGCCATCCTTCTCTGCTGCTTTCGACGCTTTGGCTTTTTCTCCCTTGTCCTTTTCAAGCTCAAGAATGTTGACCCAGTAGTAGTACAGATTGGGGTTGTCCTGTGTACTGGCGTCTTGAAGGGGAATGTTGAGGTCACCACCGATGAGATGGGGCTGCTCTTCATCGAGCGCCTGGTCGGAGGAATTAGAGTCTTTGTAGGCGTCCCGAGCTTTTTCGTCGGAACTAAAACGAGGAGGGTAGACTTTCTCGATGCGGGCATAATACCTGGATGATGTGAGAATAAGGACGAGCTCGAGGACACTAACAGCCGGTGAGTGACATACTTGATCCCGTCAAGATCGACCAACACCTCTGGAAGTAAATGTGAGTTTGAGGCAAAACTGGAGCAAACAGGATGGGACATACTTTCGTTTTTAAAATAGCGGTCCTTGAAGCGTTCATACACGGCTTCGACGAGGTGATCAAGACGACCCATAACCTCTGAACATAACAGTCAGCTGGAGAGTTGCAAAATTATTGGTCTGTTGCACATACGCCATTGCACCGCTCGGAGAACGGGGTATTTGAGAGGTTCCGAGAAGCGGGCGTGCATGGTGCGAGCCTCTTGACGTTCACTCTCAACCGCCTGGAAGTAATCTAAGCCGCTTTTGCCGGTAACCTCGCATTGGAATTGCTTGAGGCGGTAGAACGACATGCGGGCAGCATATGCTCTACAACACGAGTGTGTAAGTACGAGAGGGTAGGACGTGTATGGAAGGGGCGAACTCAAAGGTCTCGAAGATCTCGCCAGTTTCCTCGAGGTAGAAGACCTCCCGGTTGGGATCTGCCTGGACTGCGCGAATGAGCTCCTCCGAGGGCTCCGTGAGGACCACGCGCTTGCGACGGCAGGTAGGCATGGGTGGGGGCGCAGGGGGAGGGGGGGAGGGGGGGCGGGGGTGAGAGGAGGGAAGGAGAAGCGGGGAGAGATGTGGGAGGAAAGAGTGATGGGGAGAGCGGGAAAGAAAGGGCCAGGTGGCTCGGTCGGAGGGGAGTCTGTCTGTCTGCCCACCACTTGCTGCCACTCTCCCTGCCCTCCCCCAACGCCCTCCCCCAGCCCCCGGCCCCATCCCCCTCCCACAGCCCCATCTCCGTCCGCCCTGCTACCCCCCGTCCATCGCCCCCCATCTCCTCCATCCCCTCCCCCACGTCTGTTTGGGCATCGCAATGTCCGTTGCAACCCCAGCCTGGTCCGCCTTCCATATATATTCTGCTGCTGGTGGCATTCCCCGCTCTATTATTCTTTATTATTTTTTCTCAGCAGGCCTAGCTCGTCGGCCTAGTGCTCTACTTCGTCACCCGCCCTTTTAAAATTCCCCAACGAGCCAGCCTGGCATCCAGACCTGCTCCTCGTCCCTCTTCAACCTCTACCAATATTTCCTTTTTGCACGTGAGGCTTCACGTGATCGTTACGCAACTTATGACCCGTCGCGTGTTCGACCACGATGTCCCTTTGATCTAAGTCCCAGCAATGCTGCTCACTATCCTTTATTTATCAATGATTAATAAATCAAAATGGCGTCTGCTCGCTTCGATAGTCCCCACCCCGGCTGTCCCGACTCAATTCATGCCCCAAATAGACACTCCAGCTCCGAACCCGCCCGACCAATTTCCAGTGGTAGGACTAGCGACTCGTGCGAACCAATTCCAGATAGGCTATACCATCAACACCTTAAACTCTTCCGTGAGGACTCCCCATAGCCACGCTGTAAATCAAGGGATGGATGAAGCATCTCATCTGGACGCAAACAACAGATTGGCCATAAACAACAATAGATTTATGCTGAATGGCGTGTAACTCAAGACATCATTTTTTAGCTAGTAGTGGCATCCTTGTGGGCGCGTTACCTGATCTGTGTCCTGAAATTCAACGGTATATTCATTCGGACATTCTAGCGCCTCCTGCCTCCAGAATCCCAAGGGCAGTTCCTGGTCGCAGGCTACCTGCACAGCAGTGATACCTTTATCAAATTACTTTATATATTGACTACTTTAGGCATATTCAATCGGGTAAATGGCCATTCCTTGGCCGGCAACAACAGAGCGCCCGTATGGATACTCGTGCGCCTTTCCACGGGGAAGTATTAGGACGTATTTATCTTTTCCAAAAGCTTCCCGATACCGTTTGAAACCCGCGATCAGTGTAATATCAAGCGAAATGAATAGGCATCTCTTCCCACTACTAAAGGAGATGCGGCCCGCCTGGACACACGGTCCGCTCCTATCCTGAGTCGTCCTGCTCCCCAGTCATAAAAGAGAAGCTTTGTCCATATGTCTAGGTGTTTAACTTCCCCCGACCCTGTGCATACTTTCCCTTCCTCATTTCTCTCGCAGCACACAACAAAATGAGGTCTGATTTTCCCAAACTGAACGTTCTCATGTGTAGGCATTAGTCTTGATTCCTCTCAACTGCTATCTAAACCCATTAACCAGGTGGTACTGTAAGTCGTTCGTCGAAAACGACATCACACCGAATATTAAAATAGTTTTGAGGGGGAATACACCACAGGGTGGACTCCATCTGGTGCCTCTCAATCGGACAAAAAGGTTATCCCATTGAGAAGGATATGATCTAGTAGAATGCTCATTCTTGCCGGCAGATCGGTGTATGTCTTGAGAAAGGTTGTCGTGGAGATTTGTGAGCTGAGCCGGTGTAGGTCGTTGGTCTGACCCTCTTTGACCTCCGGCGAAGGGGAAAGGTAATGTTGTAGACGTGCGATTACTCGTATCTTCGCCGAATGTTGTCTCTCCGCAGGTCGATCAGCTTGGAATGGTCGGAGTAAATGGCAAAAAATTCCCTGAAATTCGCCAACACCTTGCTCAAAGGATTGGCGAGGTTTACAAGGACATGGACTTGACGTATGCTTAAGTTTTTGTTATGGTCGAGGGTGAGCCGCCAAAGTTGTGTCCAGATTCGAGGAATTTCCAAAGAATGGCAACATCGACCCTGAGGCCTGTGAGTTCCCCGCGGTGCGCTCCTTTTACTATAGCTAGAATTGATTCCCGTAGACAAGGAGGCCATTGACAAGCTCAAACCTGGAGACGCTGTCATTATATTCACCCCCGATAGTACGTTCTTCCAGGTCACCAACCCATAAATTGTGGCTTCAGCTCAGACATAACAAAGGCACTCACTACAAGATCGCAATTCACGCAATCGAGAGGGGAATTCATGTACTCGTCACTAAACCTGCAACACAGCTACTATCTCATCACAATGAGCTCATCGCCGCGGCGGAGAAGCACAAGGTCGTATGTTTCGTTGAGCATCATAAACGGTGAAACGCCTTCCTCGCCAGTCACCAGTCGAAACCAGTCATTAACATCCATCGTCCCTAGCTTTGATCCTGTGTACAGCGATGCCAAGGCCCGAGCCCAGACTTTGGGAGAATTCAATTTCTTCAGCGCTTGGATGAGCCAGCCCAAAAGCCAGCTTGAAACATTCCGCGCCTGGGCAGGCAAAGATTCCGACATAAGGTAGGTGTTATCCAGGCAAACTCCTGCTTTTTCTCCACTGTCCCGTGGATAAGAAAGACACTGAAGTTATCACCATTGCACAAAGCTATTACCTTTCTTCCCACCATATCGACATCTCCTGCTGGATCCTTCAGGACATCGCCGTCCCTACTCGCGTAGTCGCTAGCGCCGCCACCGGTATTGCGACAGCCGAGCCCTATAACTGTGTACCTGGGACCGAGGACACCATCACTCTCCTCGTGGATTGGGAGTCGATCAAGAGCCCTAAGCACCGAGGAACAGCGGTGTACACCGCTAGCTGGACGGCCCCACTCAAAGCCGGCATTCATACAGGGCAGCATTGGTATTATATGGCAGAAAAGGTCAATCGTCTCGGCACTCTCGTCCTAGCCCGATCGTCTTGGCGTTGACTGCGCCACTGACACCTCTCCATCACAGGGGGATATCACCGTTGATCAAGCGCACAGAGGGTACGACGTCACGGTGGATGAAACCGGAAAGATGTGGTACAATCCATTCTAGTGCGTTTATCGGTGTATTTGTCCAACTCGCTTGCTGACGCCGCGCGCACCCGCGCTGCACAGCATGAAGTATTCTCCATCAGAAACCGGACATTTCGATGGCCAACGTGGATATGGTTACATCTCAATCGAGAAGTTCATCGATGCCGCGCGCAGTGTAAATGGAGGCCACGCTCAGGCATCTGAGTTTGATAACCACGGTCTACCTACCATTCGTAACACAGTCTTGACAACGGCCATTCTCAACGCTGGCCGCATCAGCTTGGACGAAAAAAGGCCAGTCGGCATCAAGAAGCGTGGGGAACAGTGGATCTTGGAATAAATTGGTCTTATGGCCATATGGCAGTGAACTTTAAAGCTCGAGTTCTCGCTCGGTACATGTTGTAACTCTATTCCTTTTTGCGAACGTCTTGTCATGTCCATCAAACGCCTTTGAACTGAGATCCTCCATCTTTTTACAAGCATGGTGCATCAGCGGGGTAAGTTGTATATAATTTAATTTTAGCGCAAGGCCTTGATGCGGCGATACTTAATGGAAGTCTGCCGAAATCAAGAGCGTCCCTGTTTGTGTCTGAAACCAATGTGCTCCACGTCCTCTCACGTCGGTCGAACATCAGTGCGCCTTGTTCCTTGATCGGTCCGGGGTTAGGACTGGTAACTAAGATCCATAACTAGGATGCTGGTTGAACAATAAGAGGCATCCTTGCCGCGGCCAAGGTGTGATAGATCAACAAACAATGAGCCACATGTATTATTAGTTTGGCGTACACGCAAGGCAATTATGAAGAAAGAGTCCTTTGTGGCCTGCAAGCCAGGTATTGATTGATGGAGAATGTAGATACAGATCAATTGGAATGCAATAACGAGTTCGGACGAGAACAAGTAGTGTCGGTCAGAGTGCGAGAACTGGAGAGGTGAACGGCACGGTGCAAGGTGATAAGACCAAAAAAGCGATACCAGAGCCTCCACTCGTTCGACACGGCGGGAGCAGGTCGGGGGAAGAAACAACTATATATAAAGTGAGGAATAAAATACTCTTTATAACGAACGCGACGGTACTAGAGAAGGGTAAAAGGGCTGCCGTCTTGTAAGGGGGAGCTTGTAGATGGGGTGAACGATGGATGATTTGCTGGGTGGGCTGAATGAAAAGAGGGAATGCATAGTGGCGAGATGACAATGAATGTAATAGTCGGGTGGGTGTAGTAACGACCAGGGGATGCAAAAGGTGAGACCGCGTATACTAGACCATTTCTCCGGAAAGAAAGAGCCAGGTCAAAGAACGGAAAAGGGAGCGGAGAGTCCAGGCGACAAGCAGACAGACTAGAACTGTTTGATGACGACCTCAATCTTCGGCAAGTGCCAATTACGACGAGGTGATGGTGTCCTGTCCCACCGCCCGATATCCATCTTGTACCCTCGGATAGGTTGTATGCCTTGCCAGGACAGAATAGTGGGGTGCGGATGATGATACCGAGACAACTGCTAGGGAAAGTGATGGATGGATGATGGATGGGTGGGGTTTGAAATTGCAAAAAGGAAATTGTGTTGCGGAGGATTTGTCGATGCGACATGTAATGATGGTACATTTTTGCGGAGTGTTGGGTTTTGAACACGACAAAAGAAACAAAAAGCGACAGGAAATACAAGAGCCAGACCCGCTACGAGACAAGTGTTGTTCGAGGCGAGGAAATGTTCAAGTTATGGAGAGCAGATCGGCCAAAGGTGACAAAGTCATGAGGGAGAAATTGTTCTGGAACAGTCTCAATACGATGCTTGTTCACCACAGGCTCAAAATGCGAGGGTTGGTTTTCCTTGTCATGCGACGGGTGGGAACCTGAGAGCAGGTCGCTGGAGAATATCGGCGTCGTTGGGGTAAGCGGCATATCATCCGACGTGTCTGACACCGACGTTGTCGAGCTCATTGGGGTTGTGGCAGTGGATATAGATGTACGCTTGGGAGTGACGGGTAATGAAGGTATCGTGTGCCGAACGAACCGGCCGCCCTGTAGATAGTATTGGACTACAAAGGTGGCTGCTTTGGAGTAAAACGCGTAAGAGTACTTTTTGACGAGGGTTTCTGACAAGTCGTTGACGTGCTTGGACAGCCGGGTGTCGAGGTGGTCGACGACTTCGAGGCACTCATCTGATTCCTCCCAGAGTCGGCGGGACTTGCCACACAGATAGCGAGCGAGAGTCAAGGCGGCCAAAGCAATTGTTGAGGGAGGGTACTTGACGAACTCCCGATAGAAGAGGGTGATTTCCATCAAGAAGCGTGCGACATGTTGAACCCTAGCCTCTTCCATGTAGGGACCACAGCACATGAGTCTGAGCCAGGCTTCAGCTGTAGGGTGACCCAGGGTCCACTGGATTGTCGAGAGAACGTGGCCCTCCATTTGGATGAATGCAGATTCCTCGTACGTCTCGCGGCATATTTGGGCAAGGTCCTGGACTGTCGGCACCCGTTCCTTGGCGTCCTCGAATTTTGCAGCAATCCACAACGCAGCACAGCCAACGAGCTGGTAATGCTTGATATAAACGATGCGGCGAGAAACGTATCGATCCACGATATTGAGGGTGAGATAGAGAGTTTCCGGCCGTAAACGAAAAGTGAAGTGAATTTCCACGAGAAAGTCCACTAGGCATGGGCGCATATGCCATCGAATTTCAGGCTGCTGGTCCATAGACTGAGTCGAAGACATAGTGTAACGCTGAACGTTGCCACAAAGGGCAGTTTAGCATGCTGCGAGGCCATGAGAATACGGGGTCCAACAAGGCGGACTGACCTCCATGTCATGCATATAATAGCGGATTTCGTCGCGGTACTCTTCTTCAAGCAGCACGTTCTCTTTCCTACAGTAGTGATGAGCTTCCCGAAGGCGCTGTTGCTGTTGGAGGAAAGCGAGTTTTGCTGAGCGTGGTGAACGGCGGGTATAAGGGGCAAGGAGCAAAGGGGATTTGTGTGCTTTGTGAATGCCATTGGGCGAGGGACGCTTCTTAGGGTAGATGAGGGAGTTGCGAGATTGTCGGGTGGTAGTGGCGGAGACGTCCTTCATGTCGAGACTAGTTGAATCGAGTATATGGGCGATTGGGGCGGGCCTGTTGGGGGAGGTGGGGTTAGCATCAAGGGAATCAACCAGCGTGGAAGACGACATGAGGGGCGTCTATTGTGCGGAGAAAGGGGGGAGGGGGGGGGAGGGGGAGGCACCCTGATGATGGCTGCACAGCGGCGCGCGGGAGACCACGGAAGGCGGAGAGCGAATGCACGCCAGATACTCGTCGCCAAACAAAGGTCCAAAGGACGGCAGACGGGGCGGAGACACAAACAGGGATGGGCGATCGAACGAGAGTCGAGTGCTGCTCCAAAAATAACATACGCAGCAGAGGAACTCACGAATTGAAGCTTCAAGTGGCAGCAAACTACGCGGCATGCACGGGGTAAGCAGGAAACGACGGGGGGGATGCGTGTTGAAACGGTGTAGTCAGGTTCCCAGGAAGGCAGACTACTTGTCTAGAAAGAGGTCGTGAGTACGGGTCGTGATGAGGGTCCCCCTTGTCGTGTGCGTCGGGGAGACCGAGCACGACGACGAAGAAAGGAGTGAGGGGAGAATGGAGAGAAAGAGAGCGAAAGGCCAGAGAGCCAAGCGTGATGGCGCTGGATCCAAGCTGTAGTTATCAACTCCCAATCAGGAAGGCGTGCCATCAGGTCACACGTAACCCTTTGTCACAGCTGAGACCAGCTGGCACCTTATCTACGCCCAGCCGAACACCCAACAACAGTGGCCTCCCAAGACACCRTCAAGAACACACCAAATAACACATTCCCCTATACATCTTGGTGGATCTTGCTCGGGTGACTACCCCGGCAAAAGAGGAAAAGAGAAAAAAAAAAAAAAAGAGCAAGGGAGGAGGAAACTCCCGCACGGTTTGCGCGGGTCTAAATCGGGGAGGATCTGCCCTGGCCCTAGCCGGACCGTCAGGCTGGATGTTCCCACGACCCCACGTTTCTCGACGAGCTCAGTTCATGACGTAGATCCAACACAGGCGCTATGCATGGTATTGCTCTCCTTCCCACACGCGGAACACGAATGCTCACCTCAGAAAATTTTCTGCAGACCACAGTCAGTCTCATCACCATTTCGACTTTGCAGCAGGCGGGTCACTCACCAGTCAGCGGTCGGGTTGAGGTGTATCAGGAGAGTCGGGGGACTGGACACCATCGTGAGCCAGGAGCCAAGGAGTGTGTAACGGGAATTGACACGCACATTGCAAAAAAAACACACAAAAAACGATTGTCAGAGCTTGGTTGCGAGGAGTATTAAAGTAGCCGGGATTACTTTGTAATGTTGTAGTGGATTACGACCGGGATAAGGGAAAATAAAAGAGTGACTGGAGGTGAGTTGCGAGGGGGAAAGACGAATCTAAGAGCGTCGCCACTGGGAGAGACCGGAATAAGGCGATTCGACAGGCCGTGCACGCGCTCGAAATGAATTGAGCGGGTCCAGAGAGGCTTACAGTCACCGAGGATAGGAATAAACCCTTGCTCGACAACAGAGGCACAAAGGCGACCAGAGAGAGATAAGGGAAAAAGTTGCGTCGAGCGGACAAGAGGTAACTTTTCAAGGACAAAGACAAAAGATGGTACACCGGCAGCGTGGACTTACCCAACGGCCAGGCTCACTTCGTAATTCGATCCTAATAGATCCCTGTTTTGATTCCACGTTCCCTGCCTGCAGGCAGCGAGCGGCTAATGTACAGGGTTATGTAAGCCGCTCTCCCGTCACTTTGGGAATCTTCCTCTCAAATGGGCCTACCTTCTTTCCTTTGCTGTCCTAGCTATTCCACTAAGTATAAGAACTCGCTACGCACTACGTCAAATGTCCGTTTGGCCTGCCAGCACAGCTCTCTCGGCCGTCGGTCCTTGTGTTTTTTTCTGGTCCATCCGTGGCCCTTCTGTCCCACCGCTCGTCTTGCCTCACCCTGTGAGGGGTTGTCGAGTCGGTGGGAGTTTCTTCCTGTCCGTATTATCGTGCACGCTAATCCAATATCCTCTTTACCAGCCTTCCATCAGTCATTTCCTGCCATCATTCCGCCGCTCACTCAATTATATATGCACTCACTGACAGTGGAGTTGTACGTATTCTTCGCTACCTTCGCGGGGCCCGCCCACCCACTTGACAAAGTTCTATTCCTTTATTTTTTGATACATTCCATATTCATGTTTAGACAAGCTGTCGTCAGTCAAAAAGAGGGCACATACCATTTGCTTGTACTTAAGCGACTCCGAAGCATCATGTCACTCTTATGTTCTCTCGTGGAAATCCCATGGGCGCCCCTCACCGGTGATAACATTGACACATATGGCTATTGGATCACGGCCAGAATCTGATGATCCACCCCGTTCTTGCCACCGCCATCCGCCCGTTGAGCCTGCATGCGTATCGATCTCGGAAGTGCGAATTTCCTTGATTATCTGTCTTGCTCTCTGTAACCAGGTACAGCTTGTCCCCCTGTTGCCCCTCGGATGCGGTTAAAGGGTGCATATTGCTATACTCTCGGCCTTGTCCATTTCACAACATTATTATTTCTCTGGTCTCCATGAGGCCACTTATGCCTAAGACAAAAGCTACCACCCTAATTCAAATTTGCAATTTGACTTGAGATCAGCGCCGTTCAGCCAACTGGCTTCCATCCGATTCGACATCATCAGTCCCCCTCCTCTCACCTTACGTTGCTTATTTGGCCAAACTAGCCCAAGAACCCGCACCGGGTGCTATCCACCTAAGGCTTCGCAGAGCCTTAAAAGGGCTCGCGCAGCTCAACTAGAACCCCCACTCCTTCTTCTGACATGGGTATTTGATTGGGGCTGATAGACGCAGAGGGAGTATCCATGAGAACCCCCTTGTCTTGTGCTTGCGGGGCTTTGCGGACTTCATCCCCTGGAGCCTTTTGTAATACAAAAGACACGACAGACAGGGTTATGGACACAGCCCGTGGGTTTTCCACGTTATAATGAATTTACACTCCTAGCCTCTCGATGGTATTTCAATTCAGCTAGTCCATGAGATCGGCTAGCAATTTAACTTGATCAGTCAGATCCAACAGCGATATGCGAGTCGGAAGCATAAGGGTGATAGTAATGTTCGACATCGATTCCACCATATTTCTTAGTATACGTGCACATCTCTGCCCATGTCGCTTCCTCATAGGTCAAGCCGCTTAAGCTTCCATTCACATCAAGTAGTGAAGTTTGCTGCGAACAAGGGAGGAAACTGACACATCGAGAAAAGGCCCTTTGTCATTACTTCGTAGGAACCAATCTTAGATAGACACCGGTACACATTTGTCGACTGAAAAGGGCAAACAGATCCCAGTTTCCCACTTGCTCTTCGCAAAAATCGGGACAACCTCTTCACCCACAAAAGAAATAAGAGGTGGGCACAAGGGTGTCACCCGGCATTCCGTTTCTCTACCCCTATGGATCGCTTTATGCTCAATCATCACCTTGTTCACACTTCATTTACTCCCCTGTTGCCACGGTTATATAATATTGCCGCCGATGCATGCCTTAAAGATGCTATGAAGCAGGGTCTCTTATTTTGGCCCGTCTTGCGGTTTCCTTCGTGATTTTCACACCATATATTTCAGGAGACCAGCTCCAGCAATCAGCGTATGACGACGCTTGTATGCCATAAACCTCATGGTTAATATTGATTCAATACTAGCGAATCCAGGAATACCGCGTAAAAGTGAAAGAAAGGCGAGAAATTGATGATGCACAGAGTCGAGAGGATAAAGGAAAAAAGGCAGTATGATCGGGACATGCAGCAAGAATATACGCAGCGAGGCGGGAAGCGAGGTGCAGCTTACGGAAAGGAGGGTATGGAAATGGATGGCGAAGCTCACTCTCGTGGGAGCCCAGGCCCGCCCATCAAGAGTGCAATTAACTCGTTCGCATGCCCGCTATTTGAACCATTTATTGGTTGTTGCTGGAGATGTGGAGGCATGAGATTGAGTGGGCCATGGGGGGGAGGGGGAGGGGGAGGAAGGTGAGCTTGTTGCTGGCGCACTCCAGGATGAGGTCCTTGCAAATGATGAATCGATTGTTGGGGGTTGAATAACATGTTCGTCCCCCGTGGACCAGGCAAATTAGGTCCTCCAACACCAAGGAGCTGAGTAGGGTTCTGCGACCGCAGGTCAATGTTGTTTGTCAGTCCCATTGGGCCTAAGCCAGAATGTGGGATCGCATTTTGAAGATGAGGAATGTTGGGAATAGGCCCTCGCAGCTGTATATTATTGTAATTCAGGTTGCTGGCCGCAGCGAAATTATTGAGTGCATGTTGTTGAGCTAGGGGAGCGTTGGGGTGAAGGTTGGGGTGAAGGGCATTGGGATGCCCTGCAAGGCCAAGTAACTGCACGGGATCATGGGGAGGGCGACCGCCAAGGTTGGCTAGGCCAGGGGGCAAGCGCTGTGATTGGAGGTTCGGTAATGGGTTGTGCAAACCTACACCTGGCGAGGGACCGCCACGAAATTGTGCCTGGTGGATAGAGCGCCCATTGGGTGGTCCATACATCGATTGACTGGGTCCCACAAATGGATCGTGTCCCCGATGCTGCTGCTGCTGGAGTCGCTGCAGGTGGAACTGTAGCGCTTCATCAGGAGAATCCGAATACAGGCCAACATTGTCGCGACCGCGAGGTGGTGGAGCTGGTCTGAGTCCCGGCACCATTCCATCTGGTACAAAGTTTCGGTCGTCCAAGTGACTATCATAAAGTGCGTCCAGCCGGCTATTCGATTGAGGGTGTTGGGGCTGAGGGTGTTGGGGCTGGGGCGGCAGGTTGTTCAGCGCGTTAGCCTGGTAACTGAGAATATTTTCATTGAGGGGGTGATGAGGCGTTGGATGATTCAGTATGTTGGCATGCTGAACCTATGATAAAATAGTCAGATATCTGTGATAGGGCGGACAGAGTTAAACAAACTTGTGATGAGTTGCTGAGCATCGCAAATATGTCATCCATAGTCCTCTCTGTTGATCCAGCTGCTGTGCCCATAGCCCCAGCAAGCATAATATGCTCATGCCTCTGTGGTGGATTAGGAGAGGAGGATAAATAGCCGGTCGGGGTCTGCGATTTAATTACACCTGAAGCCTCTTTGGGCTTGTTGTCGAAGAATTTAGCGAAGCGACTGCCTTTGTTGGTGGCGTTGGCGTAGGCCAAACTGGTGCCATCGACTACGGCGTCGAACGAATTGGTGGGAGCTAGGGAGCCAAAATGTTTGTCTGGAATGGGTTGCTGACCTAGCTCAAGTTGCCCAGACAGTGAAAGCCGGTTTTTTTCTTCCTCCAGGCGCAATTGTTCTTCAAAGGGTGAGAAGCTTGCTGGAGTTCGTGGTGTTCCGGGTTTTGCCATAGTCTCAATCGTGGTGCCTGAAGAAAGTTGAAGTTTTGGAAGATATATGGCAGAAGGGGGGGAAATACCATTGGATGTTGAAGAACCCGATAGTGGGTTAACCGGAGATTTTGCTGAAGTCCGGCCAAGAGCAAGTAGTCGCGAGCCAGTGGGGGGATTGTATACATTCAAATCTACGATAGATCTCTCTGGGAATTGAATAGAGCTCTCAGCGGGCGGGACATCGGGTGATAGTCCAGATGAGGGCTGGGCTTTGGAATATGTTTCTTGTGTAAATGGAGGGCTTGTGGACGAGGACGGCTCGGAATTTGGGATGGATAGCAGGTGGACGTGGGCGTTGAGGGCTGGTATTGAAGGTGTAGATACGAGTTCTGATGGTCGTGAAGAAAAAGAATATTGTCAGCTTTTCATAATTAAAACAAAGGCATCTTGTACCGTTGGTAGCGACAGGTTTCGGCTCCGTATCAATTGAGCCGGATATGGGTGGGGAAGATGGGATGCCCCCAGTTTTCTTCTTCTCTTCTTCCCGCCTCATTAGCATTTTGAAGAGCTGGATCTCATCGAGGCCCCTTTCCCCGGGGTCTTGGGCAGCTGACAAGTCGGGTTCGGAGAGTCCGGCATTCCTTTCCTCAAGTGCCAATTCTTTTTCCTTAAGACCCTTCTTCCAGGCTTGAATACCGTCTAATTCCCCCGTGGTGCTTTTACCACCTAAGATCCCGGAGGAACTACTAGGCACGTATGTCTCCATCCATGCTGGTTCTTGCTCCTTGTCCCGTTCGCGCCGCTCGTCACGGTCCTTGAGGTCATCAATATTGCCTCCTGACTTCCGATCCCGAGTAGAAGTACGTTTGTAGCGACCATCTCTGTCGTCATTACCAGTCCAGCGGCGGTCACTCGAAGGTTCCCAATGATCACCGCGCTCCTTTTCTCGAGCGGCACGTAACTCTCGATCGCGTTCAGCTCGACGGGCGGCCACCCGCTCATCACGTTTCCCATCATCACGCCAACGACGTGAATCGTCCTCTTGATCACGGTCATTCTCTCGCTCACGTCTGTGATCCTCTCTTCCATAGTCGCCGCGATCACGGTCGTTTCTCAAAGGCCGGTCCCTCCCTTCGTCCTTCTCGCGCCTAGGCCTTGAAGGTGAACGCCGCGACCTTGAAGACTCTCGAGCCCTTGACCTAGCCCGCTCACGATCATCGCGGTCTAATTACACTTGAGCCATGGATGAAAGGGGGTTAAGCAGGGATAGCAAGCTTACCATCTCGAGCGGACCGTGATACATCATCTAAAAAAAATTGTCAGGATACGGAGAAGAGAAAGATAGTAAATATTAGCCTACTCCTTCTCCAATCATCACCAGACTCTCCAGCCCGTTTCTTCTGGGTGTCCCGCGCATCCCCTCGTCTGCCACTAAGGCTAGACTGGTTTTGGGATGTAGTTCTACTTGACGAGTTTGCATTGAGATGTGGTGCTGATTCACGTTCTTTTCCTCGCGCGCCAGCTGGCAACAACACAAGACGGTCACGGTCGTATTTATCAGAGAGCTGATATCTGGAGTTAGTCAAGTCCAATAAGGGTCTGGAAACATGAGTGCATACATGGCGAAGCCCTTCCTTATCTCGATTGTCTTTGTCCCTGTCTCCATCGCGCTCACGATCCCTGTCGCGGTCTCCGGAGCGTAAGGATTGATGTTTGAAATTTCCCATCTGGGATGGTTGGGACAAGGTCGAGCGGAACGAAGGGCGGGAAGAAATTTCTGAAAATGAGGTGAGAAAGGAAGGGGCAGCAGGATATCTAGGTGAAGTGAGTACGCACCTCCATCTTCGGGCTCCCGCCTGAACCTAAAAAGAGAACGGGGGTAAAAATTGAATGATGCTAATTCAAGGGCAGCATGGGCTGGTTAAAACGAGCAGCACCCACCTTCTGTCTCGACTATTATTCGGAGTTGTTAGGTCGCTGTCCTTCTTGGTTAGGAGTATTTCGTTGTCGCTGTGTAGGTGCATGAGACCAATGAAGCAAAGTTTTGCAGGAGCTGAGCACGGACCCAAACCACTGCTTGAGCTCAGGCATATTGGGGGGGAGTTGAACGAGAGGGGAAGCGGAGAGGTAAAGTAGCTGTTCACGGGTGTAGGTCCGCAGCGGACGGTGAGTGGAACCAGCTTTTTCGCTGTCCTTGCTCGCACCGTCTACATTAGATTTTGCAAACGAATCAACGAGGGCCCTGATGGCGGCAGCCTCTTCCTCTGTCTGTTTGTCGGGAGTGGGTGATTTTGAGGGTGGAAGGGACATTGTAGTTGTGGTGGGTAGACGGTGTGCTGCTGGAGTTGGTGAAGGCAGTCTGCAACGCCTGCGCGGGCCTTGAAACGATCACCACTGCCGAGTCCAAGTTTGGCAACACTCCCCCTCTGGCGCTGGCCCGAGCTCCCTGACTCTTCCCATGGCCTCTTTCCAGCCCACTCTCAGGCATTTTGTTCTCAGACAGCAAGCCATCGGTCTCTACAGATGTGCAGTCCGAGCCTCCCGAGGTGTGCAGCCCCCCACGTTTTTTCTGCCTTTCCCCGCGTTCTGAACTGCCAGCAGTGATCCAAGATCCCGTGACAAGACAAGAGACCCTCGTTTGGATTCGGGGTGAATTCGAACGAAACAAGCATATCACAGACACCGTAAGAAACGCCAGTCCTCCCGGTTTCCCGACTCTTCCCTTCGTCTTAGGCTACCATAGAGGACAAAATCAGGTCCGGGAGACGAGAGCTTCGTAAACTCTTCCCGTCTGTCTTTGCGACCCTCTTGCCATATCACCCAGTCCACTGAAACTGCTTTACAACAGAATTGGAACCTCATGAGTGATCAGCGCACGCCAGCCGTGGCTATGCCATTAACATCTTCCATCCCAACGTGACCCAGAGTCTTCGTGTGTCCTTGTTATGGAGGTCCTCACGAGCATATCTTGACTCCTATCGATCATCTCTCTCCCCTCCTCCTAATCTCTATACCGTCATGGAAGTTTTTATGCGTAACCTACCTCCGTCATTTGATGAGGATGATGTCAAACTTGCCCTCGCCCACCATCTTCATGGTGCTAGTTTTGACCATGTCCAAACCAATTTCGCCGTTCATCTACACCGACCCAAACTTGGGCGAGCTCGAACTGGAACGTTTACGGTCGCTGACCCATCTATCGCCCAGAAATTCCTCCAAATATTTAACTTCCCTGGGATCACCATTGGTCATAATCGTATCTTTTTCCAAGTCAGCAATAAACCCCCTCGTCCGGAAACGGTAGAACTCATCTCCCACTTGCCGTGGATCCATCCAGCAGAGGAAAGGGAACGAAAGAGAAAAGCTAGCATACTCACTGCATCCAAGGTGTCCATCTCCTCCATCCAATTCGGCTGGGTGTGTAGGGACGATGTATTCTCCATCGAAGCCGAATGCAGCCATGCCGCTAGTCTTACCTTTTCTTCTGAACGCGGAGAAATGCATGTCACTGTTCAGAACGACCCTTTCCTCTATACCATTGCTATTCGACAGGCATTCATATCATCGATATCTCAGCACCACTCCACGAGCGATGGCCAGACAGTCCTTTGTCTTGACCTCCGAATGCCTCCAACTTTCCTATATAAAATCGTGTTAGATAGCCAAAAGTCCTCTTACTATCGCTCGCCATCGTTTTCCCTCCTCGATAACCCCGGAGCACTTCCCTTTACATCTGTGACTCTTCGCCTCGTTTTCACTTCGAGGCAAGAATCAGACAAGTTTTCTTACCTTGCTCAGACAGCCGATATGCGATACATCCAAACCTACGAGGTCTTGGTTGAACGCAGGGGGTTATTCTCCGAAAGTAAGCTAGCCTTACTGGACCGGAACCTCCGAGAGTTCAGCTGGTGTGTTGCATTTCAGCTGGCGGCATTAGTTTACAACGTCATCCTCGATGTGACTGAGCTTCTTGAGTTCATAATACCCAGGATCAGAAGGATCATCTCCAACGAGGGGGATGTATATACTGCGAAACTCTTGAAGACGTTTTACAGCCGCGCACACGCCCTTTGGTATAACGAAGAGAGCAACGAAACTATAGAATCTTGCTTTGACTCCACCGTGCAAGAGTTCGCAAAACAATGCGATATGGACCCGCTGCTTCCTGAGGATGGCAGTTATTACCAGTCATTGCATGTTACCATCACTCCGACCTCATTGCTTCTTAACGGACCACATCCAGAACAGTCGAATCGAATCATCCGGCAGTATGATGCTGAGCACCAGGAAAGTTTCCTCCGTGTAGCCTTTCGCGATGAAAACGGCCTCCAGTACCGTGTTGATCGAGACATCGATGGACCAGCTTTTATCAGGGAGCGGCTCGGAACGTATCTCAAGCGTGGATTCACTATTGCTGGACATGACTTTAAGTTTTTAGCCTATTCGCAATCTGCGCTCAAGGAGCATACAGTCTGGTAAGTTGTATCTCTCAATAGAGATGCCCCAAGTCTCATTTCACTGAATTTTCTAGGTTTGTGAAGTCCTTCTGTGACTCTAGCCATGGCAACGTTGATGCCGAGAAAATCATTCGGGGCATTGGATCCTTCGATAACCTGCCCTATGATCCAACTCTCATGCATTGCCCCGCTAGATACGCAGCACGAATCTCACAGGCATTTACAGCAACAGATGCTGCCGTTGTTGAGGTCGAAGAAATTCTTATGATGTCAGATATAAAAACCGGGGACGGTAAATACGTGTTTACGGATGGAGTGGGAGTAATGTCCAGGGACCTGGCTCGTGCCATATGGAACAAGCTTAGGGCTAAAAAACAAAGAGGGAAGTCAGCCGATTTCCCTCATGCGTACCAGATCAGATATAGAGGGTCCAAAGGCATGCTCTCCATCGACTATACTCTGAATGGGTCGCACACAATAGGGCTCCGCCCCTCTATGATCAAATTCGAAAGTGATGGTGGAAATTCCGGTAACCATGAAATTGAAATCGCTAGGGCATTCGACAAACCGACGGTATATTATCTAAATCGACCTCTCATCATGCTGCTCGAAGGTCTAGGGGTGAAATACGAAGTGTTCCTGGCCTTTCAGAATCATGCGGTTCGAGAAACAAACGATGCCACCAAAACTCTGAGTAAAGCAGCTCGTCTACTTGAAACCCATGGCCTCGGCACTTCATTCCGGCTTCCGTCAGTTATGCTTAGCCTGGCGAAACTCGGAATTGACTCTTTACATGAGGATCCGTTTTATGCGGAACTACTCAAAGCAGCCGTTTATCATGTATTGCGAGATCTCAAACATCACGCACGCATACCAATCCCAGAGGCATGGACGCTTGTTGGTGTTGCGGATGTCCACCACTTTCTGGAAGAGGGAGAAGTCTTCGCTTGTGTCAAACGTCAAAATGGAAAGCTACTTTTCCTCGAGGGACCAGTACTTGTCTCACGCTCACCTACTATTCATCCTGGAGATGTTCAGCTTGTAAACGCAATTGGTGCTCCTCCAGGGGGATCGTGTTTTGCAAGTGAACCCTTACCGAATACGATCGTATTCAGCGTCAAGGGTGCGCTGCTTTCGCTTTTTTTTGATTGCATGAGACTGAATTTATTCAAGGTACACGACCCCTTCCTACATGCCTAGGTGGCGGGGACCTCGATGGTGACATATACAACATCATACCATTGAAAATCCATCCCTGGTTCACACCATCAAAGGCTATGTATCCACCTGCAGAATACGCACCGACTGAGAGAAGAGTCTTGGATAGGCCCAGTACGATGGACGATGTAGCAGATTTTGTGATGGAATATATCATCTCCGACGTGAGTGTGTATCATGTTTGGTGAATGTGGTCCTCCTGATATACCACGTGCTTAGGTCGTTGGTATGATTGCGATCAACTGGTTGATAATCGCAGACCAGAGCCCCCTTGGAATAGAGGACCCAGACTGTCTTGTGCTCGCACAATTACACAGCGACGCCGTGGACTACCCTAAGTCTGGTCGTGCTGTGGACCCCGCAGCGATACCTAGGCTTAAATTCAAGGCAAAACCTGACTGGAATGCCCCTGAAACGGCTAGTACTACCTCTGCAAAATATTATCAGAGTCAGAGAGCGATTGGGAAGCTTTTTCGAGCTATTGAGTTGGGGGAACCTCCAGCGAATAGCAAACCTCGTAGAAGAGGAAGGAGGGAACGGAGGCATGCCCGAGGACTTTCTGACGATCTGTCTGGGCTTACGCTCAACGATACGGAAGATGTCTATTATTTGGTAGAAGAGCAGGTCGGGATGTTTTTGGACACCGATGGCCCATGGGACCGACGTTCTGTTGAACAAGTTGAATGGTTGTTCAAGAGTTTCTCCACGGAGCTCACCAGCATCGCAACCAACTTGACCTTGTCGCACAAGAATGTCATGCTTTCTGAGGTGGAAGTCATGGTAGGGACTATCACGCAAAAGACTTCCCAGCCGCGCATGCGCAAGGAAGCTATGTCGAAGGTGCGGGAACAAACGGATATACTCGTCCGTGGGGTGAAGAAGGAGCTCGAGGGTGATGGTACTAAGACGGTGAATGAATACCTTAAGCATGCGTGGTTGGCATGGATGAAGTCTTTTGACGAGGCAAAAGGGCAAAAGTTTGGGGCGAAGAGTTTTGGTTGGTTAGCGCTCGGCGCAATTTTCGATGCAATGAAGCAAGTCGAGGAACTCGATGCAGTAGAGCAGAGGAGTTCGAGAAGTCGGAGGGGCTAATGTAAATTTTTATACCTCGATATGCGAATACAAATTTGTACAGTAGCGGGAATGGGGCATTTGGGATATGACTGCCAAGGAGATTGAGGGGGCCGGACCTGACACAGTCTATGCTTGATTCCGAAGAACTGTATTTGAATCAGTGAAGGGAACTGATGAAGTCGTAGACTACGAACCGAGGATGACAGAGTCACCACTGATAGATATTGGTTGATTGAGTACTACCTAGACCATGGAGAGGAGTTATTTGCATACCGCAGGAACATTTTACTGATGAATCGATCTTTATTGACTGGTTTCTTGTTCTTTCCTTTGGGTACTTCGGTCCACATCTGGTTGACATCAGCGTTAAAAATTCACGGCCCACACAGAAGCCTTTAGGATATACCTCTTTTACGTTTTCGAGAACCTGTTGGAGATGTTAGAGAATTTTCATACGAGACGGATGGAATCAACACACCATATTGCTGTGGCGGTCAAAAGCCTTCACACGCGCCAATAACTTTTTGTTGTTTCGCAAGGAGATGAGGACCTGTGTGTGATTGCGGACGGCTTGCTGAAGTACTGACAGTGGTCCTTGCGAGATTTCATGTTCCTCCAGTTGGCGCAACTGGGCTTCATCGAGCTCCGACTTGGGAACGTGAACGTACTGACTATAGATCCATGTCGTATAAGCGAAAATAATCGTATGGAAGGACCTGTTGAGATCACATACCTCATGGTGTTACCGATGAGCAGTGGATCAGGACCCAGAAGCTTACGCCTGTACTTTTGTTTGGGTCACATGGACATGAACAACAAAGATTTTGATGTGCTGAAACTTTTATCACTCCCATTTAACGCTCGGCTGCTCCTCCACGCCTCTCCGCGCTGCAATGGGCCGACTAAGACAGAAAGGGAAGGCAGGAGCCGCGAAAGCGTACACTACCCGTACAGCAGCCGTCAAGAAACTCCAATGTTCTTTAGCGGATTTTCGTCGCTTATGTATCCTGAAAGGTAGGCAGTCCCTTCATACTAAGCAGTTGGATTTTATTCATCATCGGCTATGCACAAGGTATATTCCCGAGGGAACCAAAAAGCAGAAAGAAGGCCAACAAAGGCTCTTCTGCACCAACATCTTTCTACTACACCAAAGATATTGCTTACCTTGCCCACGAACCTATCCTCAGAAAGTTGCGAGAACACAAAGCTTTTGCCAAGAAGCTCTCAAGAGCATTAGGTCGCGGAGAATGGAGTAGTGCAAAGAGTCTGGAGGAAAATAAGCCGGTTTACCGGCTAGACCATATCATTAAAGAGAGGTGAGTTCACGACCCCCTTAAGGCTGGCCCAACTTGACTGACTTTTGTGACAGGTACCCGACATTCACTGATGCGCTTCGGGACATCGATGATGCTTTGTGTATGGTTTTTCTATTTGCTTCAGTACCCTCCTGCCAACGCCTCCCGCCCGAGCTCGTCGAAAATTGTACAAGGTTATCCGCCGAATGGCAACTCTATATCATGCACTCCCACTCCCTTAGAAAGGCGTTCCTTTCAATAAAAGGTGTTTACTATCAGGCGGAAGTCATGGACGAGACTATAACTTGGCTTGTACCATATCAATTCACCCAAAACGTGAGTAGGTTCAATCCATAATCGAGTGGTTCACTTACAGGTCTGGCACAGATTCCAAACGACGTTGACGTTCGCGTGATGTTGACATTCCTCGAGCTCTATCAAACGCTTCTTGGCTTTGTTTTTTTCAAGCTTTACACGGACACAGGCTTGGTCTATCCTCCACCACTGGACGTGGAAAAATATGAAGCTGCCGCTGGGGTTGGTGCTTTCAATTTGCAGGAAGTCGGCCGTCAACCTACGTCTTCTGTTCCTAAAAAAAAAACTGTCGAAATCGATGGTCGCAAGATCTCAGGAAAAGAGATTCGACAAACCATCAAGTCCATCACAGCATCCATGGAAGACGCGGATGCGGATATTCAGCCAAACGTTCTGCAATCCACTTCAGAAGAGAGTCAGGATGAAGATTTCATCCCACATCCATCAACAAAATCTGCCGAGCCTGACACGTCGCTCCCTACCTTGAAATCCCTAGAGTCTCTACCACGATCGATTTCGACCAACCTTTTCGCTTCCTACACGTTCTTTCTATCTCGAGAAACCTCACGGTCGATATTCGAGTTTATCATCCGCAGCTTTGGGGGGAAAGTTGGTTGGCCCCCTTCTTCAGGCAATGGCAGCCCCTTCGACGAGAGCGACCCGTCGATTACTCACATTATCATCGATCGTCCTTTAGTTCTAGCTAAAGTTGAGACTGTGGAGGAGAGGGAACGGCGATTGAGGAGGAAATACGTTCAACCGCAGTGGATTGTTGATTGCATCAATGCCGGGAAAATCCTCTTAGAGGAGCCTTACGCGCAGGGTCAAACCCTGCCGCCTCACCTCAGTCCCTTTGGTGAACATGAGGGTGCTTATGACCCTGCCGCTAAACCTATCGAACCTGAGGGGGGCCTCGGAGAATCGGAGTCGGAGGTTGAGGGCGGCGACGAGGAGGTTGCGGATGCAACTAGCAACAGAATCAGTCACCTTCGGAATGTCTTGGATAATGCAGCAGAAGATCCTTCCTCGCTCCATTCTGCTGAACTAGCAGCCGAAGCAGCAGGTATGGATTATGATGCCTTCGAGAAAGAAGTGGCCAAACATGGAGCGAAGAAGAAAGCAAGAGGGGAGCCGGATGCGGTTGAGGAGGGGGACATGAATAAAATGATGATGAGCAATAAGCGACGGAAGCTATACGAGAAGATGAAGTATTCTCAGGCGAAGAAAGCGTCAGAGGTTAGTGGGCAGTGCTCCATTGTGTATCGTGGTGTCTAACCTGTGTTTCATAGCGAGCTGTACTGGAAGCAAAGAGGAGGGCAATCACAAAGCAAAAGAAGAGGGAAGAGAAATAAGTTAGACCTGATCTGCATTCGTAACAAAGTACATTACATAGTAGCAGGTTGCAATTGCCTGATCTTGTTACTCGCCTTGTCACATTGCTGTCGTCACGGTGTCCCTGACCACCGAATATTCCAATAACGCATCCTCTTCGTCGAGCAAACGACACAGCGGGAATACAAGCAACGCTCACGACAAAGTGATGATATAACTCTCGATTCTTCACCTCACCATCCGGAAGACATTCCCCTCATACACCTTCATCATCTAGCGTTCCACTCGCCCTCAGGCCTCCCTATTTCCTCTTTTCATGGGCCGACTTTCTCTGGGCAAAAAGAACACTTCGACCGTTGACAAACAATCCTCAGCCCTTCAACTCCAACCGAACTACTGCGAGACCAGGCAGTCTCCCTTAATCGACGCGGGAACGGCCACAACCCGTACCGAGGTAGTGGCGACGAGTGAAACGACGGCACATTTTCTATCATTTCCAGGATGGAGGAAGCGGAACCACGCAGTCCTCCCCGAACCCCAGAATTCCCCAGAATTCCGCACTTCTGAAAGCTCCGGAAATCGCACGAAGAGCCCAAATCCACTGCCGTATTCCCGGGAGAAAGCCCTCCCTCCCACTCCCGCGGAACCTCCTGCACAGGAACCTATATTCCTGGAGGGAACGACTAGCACTGCGCAGTGCGCATCACCCACTACCCATGGACAACTACCTCGTTCAACCTCGATTCTTGCACAGGCTGCACTAGGACTGGGACTCCCACATGTGATGCCTCATGCATCCCCCCGGACAGCTTTTCCTGCGACTGAAGTCAACACAGTTGCTTTTGTCACGTCTACCCCTCATCACTCGAGCGATCAACCCATTCCAACTCTTAAGCGGTCTAAGAGCTCCCAGAAGGTCGGCAGACCTTCCTTGGGCACGCAATTGGATGCCAATGCGCGCGGAAGGACTCGGGGGGTATCTCTTGGGCCATCGTCCTTTCTCAGCTTGGGTGCTGGCGATTCGAAGGGGAAGGAAAAGGAAAAGGAAAGGGGGATGGATTCGCATCCGACAGCAAAGTCCGTGTCCAGGAGGGCCTCCTTCTGGATGCGAAAAAAATCTGCTCCAGACGGTGCAGTACATCGACCCTCCACTGCACACGGCGATTTTTCTCGGAACCGTCCTTCCACAGAAGTTGGCCTACCTGATACTGCCCTCCCTCAAACTCGAGATCGGGAGCTTCATGCTTGTGACCCTCTCTCGCACTCAGTGTCTCAGCGGCCACAATCACATCACCCCACTAGAAGCCATGATGTACCGCGTTCACCTACGGATCGCAAATTACTGGCCCCTCGCCCTGTGACAGCGGAAAGTCCTTCCATGACAGGGGGCAGTAACCCATGGATAGATGGCCCGTCTACGAGCTCAGCCAGAGTGGCGGCCGTCAGCTTTTCTGAACACAAACCGAAAGAAAAGTCGCCTAATCTGCGGCTTCGTTCTCAGACAAACCCGCCCTTACTGCATCGCCTGTCGCTGAACGTATTTTCATCTTCATCCTTTTTTTCTACCTCCCCTATATCTTCCCCAATTTCGCCTCTACAGAGTCCCGCGGTGGACACCGTCCGTAGTCCAGTCATCATACCACGGCCAATGGAAACCGAAGAATCCCCCGAAGCATATTTAAGTCGACTTGAGGAGATCATCGACAGAGTTGAAGTTACTAGCATTCTAGCATCTAGGTATTGTGCTCTACACCCACCATGTTAAACTTTCCTGAACTCTGCCTGTAGCCCTGGATCATTTTATGCGGCTGCTCTCAAAGCATTCATTGGACGCTTCGATTTCAATGGCAATCCGCTTGACATTGCATTGCGCAAGCTTCTCATGGAAATCGGACTGCCCAAGGAAACCCAGCAGATTGATCGTGTTATGGAAGCGTTCGCCAATCGATATATGCAGTGCAACCCGGACCTCTACGCCTCTGAAGGTATAGTTGTTGGTAACTAGCAAATGCTATAATTGACATTGTTTCAGATCATCCCTACATCCTGGCTTTTAGTTTAATCATGCTTCATACAGACGCCTTCAATAAGTCCAATAAACATAAAATGTCTAAACAAGATTACATTAAGAATACGAAACTCCCTGGGGTTCCTCCCGAGATTTTGGACGTATGTTTCATTCAATTCCCTCAACAGATGACGCAGCTCACAGGGAACTTACAGTATTTTTATGATAATACTATCTTTGCACCATTCATCTTTATCGAGGATCCCCTAGACGTTAGCGGTCAGCGCAGTCTTATGGCAGAGTCCAATCGTCGTTCAACGACACTTCGAGAGGTCGCTGCAATGACCACAAATAATCCATCGGCTGGCCCAACTCTTACCATCAAGTCTAACAAAATAGACCCATATTATATGATTACCAACGTAACCATGCCTTATGTTCTTTCGTTTTCAATTTGAACTAAACATTATACCAGGATCTCCTCGCTCCGTTGAGGATTGACGTCGAAAAATATATACCTATGACTGATCCATTCAGTTACCAAGGGACAGCGGGACAATGGGACGAAAAGGAGCTTCTTCTTGCGTTTGCTAACGCCCATGTAGTCGAGGTTGGCTCCGATACAGCTCGCTCTACTCCCTTTTTTGGTCTCACCGCTGGCGGATCTTCGAGTCAACTTATTTCAGCTAGTGCAGGAGGCGGAGACACTGACTACCAAGAGGTCCCAGCACTGAGAGTGACGAAGGCTGGGGTTGTGCACCGCAAAGACGACCTTGTGGAGGGGGGCAAAAAAGCGGGAAGTCGTAAATGGAGATCTTGGGGTGTAGCTCTTACGGGATCCCAGTTGTTATTTTCTCGTGACCCGACGTGGATCAATGCGCTCCTCAGCCAAACCAGCTCTGGTAACGACCAGACACTCATCCCACAATCTGCAACATTTAAAGTGGATGAGGTTCTCTCCGTGAAGAATGCAGTCGCTGTTTACGATAGCTCTCACACCAAAGTATGTTCTTCTGTGTTCAATGTCATCAGAGACTGAAACTCGCACACAAGCATCGGCACACGTTCCGGTTAGCATTATCAGATGGCCGGCATCTTCTTCTCAAGGTTACCACGGAAGATGTCATGAATCAGTGGATTCTCAGGATTAATTACGCAAGCGCGTTCAAATCAGCCGGTGTTCGCATGCGTCTGCTGGGGATGTCTGGCAAGAACATGCAGCTTACCGGTGTAGCGGCTGCGACTTCTCATTTACATGACATCCAGAGCCAGATACATTCACCTCTGAATGAAGTGGCCAAATGGAACGATGATGCTCCTCGTGAGCTATTGGAGATGCTTTCTGGTGATGAACCCGCGAACAAACGACCAGCCATTCAGCGCAGGGTGACACTCAAGGGCAAGGAAGAGGTGGAGCTGGAGTTACCAACTCCACTCGGAGCAGAGGAGACAACCGAGTTCAAGGACACATTCGATCAAGTCAAGGCTGATCTCGCGGCCGAAACCTGGAAAGGTCTTAGCGGGGACAGTACTGCGGTCTCTGAGACGGACGCCAATTCTGGTGGTGGTGGTTCCTCTTTGGAATTATTGTCACCAGTGTCTTCACACAGTGAACGCTCGCGGCTTCCTTCGCGTTCGCAAATGGTCCAAGCCAAAATCACAGAGATAGAGGCCCGGTTGAGCACGACAGAGAACCATCTGGACGCTCATATGCGACTTGTCTGTAATATTGCAATCCTGACACCGTTTCAAAAAACTACTCGGGATCGCCTCGCGGTTGTAGTTCAGGCTACGAGCCAACGGGTGATGCAGTTGCGGCTGGAAATTGCACGACTGCGGTGCCATCGAAACATTCTTCATGATGATATGGTCGCTGAGAACCGTATCTGGGAGGAGGTGAAGCATATCGCTCTGCAGACGGCCAAGGAGACATTGCAGAGTCGACTCACATCGGAGGCGCCTCAGATGCCGTCTTTTGGTGTTTTGCAAGGATTAGTTTCGCGAGAGTTGGAGACACATCACCAGAGACCAGAGTCATCGACCTGCGAATCATTCCATACCGCGATTGATTTTGGACCGGATTGGCCTTCTTCGGACGACCTGGGATCGACATTTTTCGGAACATCATGGCTCCTTGATTCACCGCGACCCAGTACCTCCGAATCTCTTTCATCATATGTAGTCCCCGAGGTCGACGGGGGTTCTTCTAGGATCTGGAAGATAGGGCCTGGCTTATCCACGGGATCGCAGACGACCAGCGATTCTACACTCAAGGGTGAGGAGGAAACTGATCCACGGCACGAGAGGTTCTACACTGCTCAGGATAATCTGTCCGAAGAAGCGGAGGCATGGCACAAGACCCGCTGCGCGCGGCGAGTTTCGCTGGTCAGGGTGCCCTCGAATATCGAGCTGTCGCAGTTTGGCAGACGGCTCACAGCCGGTCAGGTTGTCGATGGCTCCTAATGCTGGGCCGTAATCTGACCYTTCTATTCACACGGCGGACTATGGAGCTTTTAATCTATTCAAATGTTGCCAAGGATCTCGTAAGCTAGAGTCAGGTTAATACTGCATGTATTTTCAGATATGTATTGGGTTCCGTGGGAATTGTAGAAGGACCTGGATGAGAAAACGGTCGCACAGCTCGCCGTTTCAGCAGAAACACAGCTGGGGGGGTGTGCCGGTGGGCCCGCCGTTTGCGGATGGCGGGAGGGGGCGGCTGTGTGTTGAGTGATGGACGGATGACATGGATATGTAGTCCATGGTAACGCATATGTATCATCATCACCCTCGTGTATACACATCTGCCGCGCCGGATGCATTAAACCCCAGGCTCAGTTTGTTCTCAAGCTGTACATATCCGTCCCATGTCCCCACGCGATTCCATTTACCGTCGTCCTGCGGGCCAGAACATCCCTTTTTCTTTTCTGCTCTCTTCTTCCATGGCTAGCTCAACTTCCCCCGACCTCTCCCGCCCCCGCCCCCGCTCCCTCCTCCGGGCCACCTCTCTRCACGGCCCCTCTTCACATCCCCCCGACAGGCCGCGGCAATTGGGCTTCAAGAAGGCGCGCAAGTTGAGCAGGGTTTTTACAGACATCTCCCTCCTCGATTCGCTCGTCGGGCGCAAGAGTGTTGACCCGCTCGGGGCGGGGAAGCCTCCACCCGCCCATACACACAAATTGTCTCTCGGCTCACTGTCCCAAAGAAGATCGGGCATCCAGAACCTCAAGTTTTCCCTCGCCGGAAAATTATCGCGGCCGACATCCCCAGCSCGCGTTTCACCCAGCGCTACAACTACTGCTACTACGACTGCTACTACTATTACTACCACCCCCCCTCCACTTTCCATCGCTATCCCAGATGCCAAGCTGTCCAATCAAGCCGACCTTGAACATCTAACACAGCCTAGCGTACCGTCTACGCCACAAACCCGGCCCCATTTGTTGCCGGAACAAATTCCCCTTCCTCTCAGCCGCCCGGGATCCGCCCACGGCTCCTATAGCAATCTACTTTCGAAAAAACGCAGAAAAAGCCTGGATCTCATGCAGCTAGACGGGATTGGAGTCAAAACGGCTCGGTTATCGCGGTCGCAGTCGCTGCGCATGCCCTCTTTCTCGGACCTGTCGCGCCCTACTTCTCCCAAATCCTCAGCAACCCCATCTGTTGACATCAGGGAYCCCCCGGCACCCCCTGAAACTGTACACCAACACTATATTGAAGTCAAACGGGCAAGGAAGATGACTCAAGTAAGGGCTGCAAAGTATATATAAATGGTTCGCCTTTTGCTAACCCTAACTGGTATAGCTCTTTGGTCAGGAGCTGCCGCCAGAGCTAATTCGGGTACTGGGTGACCGACGAAATGTCGATACCACTCGCCATCGAGCTGACTCGAATGCGTCCTCGATCCTCGATCGAATAGCAGTGACCGGTCCGACAGCTGAGGAGTTTTCTGGCATTACAGACGAAGAAAATATTATGCCGCCATCACCGCCGAAGGCACATTGCACTGATTTCCAGGAACGACGAAAACGGGTCGCAAAACTGACGCAGTTCTTCGGYGTGGGCCATGCGGAGATAGCTTCATCTATTATGTATCCAAAATCCGACGATCAAGGCCCCACTTCGCTGGATGATCAGGCATCGGTTTCGACATCGCTTGCAGAGCCGGTACAGGTTGGTGTGAAGATGGTTAGCGGGCGGCGATGGGGTTTGGGAGAGAATATGAGGGATGTTGAGATGAGCGACGCCATCACCAAACTACGCGGTCTAAAGGCATAACAATCTTTTTTTTTCTATTCTTTCTTTGATTCCAAGTTTCTTCTCGCCAACATCAACTACCATCATGGATRCTCGGCCAGTCCGGGTTGTACAATAGTGATATATGATAGATATGGTCTAATGGCGACAACACCCAGCTAATGCATACCCGTTGCCCGAACCAGATGAGTGAAACAGTGATACAGGCATCTATTTTCGTATCAGCAGATAGATGGGGTCGCCCAGCACTATGCTAGTCATATGACGGAATGAACCCGTCAGCGACATCAGGAGTCCGCCAAAGGAAGCGTAGGCAGTGCTAAAAGAGCTCAGATTATCCCCTGGCTGGGAAAAAAAGAAAGAGACTGGCAACTCACACCACTTCTGCTGTTCCACTGTCAAACTTGTAGACCTACCAGAGCGTATAGCAACCGCCTCGATCAAAATCAAAGATGTAGAAAACCCACCTTGCCGTACATAACATAGTCATAATCATCTTCTAAACCACGTCTCCCTTTCCCATCTGGTCTCCACACATCACGGTCTTGGTCGTCTTCATCACCATCAGCAGTGTTGGGTGGGGCCCCACCACGAACAAGAGAAGACGCGAGGGCCAGTGCAAAGCTCTGATCTACCTGGAGTGGGAAGAGCTCGACGTTGTAGTCGAGAGTGAGGTCCATATCATAGTTTTTTGAATGGGCATAGAGACGGGAGACTATTGTTGTCCAGGGACCAAATCAGGGACAGGACTTAGCGCGTCGAGGGAGGGGTTTAATGCACCTCTGTCGAACTTTTTACCTTCTCGGTCAATTGCGCCAATGGTGAAGATGTCGTCAAAGACGATATTGGACGAGGCGTTTGCCATGTGCAGTGGTTGTGGATGGAATCAAAAGGTGTGGTGAGGCTTTGTCACGCATGTTCCTCTCTACCAGTTRCTGGCGAGGCACACTCGCCTCCCGCCTTTCCTTCATCCGTCGCCAGTCCTCGTCCGTCATCCGCTCTCCTCCGCCGAGTGCCCCACGCGAATGYCCAACTCCTCTTTTATTTGTCTCTGCACAGTCCTGGGATGTTGATTCTGGCCGAGGGTGACAACTTCCATGCTCTTTCCGGGGATCAGACGCAATAACAGCTCCTGTATACCTTAGGATGACGCGCCTYTCGTCCATGCTCGCTGAGCAAGGATTTACTTGCGTCCAAACTGACCTGGCGCATCCGGATCCTCGAGTGCGGAACGACTCTCGATCCATGATGAAATCGTTTGAAGACGGTGCGCTGCTCTAGTCCAACTCTGCCTGGCAAGCTCAACCCCCCACCCTCCCTCTCTCTCTCTGCTTCCTTAAGAACTACGCTCCGCAGTCCGCCTCTCCACGATCCCCTTTCCACCCGTCATTTTCGCCCGCTCTGCAGGATGTCTCATAGCCCAAGCTTATATTTCGTCGAATCCTGCCTCAGGGCTCATCCTCATTTCACCTCCCGCAAATAATGAGGAGCTGGAAGGTGCCCGAGCCCAAGATGGYACTCCTCTTCTCCCAAACAAACTCGAAGAATCTAATTTCGAGCCTTACTTCCCGATTGCTGTCATGGCGACCCCGGAGCGCTTCGATATACTCGAGAAATCCAATAGACTCGTTCAGGAACCAGGGGTTGACAAGCTCGTCGTCGACGATCTTGAAGGCCAGCAAGCCCTTGATGGTATACAGGATTGGCTCGATAAATTAGGGATTTAGCTTTCCTTTTTTCTTCTTGCATCTTACCTGCACCACCAACAGGGCTGAATTCATAAATAGTTGACTTTGTATAATACATTGTCCTATACCACGTGAATATTGTAAGCATTACAAGAGGTGCCAAGGTCTATCGGTCTGGTATAAACTAAGCGAATAAGTAGGGAGGATGACGATGGAATGGGGGGAAGGTGACCCAATGATTGGGTATCACGATGATTGACCTTCCGTGTATTCTTTTTTGACCTTGTCCCGCATTTCTGCAGCATCCCCCAATCCAGGGAGTGCAATTTTCCATGTAGCCCGAGCAGCAAGCACGCGGCGAACTTGGTGCTGGACGAGTTCATGGAGCTTGGGGACATTGGCCAATTTGGCGCGGCTTCCCATGAGTGAAGTTGTTGTCAGGTCAAGGATAAAATTAGGGGATATAGCGAGCGTGAGGACTGGGGGCTGTGATGCAGGAGAAGGAGGTATTATTGATATCTGGGAAATCAGGTGGGATTAGTCTGGCCCTATGAAAATAGCTATATCACATGGCGGCTTACAGCAGATTTGAATTGAGACAGAGAGATGGTTAGGGATATGGGCAGTCGTGCGAAGGAGGCCATGGGGTAATTGAATAGATAAGAAGTGGAAAGGGAAAGCGAGATAGTGTCAGTGTACGTCGCATCAAACTCGGTTTCCTGGGAGAAGCACCAGAATCATGGGGAGCTGTCGACCACAGAATGGCAGAGTGCACGTACTGGGGGACTGTCTTTTCCAAGATGTCTGACGCGCGCATTATATAGGCGTGGCGCAGAGACGCCCAGGTCTACGGAGTGTATTTTGATATCATCCTGAGAATTGATGAGGCAGGGCTTGTGGACAACAGCGAGCGGGGCATGGAACCAACCAGGAATCCGGGCGGGCGAATTCTGTTTGCAAACTCCTCTATCTTCTTCCGAGCAATCTCGTCTCCCTCTATGCCTGACAAATCATCTCGGAGCTTTAGCCGGTATATGTCCACTACCTTTAAAACAAGCAATCTCAGTAACATGCACATACCACGGGGAAAGGGGGGTGGGTAGCGGATTCCTTACCTGTTTAAGGAGCCCGTTAAACCACTCTGCGGACTCGGCACCCTGATCCACTGGCATCTTTTCCTCCTCACGGGCAGCATCGAGTTTACGTTTTCGGACGAGCAGGTCGTTGTCGACTCTTGGATGATATGATGATGTCTCGAAAGGATGTTGCGTGGAGTCGAGAAATAGATAATGGAGGACGAGACCGATGAGGACAAGAATGGAGAGCTGACCGAGAACAAGGCCCTGGGTGAACGTGGGCTGGAGGGTGAGCAGGTAGTTGTGGGCCATCGTCGAGAGGAGGAATGCTCGGTCTGTTACATTCATTGCATTCGCCACAGTCACAGCATCACGTGCATGCCACACACCTCTGTCACACACACCAGAGCCTACTCGATAATGATAAACTGCGCCACCGCGTTCGTCGCATGGCCCTCCGCGCCCCTCACCCGCCGYCTTGTCCTCAATGGGCTGCACCAGCTGCACCAAAAGCTAGAGATAGTCGAGGCACTCGGCAACAAGCAGTATGACCGTCTGATTCAATGGTCGGGGTATGACGATATCGATCACGAACTTACGAATCTCCATCGCGACGGGTCCATTCTGGCCTCCAGCTACACCTTCCGTAAGGCACTCATCAGGAAGCACTACCTTGCGTATTGCATCCGCTCGTACCTTGCAAAGAACCCGTCGTCCATACTCAAAACTGCCGCTCCTCAGACGTACGACCTCGACCTCGCATTTGCCGATGAGCTCGACGAAAAATGGTTGGACGACCTATATGAACTCGGCATTACTTTAGACAACGAACCGGAGAAATGGTGGATCTTGAAACCGTTAGTGAATCTGATTTGGTCTATCACTCGGGCTGATCGTGATGGCAGTGGTATGGCTGATCGCGGGATGGGAATCCGGCTTTTCAATACCAAGGAGGCACTTCAGCAAATTTTTGAAGACTTTGAGTTGTCAGACTCGGAGAGCGAAGGCGGGACCCATTCTGACGGCGACAGTGGGGAACCTGGGACCGCCATTGTTACTTCGCAGCTTCGTCATTTTGTCATTCAGGTGGTCCCAAAATCATCTGGGCCCAGAGCCAGGTCCTCAATTCGACTCTTTGTTCTTATTCTAGGAATATATCATGTCGCCCCTGGTTCTTGATCCGCGTGAAATACCTCTTGACGGTGAATCCGATCCCCTTCTCGATCATTTCGAAGGACACAAAGTCAGCATGGCCCACTTTTCGAYGCGTGTCCCCTATTCTGAGTTGCGAATCCTAGTTCCACCTCAGGGCTTACTGTGTCGCATCTGGCGCCTTGCGGCTCTACCTTTACGATCGTATTTTGGCCCTTTTCTCCTCTGTCCCGTACTCAAGACCGGGAAACAATGTGGTCGAGGAAGAGGAGTTGTATCCAACGGACCTGAGAGCGCATCTCACCAACACCTCACTACAGACGGCCCGAGGTGAGAAGAGTGTCAGACTATTTGATGAACTCGTGGGCTGTCACATTCTGGAAGGGAGTGGTGCTACTGCAAGAACATTCTCGGAATGTGACAAACRGAGCATCATGCAGCAAATGACCCGTGTCCTCGCCGAGACCTACAAAGCTGCTCTGCAGACGCCTGTGCACTTTCAGGTAGTGAGAAATCTGATTCCAGACTGAGCTTTTTCTTGATGCTGTTTTTTTTTCAGCCGCTAGAAAATGCTTTTGAGCTGTATGGTGTCGATTTTCTCGTTGAACACCTACCTTTGGAGGAGCCACACTTCCAAGTTAGAATACTTGAGATCAATGCCGAACCTGCAATCGAACTCACTGGACCTCGATTAACATGGGTCCTCGAAGACTTGTTCCTTTCTATCGCAAGAGTTTGTGTAGATCCTTTTCTCAAAGGAAAGAGTATGCTGGAAGTGCATGGAGAATGGGAGATTGGCCAGGCCAAGGAGCACTTAATTAAATGTCTTGAGGAGGAGGTTCGGGGACCCCTAACTCGACCCTGATTTATCTTTTTGCCTAAGTACTTGAACTTATGCGTTTACACGTGACACCTCTCGTCCTGCAACCCTCCATGTCTCCTGGTGCTGATAGTCGCAGTTCTTCCCCCCCTTCTCGTAAACGTTCCAAGTGGGACGAGGGCGATGAGGCAGACCTGGGCGCACCAACGCAACTCTCGCTTCCAAAAAAACGGGCTAAAACCAAGTCTACCCACCAGCCTACGCCGCCTGAACGAATCTCTTCAGCTTCGCCTCCACCGCAGACTACACCAATCCCACGCTATGCTCACAGTATCTATGTGCCGCCGCGCACACGGCATCCTCCAATCACACCTTCTCGATCTGTCTATTGCTATGAGCGGCTGAACCAGATTGAAGAGGGTTCTTACGGAGTGGTTTTCCGCGCTAGAGACAAACAGACAGGTGACATTGTTGCGTTGAAGAAACTCAAACTCGACGAAGAGAAGAATGGGTTTCCGATAACTGCCTTACGCGAGATATATTCTCTCATGTCCTGCCGTCATGAGAATGTCGTAGGGATTCGGGAAGTTGTCGTTGGTGACACTCTGACACAGTGCGTGTCAAACTTTTTCACTCCTTAGTCTCAGTTGCATAAATCACCATCGTTTGCTTCAATATATTCTGTTACTTACGACTTTGGCAAATGGAACTCTCTGCCTGCTACCAAGGGTGTTTGTGGTGATGGATTTCATTGAACACGACCTCAAGACGTTGCTTACGAACATGCCGTCGCCTTTCCTGCAATCCGAGGTCAAAACCTTGATGCTCCAGCTCCTATCCGCCGTTCACCACTGCCACTCCAGCTGGATTCTTCACCGAGATCTCAAGACCAGCAATTTGCTCATGAATAATCGCGGGACAATTAAGGTTGCTGACTTTGGCTTGGCTCGGAGATACGGTGACCCAGTTGGTGTCGGGGGAATGACCCAGCTTGTGGTGACACTGTGGTATCGGTCGGTCTCTTTTTGGCACTATAAATGTGTCTCTCTCACCGTCCACCCGTCGCTCACCCCCCCTTTTTTTTTTTTTTGGACAATCCAGAGCTCCCGAAATCCTGCTAGGAGCGAAAACCTACTCGACCGCGATCGACATGTGGTCCGTCGGCTGCATTTTTGCTGAGCTCCTCCTAAAGGAACCCCTTTTCCAAGCCAAAGGAGAGCTTGAGCTCCTTTCCATGATCTTCAAACTCCTTGGCCCGCCAACGAAAAATTCCTGGCCCGACTACGCCGATCTTCCTAATGCCAAAACTATATCTCTGCCCTCTCCTCAGCCGCCTGCTTTTCGATCAAAGTTCCCTCATCTGACGACTGCCGGCATTGACCTAATGATGTCCTTACTAACATATGATCCAGAACAAAGGATCAATGCAGAGGAAGCATTGCAGCATCCCTATTTCACGTCAGTTTCGAATTTCTTCCGTGTTGTGTTSTGTTTTTTTTTTTTCCTACTTCTTACGTGCGCCCGCCAAATCGGCGAGATTAGTGAGTCACCCTTGCCGAAACACCCCGACCTCTTTGGATCCTTCCCTTCAGCTGCGGCTGGTGAAAAGTAAGCCAAGCACTGGTTACTGACGACGCACATGCTAACGACTCGTTCTTTCTAGGAGGCGAAAGCCTTTTGATAGCCCATCCGCTCCCGCTCGAGGAGCAGACTACAAACTGTCGAAGGAGTACGATATTTGATATCGCACAGTTATGTCCACCAACCGAGGACTTTAGAGGTAGATATGCGATAAGAGTAAGCAGCCTTTGGATTTACTGACCTGGCTACAGAACAGTAATCGTATACAATATTCGGCAATCTCTGACATAATACCGTATACATTATAATGTACGTCGGGGYATGGGTCGAWAGGAGGAMAAAWAWATATTACACCCTCCRGTGGMACYGRCTTCAATCGTTATAGTTGGCAAACTTCTCTGTGAGAAGCTCRCGCATCCTCTGGAATCGTCGTCTCGTGTGACTCATCTCTCCGCACTTGTCATAGTATTCTTGAACTTCCTCCAGTGTRAAACGGAATTCCTTGGCTATCTCTCGCAGACTCTGGTCAATGATATGCTCGCCTCCCTCTGAAACGAGTGTCGAAGTGTTGAGCGTCTGAGATTGCTGTTGTAGTGGTGATTGTTGAGAAAGAGTAACGTAAGATGTCCCATCTGGCACGGCATGTTCGCTGGTTGCGTTGTAGTAGAGAAGTGAGAACCATCAGGTAGGAAGATATGAATTAAGAACTGACCTGGACTTTTGTCGCTTGCTAGCATTCGCGTCTTCTGCTTCATTTTCTGCCTTCCGCTTAGCCCAGGCAGGAAGAGGAGCATTCCCTACTCGCACAGCCCATTCACTCTCCTCATTATCCTCCATTTCCTCTTCCGCAGGGCTTCGGCTGGCTGGGACCGGAGCGGTCGCGGGTGATATCGAAAGCGGGGCGTGCGATGAAAGAATCGTGGGGTAGTTTTGTGGCAGAYGTTGTGCGACAGCAGACATGCTGTGGAATTCGGGAAGTGTAGACGGAGGGAGAGCAGCACCCATCATTGGTTGTACGGCGTGTACAGTTGGCATGGGCATAGCTGGGAGTTGCGCGAGGTCGTCGACGCTATTAGGTACTTCTTCTTCAAACCCATCCTCCTCAAGATTTTTTACGCCACGTTTCTTGCGCGGACGTTTTGGTTTCGACTCGGGTTGCCGTACATATCCATACTGACCCTGTTGCCCTTGAGCGGGTCTTTTTTCCTCTACCACTCGAGCGATCATGAGGTCCAGTCGAGCAGCATTCTTTTTATACCGCTCGCGCCAGGATTGCCATGTATGTCGAGAGACCCAGTTATACTCTGGATCAGACTAGTACAAGAGGTGGTCGAACACAAGCATGTGTTGGTAGTGCAGTAGCGACTAACCTGTTCACATAGTTGCTGGTATAGCCGATTACCGGTGCGGCCGCCCGTCTCCTTGTACGGGATCTTTTGCGCTATCCACTGGCACAGACGTTCCTCATCTTCGGCGGTAAACTGGGTGCGCCTACGTTTGATGTTAATTAGTGGGTCACGTGCGTAATGAAAAGGGGGGACCCACTCTTCCCCGGGTCGGCGACCACCAGGATTCTTATATACCACGGGCGTATATATCAGTGCRCCTCTTTCTATACATTTCTTGACCCAAAGATACGATTCAATGTGTTTTCCTGGAGTGTTTTGGTATGTCTTGACGAGGTGTTGAAAGACCTCTGTATTGGGATCAGCGAGAATGACATGCGCAGCTTGGATGGAAGCGTCTGGGTCACCACCAGAATGCTAGAAAAACAAGGAAAAGAAAAAGAAAATCCACGCAGTCAGTACCGTAGTTYCGATCCAARGGAGAGGGGGGATCGTTTGTTTCCCTCACCAAGATCCGAGAAGCCAATGCACTCCGAGCGTTAGGATTAGCAATGCTTGGGTGTATGTGCATGCGAATAACACAAGCGTTTTCCATGAATATTTGCTTTAGTTGTATRCCGGCGATTTTGCATGCCTCGATGTAGGTGTACGGAACGACATATCTGTCTGGTCTGTCCGGAGTTACCCAACATTGGCGGAGTCGCTCTTCCTCGGGTGTCCCAGGTTGCACAAGGATGAATCCTTGTCTTGGCACTTTGACCTCGACACGACCACCAAGAGACTGGATGATGAAGCGTAAGGCGTAACGCGCATTCAGCGGCTCGAGCCATGTCCGTCTGTATACGAGACTTACAGTGATTGTTTCACATAGCTCAGCCTGGATTTCTTGCGGAATATCTTTCTGGATGAAGAACTTGACGGCTAAGCCGTTGTTGTCTTGGAAGATGGGCTGTACAGAATTAGGATCAGGGGCAAGAATTTTTGAAGTGCGTTAGCAAGTGGGTGGAGATAGTAAGTACCATTGGTTTATGTGTGTCGAGCCCCAAGTTTAAGGTTGAGGGTTAAGAGGTTTGTTAGGGTTTGGTTGGCAACGGGGTTAGGGCTTACATCAACAAGCCACGTGACTAAATACATTCTAATCTAGTAGAACCTTTCCTGGGTTCATGATACCGTTGGGATCAAACACCTGCTTAATCTTCTTCATCAGCGCGATGCTAACGTCGTCTTTTGAGTAATGAAGAGCATGGGCCTTCTGGAAGCCGATGCCGTGTTCGGCCGAAACCGAACCACGGTATGATGCTGGGCGCGGTTAGCAACAGCGGAGATGAGGGGGAGGAAGGCTGAAATACGCACAAACAAYTTSATAAATATATGGCTCGAGGGCGGTTTGAATTTCAGGCAGGTAAGCATCTGCAACTATGTTTAGATGAAGATTGCCTAGAAACCCGATATTAATAACGATGGGACTCGAGTAGTTTAGTGTTACATACCATCCCCAACATGACCATAACCCAAGACATGTTTTACGGCCTTGTCATGGAGCAGACCTTTCGACCTCAAGTGCTCCCGGGTACCATCGACAACATCCTTGAATGATGGGAGAGGAACCGAGATATCATATTTATACGCCTTGCCTTCCTTGGCTACAGCCTCGGTGACACCCTCGCGGAGCGCCCATAAGGAGGAAAACTGCGCAGGAGACTGTGACAGCACACCCGTATTAATTAAAGGTTCTTTGGCTTCCAGGAGACCCTCCAGGAGGGTCGTGAGTTTCTATGGACGCAAAAATGGTTACTGGTGGTCACGTGTGAACAAGGGTTTTTCTTCTGACCTCTTCGTCATGCTCCCGTTTACCACCGCTGGTCTCGACAAGCACAAAACATTCTGCACCTTGAATATCATCATCGCTCAGCGCGCGACCCTGTCCGTGCTTGACGGCAAGGTCGTAGGCGGTGCGGTCGATGAATTCAAAAGCGGAAAGAATCTCGGAGAGCTGTCTCTTGACGGTTTGGTAAAGGGGAAGGACGTTTTTGAATGAGGGAAGGGCGAGGATGACGTTATTAGAAGCCTGAGGTGCTGGGGGAGTCAGGATGGAAATGCCAGTGATGATACCCAGGGTACCCTCGGCGCCAATGAAGAGCTGTTTGATGTCATAACCTGCAAAAGGCAGTTGTTTCTTAATATGTCGAAAAGGGGAATAGAGAGTCCAGCTCACTGACCCGTGTTGTCCTTGCGCAAAGTAGTCAGCTGGTCCAAAATAGTGCCRTCAGGGAGAACGACCTCGAGGCCCAGGACGGTGCCATGTAGGGAGCCGTAGCGAAGGAGTCGAAGTCCGCCGGCATTGGTAGAAACATTGCCACCTATTTGACAGCTTCATAGCCTGATTGGGACTTGTGGATGGCGGGAATGCAGGGTCGAGTGTGCGCACCTTCCCTTTGCACCGAGGTCGATGGGCATGATGTGATTGTGAGGTGCGACATAATCCGTCAAAGACTGAAGGATGCAACCGGCATCTGCCACAAGAATACCTGCGAGAGAAAAATGAATGACATAAATCTTTGGATGGAACAGTAGGTAGGGGGAATATTGACCAGAAACCGGGTCGAAAGTCCGTACTTTACTCATGTTGGACAAGGAGAGAATGAGTTCGTCCTTGATTGGCACGCCACCCCCGACGAGGCCGGTGTTGCCGCCCTGCGGTACAACGCCTATTCTGCGTTGGTTGCACCACCGCATGATTTCGCTGACCTGCTGTGTTGTTTTTGGCTTGAGGACGGTTGTCGAGTGGCCACGAAAGCGACCCATCCAGTCCACGTTGTACTGTTCGAGGTCATCTGGAGAGGAGGAGGCAGTGGGGGGGAGGGTGGAGAGGATGGCGGAGGGGGGCAGGACCGTGGCGAAGTGCGCGAGATCCTGGGAGGAGACCGGGTTGAGGCGGGGTAGGGTTGCTGCTGTTGCAAACTGGGCTCGAGGTGTCCGGATGGAGAAGAGTCGACGGAGCGGTCGCACCGGGAGCATCTTTCCTTGCTTGGAGGGGGGGGGGTAAGTTGAGCAGAGACGTTTGAGCGGGCAAGCCAACTTCACTTGGTGGCGTGGGAGTAGCTGCCCTGGTTAAGACAAATACTCATTATTTCCCTCCATCTGCTTCCTGAGGGCTCCCCCCCCTCCTCCAATGCCCATGGCTGCCATCACCGACCCCGATGACCGCTCAAGCGACCTCCATGTCCCCCTCGACTCTGCCCATTTCGCCGTTGCCCGGGACGTCCAAGGCCCCAATTCCGTGCTGGACACAGGGCTCGTAGACAGCGTCAAAATTGCTGCAGGGCATGCCAAGCAGGACGGCAGTCCGCTCCTCTCCTCAAGCAGAGGCGCATCCCTCTCCACCAACCCTGACCAGGCCTCCGACGCCGCCAGCATCCACAGCATGCCTGCTGTCCCCATATCCCAACCAACGCCCCCAGACACACAGCGCCCATCCACCGCTTCGCCAGGTCTCTCCGCGCCCCAGTTACCGTCCCGCCCCGTCTCGGCCGTCCCTCCGGCAAGCCCCACCCCGCAGCAAGACAATAACAGCTCCCTTTCTCAACAGCAGCGGAGGGCCCGGCATCGATCTGCAATCGAAGTTTGTCTTCTTTCTCCACAGCTCCTCCCAGCCGTTCCTCATCTTCTCCAACCCCCTTTTCACAGGTCCGGTCTTCCAATAGGCTTTCCGGCTTTTTCAACAATCTCATACATCGACGCGATGTCACCCCAAACCCGTCCACCCGCGAGGCCATAGCCGAGGACCACCAGACCGCGCCCAAACCCAGCACATCCCGCTCCTCCTCCCCCTCCCCCGCTCCAACAATCGCTGCACCGCCGCCYCTCCCGCCTCCCACCCTTCAGGAACTCGGCCTATCTTTGTCTGCCCTGACCTCTGACCTCACCCCAACTCATTTTACTACACCTCCTACAAGCGGTACATTCTTGGCTCCCCACTATCTGCTATTATGCCACGCTCAAGGCCTGGACGTCCTCCCTCTTGTATCACCTCCTGCACCCCAACCATATGCACTTGTCAGACGGGTAGCATTCAAAAGCGCCGTTGTAATGGAACATCGCGGCGTCTTGGTTGCAATTGCTGGAAGAAGGGATGGCGTTCGTGTGTACGCTCTAGAAGAAGTCAAAAAGGCCATTGAGTGGCGGATAGACGTTGAAATACGAAGAGAACGGGAACGCCTTCGCAGGGAAGCCGCAAAGAGGAATGCCCTACGGACTGAAAACGATATGCGTGACGGCGGAGAAAAAGTGCGGAAGGCAAGTCTTTCAACGCCCCCGCCAATGGTTAATTTAAACCCCCATGTTCTCCGCAAGCATTCGCATGGTAACCTACCCTCTATTCCCTCGCCCTCACCCCCACTCATACCTCGTGCTCCACGGACCCCAACACGAAAATCTCGGTTGCCCTCACTGCGCTTGCCTCCTCCAATCCCCCAAGATCCTCCTCTGGGCCAACCACCTCCCTATGCAAGCCCTACAGAACCCCACCCGCCCCCATTACTCCGTAGCCAGCCCTCGGCTCTATCTGTGAGGGCACGAGCCCGGAGCAACTCAGTCAGTAATGTCCTCGCCGGCGTTTCTGTCTTGGCCCGCAATGGCGAATCTTCCCGACCTCGGGAGCCCAACTCAAAATCTGACTCAAAATCTGATGACTGGGCTGGCTCCAGCGATGACGAAGCAATTGACATCCGCGCTACCGCCAGTGGTAGTCAAGCACTAGACGAGCGAACGAGTGCAACCCTCTCGGCCAGCCGAAGTCCCACCGGAGTCGTCGCTCAAGGGAACACTCGACCTCGTGCCTCAACTAGTAGTTCAAGAAGACGGCGGCCATCCAACTTGGATTTTTCCGCGATACGCAACGCGGCAGCCAACGCGGCAATTCCTGCTCCTGAACCTTCTCCTGCTCCAACGCTATTGACATTGCGACAGGCTTTGCAACAGCTCCCCGCGAGCGCCCATACACCTGATACTTTTGATGACGCAGACGACGAYGATGATGAAGCGGACGGAAGGATCAGTCTGGCGCAAGCACTACTAGAAAGCCGTCTACCAAATATACCACCTCCTGGTTCTGTGCAACCTCAGGAACCCATTTTGCTTTCAACCACACACCTAGTGTCCCAGGAGTCGGGTAATCCACAACCTTCGGAAGGGGATGGGACGATTAGCAAACAGGGAACAGCTAGTCCGTCCACACGACGTCGGCGTTGGTCCGTAATGCTTACGGGCTCATCAGTATCTAATCGCAATCAGAGCCAGAATCAAGCTTCTTCTTCCTCACACAATCTCCTTCCATATAACGCTCTCTCCTCATTTGCATCCAATAATCAAYTTAACGACCATTTTACGAGATCACCCTCTTTACGTTCAAATACCCATCCAACATCCAATGTACAATCCCTAGTATCCGCCGGYTCCTCGCCCACAGCTGCACCATCACCCTACACACCTTCCATCACGTCTGTGCTCACGCCCACYAGTCCAGTGACTCTGCTGTCATCGCGTTTCATCCCCAAAATTATTAGTAGTGCGCTTAATCGACGGCCGGATGAACGACTAACCCCACCTATATCGGCTATCGATGCAGAGTCGGGAAAATGGCTTAACGGACCACCACTTGCTCCTCCGGCACCACCGCCAAAGTTGGAGTATGTGAAGCTCCCAGGCACTAAAGGAGCTCTCATGATCAAAGCTGTTGAAACGCAGAAAAAGAGGTTTGTGATTTTGGTATTCAAAGACGGGCTATCGCTGATAAGTGGTTCTTTCAGTTTCCTTGCTATTCTCTGCGGTGAGAATGGTGAAAAGGTCGAGTTATTTGCTGGAACATATCGCACGGCCCTTGGTTTATCAAGAACGTTCATCCTTCCCGATTCCCCCCGCTCCCTAGAACTCCAACTGCAGGGTGATGACCTTGTCGAGGTTTTCTTGGTTTTTTCGCAAAATGTGTTTGGGCTCGAGCCAGCGACGGTGAGGGTTCGTGAAGTACGCATAGGAAGGGCCGAAAGAAGAGCCGCGCGGCGACGAGCTCGGGAAAATCGGGTTGGCGAGACTGCTGCAAGTGGGAGTGGGGCCGATGAGGATGAGGCAAACGTCAATGTTACTATCGGGGTTTCTGTAACTGTTGGTTCGACAGCTGCGACGACAGAAAGTGGGACAGACTGGCCATCGACACCACCTCTTGTTGGTAATGAGCATCCCGACGCGCCCAGCGAAGAGCCGCGGACCCCAAACCAGGAATCGTTACCAACGAACGTAGCAGGCCAGCCAGATGAACTTTTGGCCGTCGCGGCTGCTCAGATGGGCTCTTACACCACCTTCCAGCAGCTGAGCTTTGCTCCTAATTTTCCATTGGCATCTATTGCAGATGAATATATCATACCCCCCACATACCCTGCCTTCCTAGGTCATTGTCGTGACCGTGTTCAAGAGGGTGATTCCAACGAAACAGCACCCTCTCAATCCCAGTTTTCTCCCCCTGGACTACCTATACCTACACCCTCGGGACCCACCGAATGGTATTATATGGACCCCAAGGGCATAATGCATGGTATGTTTTATATTTTCTTTAGCATCGTACACTCTGCATAAATAACTAACTCTTCAACAGGACCTTGGAGCTCCACGCTTATGCAGGCCTGGCACAGAGATGGATTACTTCCGGCTGATCTTCCCGTCCGTCGTGAGGGAGAGCTGGACTATATACTGCTGAAAGATCTCAAAATGCAATGCGTGGATCCTGCCCACCCATTCCGCTCCCCGCCTCCTCTGCCAGCTAACACCAGTACGGTATCCCCCCCTCCCGATCCCGCTCCTTCGGAAAAGCAGGACCTCCTCTCTCCCATATCCCTTCTCGCTCAGCCCAAGCATTTTGGACCGCCTGCACTTTTCTTTTCATCCCGTGGCGGCCATAGTACAGCTATTGTCGATGCCCGTGGTAGATCTGTGCTCAAAAGCCGCTTTATATGGAGTAGCGACGACTCCCAAGACGACTCCAAAACCCTATCTAGTAGAATGGGTGATGTGAAACGTCTGGAAGCTCTTGACGTAAAGGATCGGTCGGTCCTAGTAGCGATGCGCCAGGGCGGACTGGAAGCTGTCGACCTTGGTGACGCCCTATTGAGACCTGCAGATCAATCACGAACTGTGTTACCTCATTTCAGCCCTCCCTCGAACACTGTCAACCGCAGAGCTCCGTTTGTATGGAAGATTGGCACACCAATCAATTCTTCAAACCCTGCGTCGGCGGCCCTGCCATCGAAAGGAAAATCAAGCCTTGCACCACTACCCAAGAAGACTGCAATAGGGATGACCAAGTCCACAATTAGTTCCCAGGGATCTGTTGGTGGTGATCTTGAGGGGGATCCAGCTGAGGAGGTGCTATATTTCGGCCGGAAAGACGATGAAATCTACTTTTGTGAACGGAATGCGGGGTCTTTCCGCATTCTCAAGCTCTGTTCCAACTCAAATGAGGAACAGACTGTATAGACCACCGATTGGTCTTCCAGGATGATATGCTCCTGATTCTTATTATTTATCAACTGTATGTCCTCAATTGTTATTCGCTATTTTTTTCAGTCCTCCATTCCCTGCTGTACCCACATGTGTAGCTATATTGGAGCGGATCTGGATCCCTCACTCATGCTCTCAAATGCCGAACGTTATCTTCCCTCTTAGGTAAAATGGCAAAATAATAGATTTGTTAAATAAAATCATACATCAGAGCTTCGCGACAATCTTGCGGAGTTCAGTCTTCAGAATCTTTCCGGTTGAGGTTTTCTTATCATATCTGAGCACCCCATCCATATCAATGTAGGACAATCAAACTTACCGGCAACTCTGGGACCACCTCCACCCATTCAGGACACGCAAAACCTGGGAGACGTGCTTTAGCATGCTTTATAAGCTCCGCGCCGAATTCCTGGTGACGCCCTGTCCACTTGGGTGCGTGTTGTGGGTGCAAGACGACGAAGGCCATTGGGCGCTCGCCCCATCTAGAATGGGGGCGTGCAACGACGCTAACCTCCAGGATGTGAGGATGAGTTGCTAGTTCTGAAAGGACAAAGTGGATGGTAAAAAAAAAAATTGCCTCGGCTTGGAACAAGTTYATCAAAGCATACCCTGTTCAATGGCAAGACTGGAGGCGTTCTGAAACCGGACGGAGTGGTCAGAAGAGTACATGAGTGTTTCCGATAATGGATCACACCTCTCCACCCGAGATTATAATGTCTTTGCTTCTGTCCATTACAGCAATTGTTCCATCAGGGTGCATGACCGCCAAGTCGCCGCTTCTAAAATGTCCTCCGTAGAAAGCCTTACGAGTTGCTTCCAAATCACGGAAGTACTGAAAAACGGAGATCAGGAACATTTCTGGACATGAATAWTTTTGCTCGTTTTRCTCACCTCCTTCATAACAATGTTTCCCTTCGTGACAATTTCCCCCATGGTCTTGCCATCTCGAGGTACGTCACGTAGGATTGAGTTCTCTTCCCCATCAGCTGGAGGGATTATAACCCGGACTCCGTGAGCGGTRGCAAACGCATGCCCTTGACGGGCAATCAAACGAGCGCGGTCTTGAAGAGTTAATGATTCCGAGTTCAGTTGATCGTAGCTCCTCGTAAATGGCCCATAGGTCTATGGGGTTGGTCACTAGGTGTGCGGTACGGTATAACATTTCATTTACCTCTCTGAAAGGCAAACTTGAGCACTAGATTCCAAAGTGAACAAGAGACGTACGTTAAGCCGTATACGTGGACAGGTTTGAACCCCAATGACTCAAGCTGAGAAATGAGGTGAGCAGTCGGGGCAGCACCAGCTGTTCGATGTGAGGTTAGTCGAAATAGATGTGCGTTGGTTACTTACCGATAATAGCTGTCACAGGCTGAGGTGGCTTCTGCGCTTTGGGGTCATTAACAATACCAATCTATGCCCGCTATACATGAGTCTCTAACCAAAATACACAAGGAGCGATATCACCTGCACGGTCGGTGCACCGCAATAGTGCGTGATCCCAGAATTCAAAAAGTGTCGCCAAATCTGCGGGTAATTGACCGTTCTGAGTGTGATCTTGAAAGGTAGGATTATATCAACCACACAGTCCGAGCCCRCTAACGACRATTCTCACCTGTTTTGCGAAAGCAAAAACGTTTGCCCAAGGGAACGTCCAACCAGCRGCATGAAACATAGGAAGAATCCTGTGAGTGACCTATAAGAAAATCCYGCGGCTATTAGAACAGTAAACATACCAAAGGTATGTAGAGTCGCGGTTGATCCTGATGGGTATAATGAATGACATAGGAACCTTACAAATGAAAAGTCATGAAAACCTACTGTCCCTCGAAAGCATTCGCAACAGCAGCCAAATAGGATCCTAGTTCGGAACGTGAGATTATAAACTGCACCAGAGCCTAATCGTATATACCTCTTAAAGTCGTGATCACACCTTTAGGCTACCTGGCTCGTGAGCTTGCCGCATTGCTCGTTCGTGTAAGACGGCTTACTCTCCCTGTGGTTCCAGAACTGCAAAGGACGTTGAACCTTTGCCAAGAAGGCGAACTTGTTACTTACGTGTAACAAAGGACTGCGCTAGCATTCTCATCGTGTTCAGCATCCAAGCCACCCCAAGATTTCTCTTGGCTAAATCGCCGACCTTCGGTAAGGAAGTCTTCATATGGATCACCATCYCGGCCGGTGTCCTTCGACACAATCACTGGCAMTTTCGAAYCCCGCGGAACAAGGTGGGTGTACTCGTGATCGACGAGTATGAGGCTGGCACCACTGTGCTCGAGAATATACGCCACTTCGGATGGCTTCAGACGTGTATTRATCGGGGTGAGAATGCCCCGCGCAGCGATGACTCCATGGTGGGCATCTGTATATAATCTGAGCTCCAGCGGCCCGCGAAGGCTATATGGTTGGTTTACCTGCAATGAGCGGTCTCGGAGAGGGTAAGCTGCAGCCGTTGTGAGAAGAATGGTGGCATACGCGTTGGGCGAAATAACTGCGATACGGTCACCCGGCTTTATCCCAGCACGAATAAGTGCATATGCAAGGTTCTGGATACGTTGTGCCCTGTATGCCATCTGAGCGATAGGGGATGGTACATGGCTAATTGGGCAACTTGCCAGATGGCAAAGGTGTAGCACACGGGATAGTTGACATCGGGATGGACCAGTGCAACTTTATCTGGGTATACCTGTGCGGCACGAAGAACGAAGTCGAGGGGGTTCTGAACGAACGGTGTTCAGACTGTGCTGAGCAGACCAACAACAGATTCCTACCAAAGCATGGTTATGGACAGGACCAGCTGAGCGCTCATTAAGCCGGTAGACAACCCCAGGAGGGGGGATGCTGGCGGGGGTCGGGTTGAAAGCAAAGGACATGAAAGAAGTCGGTGCGAGGGGAAAGAAACGCCGGGTACAAGAATATATGCGTGTACGTGACGGGCCACCATGGTAAACCTGGGTATCGCCCACGTGTGTAGAGTGATGTACTATATACGGCGCAGGACAAGTTGTATATGCCTGTCTGCCAGCAGCAGCGGCGACGGCGGCGGCATTCCCACTCGTCCGCGAGCATCTACGCCCAGTATATGCACCTTGCCAGGTGACCACTATTGAAGGGCAGATGACATCATCACGGGGCTTGTGACCGTCGTGACAGGCGGTTATCATGCRCACAGTGACTTGCCCTCGCACTGGGCCACTTGGGCGCCGCCAGTGGGTATGTGCTACAACATGTGCAATAYAGAGAAGCAGGCCGAGGGCAGAGCGAGTGTGGTGTGAGGATTGTCAGAAACCACATCCCTCGGTGGTGAGAACCTGTGACGGAAGCAAACACGAGACAAACAATGGTGGACACTGCCCTGCAGCGGTCTGCACAACCAACCGCCTTGCATCACCCTCTGACAATAACATTCGCGACCTCTTCAAATGGCTGAATCAACAGCATCCGGCTCTCAAGACAAGTCTGTCCAAGTCAAGCTTGTCCTTCTGGGTGCGCAGCGTTTTCCATCTTTCCCTCTCCCCCCCCCCTCCCCAGCTCCTTCCCCCGACCCCTAACACGATCCTAACCTCATCGACGCTCAAATCTTAAGTTTCCACTGACTCTAAATACTCTTTTACAACAGGTGAAGCAGCGGTTGGAAAATCCTCAGTCGTCCTTCGCTTTGTATGTCAAGGCTCTCCGCAGTTGCAGTCCCCACTGCACGAAGTCTCGATCCTAACAACACCTACAGGTCTCCAACGAATTTCAACCCAACAAGGAACCGACTATCGGCGCCGCTTTCTTAACGCAGAAATGCCGTCTAGAAGATCGCATCCTGCGCTATGAAATTTGGGATACTGCGGGTCAGGAACGCTTCCACTCACTTGCGGTATGTACTACCCTGTGCTATCCTAGCGTAGGACACTCTCTAAACATTTCCTCTCCTCCTATCTATTTTCCTCTCGTCGTATGACAGCCCATGTACTATCGCAATGCTCAAGCCGCAGTCGTCGTGTACGATGTCACAAAAGCCACCAGTTTAGAAAAGGCCAAGTCCTGGGTCAAGGAGCTGCAGCGACAGGCAAACCCGAATATCGTTATTGCCCTCGCTGGAAACAAAGTCGACCTTGTGCAACCCTCTACCTTCTCTTCCGGTGCCTCTTCGTCCCCCGAGTCAGAGGATGAAGCTGACGACGCCACTGCGACACCGGGCGAAACCCCTGGCACTCCATCGGGCGAGCCCGAGAGCTTGCGCCAGGTCCCAAGGGAGGAAGCTCAAGCGTACGCCCAGGAAGCCGGTCTGTTRTTCTTCGAAACCAGTGCAAAGACTGGTGAAGGTGTCGTTGAAATCTTCACAGAAATTGGTGGGTGTAAATTACCAATTACAAAGGCACTACTAGTTACTGATATCATCACCTTGACTATCGTAGCCAAGAAGATCCCCATTGAGCATATTCTAGCTGCATCCCGCAACAATTCTGGTCGTCCAGGAGCTGACGGAAGTCGAGGTAATAATGCAAGAGAGGAGGGTGTCAACCTTCGGGATGACCACCAACCCRGGTCGAAAGATGCTTGTAATTGTTGAGCCTCATTTCGACACTCCTTTATATATATATATATCGTTTCTGTTGATGACCCCAGACGTCCCACTACTGCTTTTCTACACAATGGTCCATGTAATATTCTCCCGAATATAGTCTATTAGAGGATGCCTTGGAACAGCTGAACAAGATCTCCTTAACCCATACTGTACGGAGGCGGTCTACTCGCACTCTCCTGGTCGTGATGCGCGTCCGGAATCGGGTATGGGGGCGGTGCATGATTGTCAGCCGTCTGGATATTTGTGGGAGCTGGGCTTGGAGATAAAATAGGATGATCTTCATGATATACCGGTATCGGTGGGGGAGAGTGAGAAGCCCGCCCTAGGCCATCTGGCCTTCTGAATACAGAGTCATCTATGGAGGGCGGAGGATCAGATGGGTCATCCATGGCTGGCGGCGGCGGCGGTGGATGCTCTTCTGGAATCATGTTGTCTTCATGTTGGTCGAGAACGTGAGCCAGTGCCTCGATTGCTTCTGATGATTCCCGCATTTCGGTCAGTGCGGTCAAATTTGTATCTCCCGCAGCCATTTCCATTGACGGGGGCGGCGTCATTGATCTTTGYATCTCYTCTACGTGACCATCGAATTGATCTGCAGCATGGAAACCGAATTTACTTCCTTCCCCTTCTATAATGGGAGATAGCGGAGGGTTGAGTGAAGTGAAACTCGAGTCGGGTATTAAAATTTCTCGTTCGGACTCGAGAAACGTTGGCAATCTTGCAGAGGTTGATGCCTCTGCAGCAGAACTAAAGAATGGCGGGGGAGGTGCGTCTCGCTCTTCGAATGGTGGTGGTGCAGTACCATGGACCATGCTCGGACCCGCTTCACCTTCGGAGTAGTGGGGCGCAGCCCGGTCGCCGTCATCATATCGGTTTGTTTTCGCAGGTGGTCTATCGTGTTTTTTGGAGTACGCTTCGTCAAACGTCTGCGAAATCTGCGGTAGGCGGGCGGGCGGTGGAAGAATTGTGATCGGAATCTTTATGGTGGACGTGCGCTCGGATTGCTGTTTAGTGTCTAGAAAGGCTATTCGAACAAGCAGATAAAAGGTAATGGAGTGAAGTAATGTTGCCTGAGAGATTGAGGCAGCATCTGTATCGGAACTGGTTTCCGAATATTCATTACCAGGCAGGGTACTCTGGGCTGATGAAGGCGATCTTGATGCCGAAGACGGGTGGAGAACGAACCGTAGGCGGATAGGGCGGGAGGAGTGAAAATGGCAGGAGGCACCTGAACATGCAAGGACCGTCTTGTAAGATGACCCAAGAAAAAGGGGAGATAAGGGTGCTTTTGCAGACGAGGATTGGACCGAAAGAGTCATGTCCTCTGCTCCCGCCATATCATTCGAGGCCCCGGCTAGAGGCTCAGTGACCGAAGAGGGGATACCAGAGTCAGAATCACAGCCCAAGTCGTCTGTAACTTCGCGTTTGACCTTGACGACTCGAACYAATTCGACGCGTGCATTCCTTAGCCTGAGGCCCCTGTCCACGACTAACTCTTTAGACGGCGGTGGGACGGTAATATACACTGGAATGGGTTCTCCCACTTTGAAGGAGGTTCGAGATACTTGAATTTCTACACGCGTGGGCTCGGTCAGAATGTGGGCTTCAGGAGAGATAGGGAGTGTGTGTGTATGAGAAGTGTAGCGCCTTGTGTATGCAATGATACTTCTAGACAGGGCCGGAGACTGAGCGTTCATAGGATGTAAAGAAGCGGTCAGGGTGTGGGCCAAAGAAGAGTGTGGGGTCTGTAGAGACTGCGGTGTGTCTGGGGGTAGGGGGATGGAAAAGGGAAAACTGGATGGGAATGGTACGCCTATCTCTTGTGTATGTAAGATAATCTCCTTGGAGTTCAGTTCAATCTCCTGATGATACGCAGCTTCGTATGTCCGTAACGATATAGTACTGAGAACAACATCAGGGTAACGAACACCACAGCTTGTGGACTAAGCTACCTACAGCTTTGACCACTGATTCTGATCGATGTCTTTTATCTGGACTTCTCCTTCGAGAGCGGCCCTTTCCTCTTCCGCCCCAAGGTAGCCGCTTTGAAAGCTTATGGCGTCCACCGTTGGGAGGATGAGGATCTGTGGACCATGGGGTGGGCTGGAGCGGATTTGAGGAGCTCCTGGGATAAASGCAGTCGGGTCTTCCTGGGAGTAAGTAGGAGGAGGGTGAGAGTCTGTCATAGGGCGCTAGACGATGGATTTTGTGATTCAAGAGCGCGAGTCATGGTGGCCAAGGCCCAACTTTTATAATCCGCCTCCAGGAATCTCTCGTCACGTGGAGTAGACACTGCCATTCACAGTAACGCACACAAGTACAAAACTACATACGGGAGACAGAACAGCACCTCTCGCTCATAGACACTCCACTCGCGCAAGACTCTCCAGCTCTTTGAACATAACCTCATCCTGACCAACTTCCCTCGTCATTAAAATATCCCAAGTGACCTCCCGATGGCCACCGAGTAAGCCTGTTCCGCTCTCCATGAYGCTATCGCTCGAGTCCGAAAAACCCATTCCAAATGTTAGGGTTGCCGTCGGCGTCTCTGCAGTATCAAACAAATCCCCCTCGTCATCGAGAACCTTCATTGTTTCGATTGCTCGACGAGAACAGATAGAGAAACACATCCGTAGCTCCGGATTGGGGTTCATCAAAAACTTTTGTACGAGCCTAAACATCACACTCTTGAAGCCAATTTTGCGATCAGYCTTGAGCCGCTGCTTGAGGGAAGGAGGTGCCAGGAAAGATAAGGAATATAGGGACATGATCGTCTTTTCCAAATAGCTTAACCACGCCTCGCGCCCCAGTATTTGGAAGTCCATGTCTGTTAGTGGGAGTCGATGGATCAGGGCTTCAAAGAGTTGCCAAATGTGTGACTTGGGTATTGTCTGGGCTAACGTTTGCCGATTCGCATCGGAATGACTGAAACGGGTGAATACTTCTAAAGCGGTATCAGCCAACGCTGGGGGTTTCGAGGCCGTGTTTGGCGGCTGTCCTGTAAGTTGTATGGACGCAAATGGCGAGATGGCTTCGGTCGGATCGACAAGGTAGGATGCCACTAGCTCGAAAGCATGCCTTGACATTCGAATCACTGGAGGAGATTGAGAAGAAGCAGGGGTAAGGGTGATGAAGCCTGCTAGGTTCACGAGGGTGTGAAGGGTATCCTTGCGTATTGAAACCAAGTCTGAAAGGGAGAGTATTGGTGAGGCTGGAGCTGGTGAACCGTTGACTTGGCGTATGGCACATAAGCGCAACATGGTGTCTATCAGCCTGTCGTGCCGGGACAGAAACTGCCAATTATCCGAAACAACAGAGAGGTTCCGTAAGATGTTAATTATGGCGAGGACGTTATCCGCTGGCCGGGGTGTAGGCCCAGAAGTCAAATCCTTATTCCCTTGATGGATTTCAAGCGCGGCGAACGGGCTAAGCTCCTGATCRTAGATCGTGTTCAGGAGGTCACGGTGTGTGGTGATCGAGGCTGGCTCTCCCATAGTATCCAAAATTCCGTCTTGGGATTCGCCGAACGCCTCTTCCTCCAAGAGGTCCAGAACGTCATCGAAAAGATCAGGACATTGGAAGATTGGGAAACCAGATCCCGGATTCTGACCGCGCATAGTTGACAAGATAGTAAAGGTGGTAAGGGCGTAGGATAACTCGGTCGGAAGTTTAGAGCGGATGGACATTCGAAGTCCTTCGATGTCGATTGTACCCCAGTCGTTGATGTCACGCATGGGCCTTCTTTGGGGGACCATATTCCACTCGCGGTCAATCAGCCTAAGATCCCGGCCACCGTGCGTCTCCAATTCGCGCCCCCAGGGAACATATTCGATTTTGCGTCTAAGAGGCTGGCGCATTCTTGATGGCACAGCATTCTGGGGAAGTTGGGCTGCTTCGTTATTTGTTGGAGTCAACTTTAAATAGCAAAGGGTGAGTGAGAATAACAGAGGTTGAGGAGACAACTTACAGTATTGTTCTCGAGAGGGTCTGTGCTCAAAATGAGTGAAATGCACGGACATCCAAGGGCATTATCAGCTTACCCGTCTTCTGTCTCGCTCGCTTACTATCCACATCTTCAATGTCCAACTTTCGCTTGATGCCTTGGATGTCACTATCCAACAGATTCGATTCCGCTGGATGGCTCATTGCTGGCTGTGGCACGGATTGTGCAACGGATCCTAAGGGAATGTTGTGCGACGGTAGTTGAGGATTGAGGGCGGAAGAACCTGGCCTTTGTTGGGGCGTCTGGGGCGTCTGGGTTGCTGGATTGGTGAAATGAGGACCATTTGGGTTTGCCACAGGTCCCGAGACAGATTGGCCCACCAGATTGGGCATCGGGCCACGCTGCATCTGACCAGAAACCACTTGTACGCCGCTAGGGGGCATTCCCCGAAGTTGACTGGGTTGTCCCATTGGCATTTGCCTCGCCAATTGTGCTTTGCGGTGTTGTTCTTGTATATTCTTTTTATAGAGATCTTCAAAGGGGTAGAGGATGGCACTGTATATCTGCTCCAGCATCGCAGCGACCGATGTAGAGCCATTGGCCTGCACTTGAGGAAACTCCTCTGGAAGGCCAAACTCGGCGCATACGGCGGGCCATCCGTTACTTGCCTTGAGCTGGCAGACAAATTAGTCCAAGGAATGGGGTGCAAATGACATGTCACACACCGTCTGGGCCCCTCCGTGTTGCATGGCAAGCCCCCAAAGCCTGAAAAGATTGACATCTTGACCAGCGAGACGGAAGGAGCCGATTTCTGAGATCTCAATATATGACCAAGGCGAGGTGTTGGGGTCGTAGTTGGGCGACGGGACGCCGGTGAGAGACGGTGGGAGTGGCGTGTTCCGCTTGGCCATGACGTTCGCAAGGCCAGCAAGGAAAGCCTGCTGGCGTTGCTTGAGGGAGGCCGCCTGGGCGGAAGGCTGTGACATGGGTGGGTCGAGGAAAGAAGTGTTGACAGCCGAGTTTGGGGCTGGTGGGACGCCATGATTGTTCGGTAATTGGAAATTCGCATGTCCATTGACAGAAGCGGACAGGAGGTCGTGTTTCGAACTTGAATAGCCTGCAGGCGTAATTCCACCGAGATATGGCCCCGAGCTTGTTCCGCCAGCGATGGGCATTGAAGGCGGCGGACGGCTGTTTGCTGCTATTCGGGCGTGGCTGGCAGCGTTGAGAGCAGCCATTTGTTTCGCTGCCTGGGAGGGGTCGAGGTTGTTGAAGTATGGTGGATGGTCAAAGGCGGGGGTTGTTGGCGCGAAAGAAACACCGGGTTGTTGGGGTTGTTGCTGGATCTGCGTGCGGAGCTGCTGGGCATTCTGGGGGCTGTGGTGGTAACGATGAGAGACAGGATACGAAGAGGAGGGAGTGGCAGCAACTTACAGCATCTTTTATTGGCTGCACYGAGCCTGGGTGAAATGAAAGTTCAACGCGCAAAACAACGCAGACACGCCCAATCAGACGCTTCCACACGCACCTAACACGGTTTCTCTGAGGGCTACAGGCCGCACAAGCCTCTGCTACTCACTGCCTAAGTCTATCTACAAGCTCAACAGTGTTTATGCGCTCGCTTGTTCCGGATCCACCCTTCCGCCTTGCTTCCACTGCTCCCTTAGGTCCCCTCCATGGGCAGCCTAGCGTGACCCTGCTGTAACGTGTGACAATTGGCCTTCATTCGCCAACCCATGTCGGAAATCGATGATATCTTCGCCCTCAAAGCTAGCGCACAGGTAGTCGTGGCCCCCAAACCCTCGGCCACCATTCCAAAAAGGAAGAAAAAAAGAATGAAGGCATGCAGCCCGAATGTCGTAGGAGACGAGGATCAGCTTGAAAATAATAAACGCCGTACCCCAGCCAAGAAGCGTCCAATTCCAGAGACAATCGTAGATCCTTCGGCACAGCCGAAGAATCCAAAGCGACACAAAGCAGACCCTGGTCCTACCACTACTTCAAGACCGAAAAAAATCAGAGACACCGAAGGTGTAGGAGAAGAAAAGCAGTTCAAGGACTCCAGGGGACTTGGGCCTCGTAAGTCCCTTTGGCACCTTGCCAAATGGCGATTTCGCTTATGCGATAATATACAGGACGAAAAACAGAGGAAGGCTGGAATGTCTACAAAGAAGCCGAACTTGGGCTCAGCTCCCAAGGAGGCGGTAAGTGAGTGACCACGTCTGGTTTCGCTGTTCTCACATCATTTTCATAGACACACCCCTGTGTCCATTTGATTGCAAGTGTTGTCAGTATATCCCAACCAGACCCGTGGCTGGCGTTACTGACTCCAGTCCAGGTTTTTGATAGTCCTCATCCCCAGAACCCGTACAACTATGCACAATCTCTTCTCATCACTCCAAATATCAACCGCTAATACCCGGACTGTCATTATTAGCATGCCGAGTGGGTCTCTTTGACTTCTCACCATGTTTGACCTATTCCAAGGCAATGCACAGTAACCCCGACTGCGAGGATGTTATCGGCTTCTCCAAAACTGGGTTGTTCTGCGTGTTGACCCATCATCACAGAAACTAGATCCAATAGGCCGTGTATGACCGATCCTTTTTTTCTCTCTATTTACCTCTTCCTCCAACGCAATTCACGGTTCGCAACAAAATAAGCGATTATCAAGACTTAGTACTTAATGGCACTTTCGAAGCCTTCCAGATTACACTCTCCACATCTGGGAGGTCAATAAGCTGCCTAGATAGATTCCATTTTTCTCCTGGAGGGATGTGTTCCTCGCATTCTTCCGAATAAACAACATATTAAAACATAAATGGGACATGCATGCATTACACTGACTGCAGGATTCGTTAACCTCTGTTGCTCAATCATCGTCGTCGTCGTTTGAAATAGAATTTTGGATGTCGTCTCCAAAGGGATCAACATGCCCTTTCTGCATTTCGAGCACCTTTTTGCTGCGCTTCTCCTCTGCSCTTCTCTCTTCCTCCGCCCGTTTCGCAAGGTAAGCCTTGCTTCCAATAACCTTTTCGGGATTCTTGCATATCCTCAGCCTTCGGTCAACCTCGCGTACCGCCTCAACATCTGGAGCACGCCCCTCGTTCAGAATCAGAAGCTTGATTGCTTCTATAACGGGAGGTAGCGTGTCAAGGGATAGTTGAGGTGATGGTGCTGCATTGGGTGATAACTTTGACTGGGCCCATATCAAAGCAAACTCTGGCGATGCCAGCGAAAATGCTGCCAACGCCACTTGAGAAGGTGTATAAATGAGCTCTGCGTCGGTTAATCGCGAAGCGCGGGTATGATTAAGGGCAGTATCATAAATCCCCACCGGGAGATTTGCGGGGATATCTTGGAGATTCTGCACCAGTGTGAACCCCAAGGAGTAGGAGTAGTACCACTCAAGGCAAGTTGACTAACCTGCAAGTCCAACCAGATACCCCATAAGGCACGGTGCGCATGCCAAACTGAAAATTCGAAATTTAGGCTCTGTGCAACCAGGAATTCGAGGTCAAGCACATCAGAAGGAGCGGTTTTGGGTATGTGCGACGTATACGTTTCCAAGGAAATGGGGTTGTTGGTGGTTTTAGTGGCTAAGAAAAGCGCAGTGAGCCTGGGAGATCGAACAATGAGAATACAGGCAGCGAAAACATATTGATGTGTCGTACATCACGTTTTTTGGGTGCCAGTCCATCACAGTGTTCTTGAGGTAGAAACGCTTGAGATAGGAGATAGCGGTGGCTTCAACCTCTTCAGGGAACCTAAACATTGCGCATAGCTGCGAAATTTTGGTGACATAGAGCTTCACAAGAAGGATCTCTTCGTTGGCATCCAAAAACGCAACGCTTGCCGAAGAACCTGGCTAGAGCTAAGAGCTGAATGCGGGTAGCTCACGTCGACTATTGGTACCGATGTCACCTTATCGGCTTCAAAAGTGCTGCGAATGGCACCAATTGCAGCTTCGTTGAGAGTAGCACGTATCCGTGCCAGACCTTCGGGTGAATAACGCCAGTTGCAGAACTGTGTGCTAGCCTCGTACAACGATTGCCTCTGTTGCTCATCTGCTGAGTTGAGGCCTGCCGGAGAGTCGGATGGCTTGAGTGACATGAAGTAGCTGTTCAGGGCTTGCTCCAGCTAACAGTCTTGTGTTCGTTCACCGCTCAACGTTTGAGCCGATCCTGGGCGCCACACGGAATGAATCTCGATTCTCAATTTCTCGCAGCACTGGGGAGGTGCTCACGTGATAATGGCAGCGTTGGCAGGAGACGACGATTGATTTTCTATTGAGCTTGAGAGAATCTCTTGTTATCGCAAGCTATGTGCCCTCCACCGCCCTCAGCTTTTCCTCCACATCTTCACTGACGGGCTTGATAACCATACCCTCATCCTCTCCTTTAACTCAGTAACCTCTGCCCGAAGTGTTGCTGGTTCACCCTCCGGCAATGCCCCAGCTACTCAATCAACCGCCTCTAACATTCCCCGCACTTGGGCAGCTATCAGCCTGTATGGCATGCCTCTTCGCATTTCTCTGTTTCCTGTCCGCCTGCTCGGCCCAGGCGACTATAAATGGCCAGACTTTTACCAAAGGATTGTCAATCATTAACGCACCCGCTCCACAATCGTGAGCCCAGCCCAGCCATCGCTTTACCTCTTTGTTCACAGCGTCGGCAGCGAACATCATGCTGGAAGCAACTTACCCATTTCGATCGAAGTTCGTACCTATCCCAGTCATGTTACTTCTCTGTAACCCAGCAATTTTTTTTTTACGTTAGGTCTCGGGCAATGGAAAACTTCCATTTGCCGCGCTTAGGCCTGGCTCAGGGCTCGCATCGAGTTATGAGCTCTTGGAAATATACCTGGTGTCATCCCAAACACGATTAAATCTCACAGTTTCCTCTGGAACGGATTTACTCACGCATGAAAGCGGCACCGTGCGCCACCACGATTTCTCGGTGCCATCCTGCGTCCCGAGTGGCCAATACAACGTGAGTGTCTCTCCATCTCATGCATTCGTCGCTCACTCACTGATGTCCCACTCAGTTAACTTTCTATGAAACATCTTTCATCAACAGTGTACCCTACTTCATCATCACCCCTATCCCGATTTCCATACTGAACAGAGTGGAATCTGATTCAACTTGCACCGATGGGAGCAACGATCTTCAACCGCAACCTCAGCCCTCCTCCGACTACGGCCAACTGCCCTTTGATCCGAATCAGCAAATCGTAATTAGTACAGGTGCCCTCGTGCGAGGTGTGCCCGCAACACAAACGCGCAACGCCAGTAGTCGCACAGCTGATATGCCGATAGCAACCAGCACCCCCCCGAACGACGCATCTTCCCCAATCCCACAGCCTGATGGATCACCTAGGCCTTCGGGTTCTGTAACCTTGGTTATCGTAACTCAAGTGACAACAACCAGCACCAACGCCCAGGGCGAGCCCATAACTACAAGGTCAGCCATTCCTCCACTTAACATAGTCGATATCTTATCTCACGAACTTCCCTCCAGCTATATGACCACTCGCACGACCACGGTGCCAATGAACACCCAAGATAGCACCGGCTTTATACCCATCAATGCAGGCACAGCACTCCTTGGCCAATCGATCTATACCCTTATTATTATCCTGCTTGCATCTCGGACAATCGCTCTCGTTTTGAGGGTTGATTAGAGGTTTCAAAATTCATACAACAACTGTACTTCTTAGCTTTTGACAAGCGTGAATTCTTTCGTGATCCTTGACGACACGGGCTTCCACTTTAAGTTTATTGCCTTCACGCAACAACCAGTTTCTATGGCAACGGGAGTAGCCAACCTTATCTAGTGTTGACGTCAAACATGTGGAAGAGAACGAAAGGAACCCGATTAGGAGAGGCGGCAAGTATGATGACAACAATATGTATACGAGAAGAAAAAAAAGAATGTTTTCCTCCAATCAATTCCAGGGATTCCAAAACACGACAACCAGTTTTCATGAGCGAGTCTGCAGCGACCCCGGCACCCCAGTCATGAATAGCTTTTGAATTGAAGCTCATGGTTCAGACACAGCATGGCAGTCCCAGAGCTTGGGAACTATATCCTACTATACCTTAACCGACCCGTTGATCACCCCGAAGAGGGACGCGGTAGGAAGTAACGTTATTCAGTAGCCCGTGTAAACATACGATTAGGTCTTCTGCCAGAAAGCTTTTTGAGAATGGCTGTGAGAGACGCGTAAATGCCATATTCTCCGGGGGAGAGAGGCTGCCGCAAACGACAGGGATCTACTCCCCACCACCTGAATGATCTCTTTTCCATATGTTGATCCATTCCACAACCCTAGACACGTTGGACTCTAGATCTTCCGTCGTCTCGCTCTGCAGCTCTACGACGATCTCAGCAGGATAGGAAGACCGCGCCTCCTCTAGGACTACTTGCATTATTTCTGCCTCGTTATTCTCTTGGATCTTTTTAAGACTATAGCCCCTACAGCAACACGAATCGTCAGGCGGAACCCATCGATGAAGCAATACCCAACTGCTGACCTTGCCTCCAAGCGCTCCCATAGTTTTGTGTGATTGCATCTTAGCACCACCACGAGATCGGGCCACCTTTCGGGGAAGATGTCACAAGTGTGCCAGTCCAGAATGACACCTCCCCCTGCAACAATCGGCTCTAACTCGTCAAGCAACTACGTGACGGTCAGGTTGCCGATCTCTATGAAGGCTTTACTAGACAAACCTTATCTTCGTCGATTGTATAGCTTTGCCACTCCTCGTCGAACTCCTGATAAAAACCCTTCTCTTTCGCCCACTGCCCGATGTTTATATGGTTCAAGGGGATAGGTGATTCGCTTGCTAACAACTGGGCGTGAGTCGACTTCCCAGTTCCGGGTGTGCCTGTGATGACAATAACAGGATCTTTTTGTGTATTCATCTAATATCGATTATATGGATTAATTGCAACCGTTCACCTCAAACCTCAACTTACCTGAGGGTGGGAGGAGAGCCTTATGTACGTTTGTGCCGATAAACGGCAAACAACAAATATCAAAAATCTGCACTGATCAATCGGGTCGATCAAGTGTGCCAAGTGGGTGTTCGCAATGCTCCGTTTGGTCGCGACCACCACCCTTTGTCCAATCTAATTCACCTTCCGGGTCCTTCTCGAGTTTCCCATCGCACACATTTCTTAATCGATTTGGGGAGCTAGCTGCTGTTAGTGTAGGAGCCTCCGTTCGACTGCTGGTTTGTTTGATTCCCGGCTCTAGTTTCCCAGCTCTGGGCTGGAGTATGCTCGGTCATCGCGACGTGCTGATCAAGGTTGACCCTGCCGGAAAGGCACTACGTCAGGGCCATGCGAGCAGGAGAATGCCGCCCTTGCTATTCCTACAAATCACAAGGGGACATAGTTGTGGGGGATTCCAGTTTATGGAAAATCTCTGTGTGCGCGATCTAACACTCGCTGGTAACGACTGGAATACACAAGGTGACAGTGAGATCAAACGTCAAGTCGGGGCACCGTATCCCAAATTGACCCCGCTCAATGGGCCTGCAGGAACGCCCTGGCGACCTGGACACCGTTTTGGCGACAGCGAGTGGCAGGTGCCGGCACCCGTGGGGAAAGGCCGTGGGCTTTTGTAGTCTTGTCGAGTTGTGTATGGTCACGCCTTTCACACTCAATAATATGTCAGTTGCATCCCTAAGTGTTGACGTGTGATCAGAACGCCATCGACCATCAGTAGTCTCCAGTAATTGGCCGCATATCCTTCTCATCCACCTGAACCATTCCGTCCGCCGTGAAGTGATGGTCGCCTCCCGGAGAGGACTTTGATTTGCTCATTTCTCGCTCACACTCAACTTTAAACACACTCTTTTCATCCTTCTCTGTGATGCATTTGGCATTGGAACAGCAGAGTAACCTTCATGGAGACAGGGGAGCAGCTTTTGCAACCCGCTCTTCGCTCATTAACATCGTGGCCCCGACGCCCACTCTCGTATCCGCTTCCTCTGTACACCAATTTCAGCCCCGGAGTACACCTACCCCCAGTTGCTGCCCGCCTAACCAAGTCATCATTGAGCTCTCCACCACCGTCATCATCAACGATTACCAACGCTATTACTCAACGGACATCAACTCCTTCACTCCGACTTACTTCCCAACGGACGATGGCTCGCTCATAACACCCGCATTAACGGATGATCTCTGGGATGCCAACCTGAACCTTATGCTAACTGCAGCCTTTGCAATGCTATTCATCCGGAACATCGCCGTTGCTATAGATTACCTGCGGAGAGGGAAAATGAAGAATAAAACATTGTTTTATCTTCTTCTCGTCAGCCAGGCTCTTGCGCCGGCCAGCTTTGTTCCTTCATTACTTTCCTTTTTCAATCAATACATAAGCTGCACCGTGTAAGTCTACGTCTTATTGTTGGAGACAATAGCTCAGACATCTCCGTTGGCAGCGTTATCATCCTGTCTGCAACCACAGGATCATTGGGGTTAGCGATACTAGTAGGGTTTGCGATTCTAACTCGCTCAGAAACACACTCAAGGACCAGCAATTTAGCTCACTGGAATTCTCGGTATCAAGACATATAAGTGCATGAACGACTCTAAAACAGTTGCCGCAATTATTACGATCCTTGAACTTGGTCATGCGACATTTCTGGTTCTTGATGCCATAGCAATCCGTGGGGCCCGCCGGATAGCAGGTAAAATCTTATTAGCGATCATAGTGGTGGTTTTACTCATGTAGAACCAGGGAGTTGCTTACGCACAAGCGACTTGCGCTATGCTCGAATCTCAGCAGCTGTTCAAATGGCAGAGTGTTGCTTTATGATGTTTTGTTGTGCGTTAAGCCTGTCCAGTTTCACGGCTATGATGCTAAGTGGGCTCACATGTTAGTTGTATATACGTGTATCAAATATCGAAAAACCCCCGGTGCTCGGGGAAGGATTTCCCTCCGGATGTCCATGGAAGATCATCCATTTGGTGATCGAGGTGCCGAAAATCATGAAGAAGCTCAATTGGAGGGTGGGGACTGTCCTGAGGATTTTGGTCAAAAGCTAACGTTGAGTTATATAGCTGGAAGGTTTGGGGACTTGGACCATTGTGATATGCCAAACGAGAAGATAACCCCATCGATCAGGAGCTCGGTCCATGCTCGCCCGCGATCGTCTGTTGTTTTGATATCGCCAGGGCGGCCGATGAACCCTCCTGATAGCGTTCGAAGTCACGCTCGTAAATCAATGGCTTCATCATCCGTCAGTCGGTTGAGCAGATTGTTATCTAATATGGCGAGTCTCAGGAGGGTGATGCGGGACGAGGTGAGTAGCCTCTTATTCTTTGTGAATTTTGAACTGAGTCTGTTGGCAGTTGATGTATACCTGCATCATTACGGTGGTAACCACTTTTGCCCTTGTATTCTCCTTCACCGGAGTTAATATCAGTAACGGGCTGAGCGTCACCGGCTGGATAGCCCTTACCTGTTTGTTTCCTCCATTTCACTTCATGAACAGGAAACTGAGACTTGACAGGGGGGCTCGTGTCTGTGCTTATAATCCATAGCTCTAGCCGGGTTATTCGGCGGCAAGAGCGGGAGGCGCTGCGGTTTACAGCCCCGGGAACTACCTCCCGTCCAGCGTTGGCCACGCCAAGATTCGGTCGGCCTAATGACTTCTGGTTCTTGGCGGGTTCACCTCAAATGAGGAACCGAAGAGACACTCGAACCTCTGAAATGACTGGCCAAAGTGACCCTTTCTCAGATAGACAACAACTACGTCAGGAGCGGCGGTTGTCGTCCTCTCAATCAGGGATCACCTCTCCCACCGTGTCAAACCCGTCCTCGCCGATTGTGGAAATTACGAATCTTCACAATCCAGCGGCACTGCCTTCATCGGCTCGCGAGTCGAGTTTTCCTACAGAATCCGGGCGTGTAACTCCTATTGTGATGTAGGAGAGTGTTCTTCGGAACTTTTCACAAGGATGGGTTCCCGAAAAAAACATGGAGCGCCATCATTCCGCGAGTGGCGTGGATGGGAGCGATAAAAGCCAGTTCATTTGTTAAATAGCAGCTTGAAAGGGATATTTGACCAAGTAGCTACTCATTCCCATCTCATATATAATTCTCACGCTTGAATCAATCTGTGACCCAACAGGCTCAAGACACACATGGAACTTGACTCAGAGACCGATGAGCTGGTAACCGTCATACCGATCCATTTCACCAACAGACTTGTTCCCAATGTCCAGCTACACCAATTCCCGTTGCTCAACCGCCCGCTGCAAGTTCCTCCCTCCGCCCAGCTAAGTGGCAAACGTATCTCGGCTCGCATCAAACCCGAGTTTCGTCGGATAGAGCTCCACGTCCCTGCCGATACCAGACCAGAAGTTTGGAACGGCGATAAAGCCCGGGATTTAGGCGCCGCGCAGGTCGAAGATGATGCGGAGAAAAATCAGGACGGGAAAAGGAGAGGGGAAGGAGAAGAGCCATACCTAAACGAAATTAGACTCCAGAGTGAACGAATTCCTCAAAGAGGGGCCCAGATGCTAGGGATTATCCGCAGCGGTATGGCATACCCGTGATTTTCCTTTGCCATCCTGGAACCTAAAAGGAGGAGGTTTACAGGGAAACTTAACCTCCATCCCATTAGTGAATCTCACCAATTCCGGCCGACACTYACCCACTTGGACATTCTATCGCGCCGTAACAGACGTAGCCGTCTGGGTGGTTCTGACTCGGACTCTGACGAGGGGCCACCACTGGATCCTGATGACCCTGCTCCTGCAGAAATATTGAATCAGGAAAAGAAGACGACAGGTCCTGGAAGAGAAGTTCAAGTTTCTGCTAGAAAAACTGACGATAAGAGTGGTCTCTCTGCGCTGGGCGGCCTCTCTGCCGTCCGCCGTGACATGCTACGCACCATAAGGATGGAGGAGGATGAAGAGTGGGATGATTTGCATTTTTACGATGTTATGGTTCGTCTTTTTACCTTGTAACCTAAACTCCACTCTCAAACAATAACCAGACAGATGAATCGGCGAAAACTTTTGAGACGATATTCTCGCAGCAAAATCATACGCTTATCACCAAGGACGATATCACGTTGTTTCTAAGGGATATTAAAGGTCTATAGATTGCTGCTTGCGAGTCCCCGCCCGGAAGAGCACTTACTCCAGAACACTGCTGCCTTTGTCAGACGCTTAAAATCAACTGTGACAAACAAGGCAATCTCACCTGCCAAAAATTTCTCCTGTCTCCACCACAATGTTGAGCGACACAGAATCAGAATCAGAACAAGAGTGCAAAAGAGCAGAAGACCGTTATCACCCAAAGTACGATGAGCTCATCCGTTCCGACAACTATCGTATGCCACTTGATGAGATTCTTCGGATTCTGGACGACTCAGACGCATACAGTCATGCTCCCGGGTGTAAGGCTATCCCTCCGTTCTGCCGCCTCTGACCCACGTTGTAGTCCCACTTGCACTCGTGCATCAATTGGACTCAGATTTGCGTGACATTGGTACCGAATCCAATCAACGGGCCCCACGCATATTTCAGCGCATAGGTATCTTTATGTGTTCGCCATCTGGAAAGCGAAAGCATCAATGTATCACCATAGTCACCAGGCAAGCCTTGAGCAAATTGCTTCAAGTACGCTCCAAGCTACGGGCAGAGCAACCTGCGGCGACCAAGGACCTTGTGACCTGGGTCGACATCGTCCTCGCGAAGCTTGGGTCTTTGGTGCTTGCTTTGGTAGACGAACCAAACCAACGACAGCATAACGAGATTCTCGGTAAAACACTAAACAAACATATAGAACAGGATGCTGCACTTGCGGCTAGTCAATTACCTGGCATGTGTTGCAGAATCCTTGTCTTTTACTCTTTTGGTGACACCTGGCTGTAGAACAATGGGAAGCATTACCCTCTGCCTTGAGTGCACCGTATCTTTCTCCAGCTGCCAAACGGCTGATCCTTTGCCTCTTATTTGGAGTTTTGGTGATACAATCTGATCTAAATGGGAACAATGAGATGGACATGTAAGACCTCGATGGTTCTTCATCTTCTGTCTGCATCTGATTCTTTCTAGCGAAGATAAACTGCAAGGGACCATAAATTCGCTTGAAGCCAGCATTGACAAGTTCATTCAACTCGACTTCTCAGCTCCTCCCCCCGTGTTCGGAGACAAGGTGCACTGTGCCCTCTTCTTGAGCTTATATGCGGTCAAGGCTTTTATTCCTAAAAATTCGACTTTCTCATTTGGGTAACGCAGACGATACACGTTAAGAGGTGGACAGCGCCTGTGTTTCCTAACGACTTCACACTGGTGAAACCTCGTCTCGAATCGCACTTGCTCGCTTTACTCGATTTTATTCTTCACCCCTTGGAGGCAGGATCTGAATGGAACGCTATGGGCTCCATTGCTCAGGCCATATTATTTCGTTGGGGAAAGTTTGTTCCTTGGTGTTGGGCGATACGGATCGATCATCGTCTTGCCGACGCAGAACTTATTACGATCGTGGTGAGTGTGGCCGAAATACGCGGAAGTTAGCTACTCATTATCAATAGACCATTCTTTGGCTTGGAGCTGTTGGCTGCCGCGGAATCTGTTCCCCCCACAAAGACTGCGAGGTTCCCACAGCCACCGTGTCTGAGAATGTCTTCGCTACCTTTATCGCTCTTTCAGTGAGTAAGGGCTCTAATATTCCTGTAACCAATCCCAATTTGCCCAAGGACGCTTTAGCTTACGGCGTGAGTCAACTCAATGAGAACAGGGCCTGTGGCCATTCAATCCTATTGGTGCTGGATAAAGCATGTTCATTCTTGTCGTTGGTCTTCCATGAGGCTGTTTGCGCAGAGCTTAGCTTCGAAAGGCAGCTTAGACCACACATCTCCAGGGTGTGCCGGAGCGTCCTGCAACTCGGCGTGATTCGACCGAAGCTACGAGGAGTGGATACAAACGCTTCAGGTAAGAGGCTCAATCGCGGTTCATCACTTTGACCCCCAGAAAAATATTCGTTTAGCCCTGGATCGTCAACTAGAATTATTGTTCAAGATGGCCAAGCCTATGATCCAACAATGCCTGACTGAGCTACAAGTAGACCACCATTTTCTCTTTTCCGCAAAGGTCGATGATGGTGTGTCAGGATATGCTTCTGAAATAACATACTGGTCTTGAAAATCATCTCAGTTCTTTCCAGAACCAGAGAGTACGTGTAGGGCCGGTTATATTGGCTCTCCTATTCTCCCTCACCATTCATCAGCCTTTTAGCCGAGGACGAGATATCTCCTAAACACCTATCAGAGATCCGTTCCGCTCTCGGATTCCTTGCACTTCTTTGTAATGCTGGGGTACGGGGTATCATCCTTCGGGAGAAGGTCTCACCGCTCTTCATGCGGCTACGCGATCGTATGACTGCTGGTGCATACTCTGGGAAACTCAAGCAGATACTCCTCGCGCCAACGATAATTGCCATGACTACTGCTGAGAGATATTTCCCCCTCACCCCCTTCTCTTTTTCACAAGATGAGTTATTCTGGAGATTGTGCTTGATAAATCAGCAAACCGGAATTTACGCCAGCCGTAAGTCAGGGCGATTCACTCGGTGCTCCAGAACTGACTCGTGAACCATTCGCCAGTTGCGCAAGCTCAATATGTGTTACACAGTAAAAATACCTGGGGGTGGCTTATCTCGCGCGAAATGCTCGATCACTTTCGCGACTTGGTTCTGAATACTATAACTCGACGGATACCATACAACCTAGAACACATCGCTCAACTGGCTTGCCCTAGCTTTTGTGTTGCTATGATCCGACTCCTGAGGGAGGATCTGGATGTGGAGGCTCGAGTGGCGCGATGCTCCTTTAAGTATTCTCCGTGGACAGTGACGCTTTGCACGGCGCTGCAAAACTTGTTTTGTTTGGAGCTTAACCAAGATCCTTACCTTGGACGTATGCGACGGATCTTACTCGATGTTGGAGGTATTCTTTTGGACATAGTAAGTGGGACTTTCATACGGTGGATTTAAAAATACCTCTCAGTTCGGTAGCTCTCGGGCATTGACCCTTCGGGAAGGGCGGCGGATGAGGTGAGTCAGACTGTTCTTTGTGAACAGGCGAAACTGAGCCTCTGTAATGTTTAGGTCCCTTATTTTGACACAAAGCTTTTCTTCCACCAATCACAGGTAGTAATGGTGACTACGGACGAGGGGTTTCGCCCGTCAGCAGACCTGTAGAATGACACCGCAGCCCAGCTGCCACTGGAGCCAGTTGATGGCAAACCAAATGTTTTACAGAATCAAGGGGCTCGGGCCCGGCCATCAAGCTTCACCACGTTTCGTTTCGGTCGGGGTGCAAGTGAGGGTTTGGCATTCTGATACAGTGGCGTTGAGCTCCAAGCAGTGTTCTCGACTAATAAAGTGTTGTTTTCTTTTACTTTTTCACCGGTGGATGATATGTTAGATTAGCTGAGGGGAAGAAGCCGAAGTTCAGTAAGGGTCAGGGAATGGTCATCGGACCTGTGCGATACTTACGACAGGTGATGAGTCAAGGAGGTGCCGGTGAATGACTGAAGGAGGCTGGATCTGTTTTTGGGAGCCTGTAACTTCTCAGGCAATCCCCATCGGCTCCAATCTGGTGGGATCCGCATGCAACCAGTAGCCCGTCCACTATGGCTCTTCTGCTCGCTTGTATAGGTCATCACTTATGCTTTTAGGAGTCATGAAAGAGCTGGGAAGCCGAGCGTTGTCTAGTTTGTGACGAGGTCCATGCGCCTTAAGGATGTACGAGGGTCTTGATGAAAGCAGATGGTGATTGTGGGAGAAGCTACCACGTCTTTGCCTTATTCTACAGGGGGATTGCCTGTTGTCCCTGGCGGAATATCCRAGAGACCAATATAGAATGGGGTAGTTGTCCGGTGGGTAAGGAGCTGACTGTGGGACTGAGCTAGAGGGCGAWGATACAATGGGGTAACGGGGACAATTATGGACCGGTTCTGGGGGATACAGACTGTGAGGACTCGATCAATGATTACAGGCAGAATGAAGGGTTTATTCAATGGAACCATTCATTGTGCTCTGGGTCACGTGGGCTGGCGTCATTCTTCATATAAGGTTAAGGCGGCGTCCATCCTCCTCGTCCCTGACCCCTCCACCGCCATCTCCAACCTCCCTTCCTCCTCCCATGGCCTCTATCCGCCCCCAACACCCACGCCGCAGGGCCCGTTCAGCGTCCAACTCCTCCCCGGTTCCCCGCCGCTCTCCCGATAATTCCCTCAGAATTGCCGCCAAGCGCACTCACCCCATACAGACACTCAGCCCCATGAGCCATGGATCGACTCCCCTGAGGTGGGACACTGATGCATGGAAAAGAGGAAAGAAGCGGCGCTGTGACACTTCGGTACGTCTACCCTCTCCAAGTCGCCGGCCGCTCATGCTGACACCGCGTTTCAGTCGGTAGATGTTACTATGGATTTCGCTCAGGATCAAGGGCAGCATGATATGCATTACCCCGCTATACCCCCTAGATCTACGCTCCCCACTTCATCTGCGGATTTCAACATTTTTCCTAGGTCTGATCGCGCTTCACGGCGTTCCGCTAGCTATTCATCTCCTGTGCGCTCGGACAGCCATCCCAACACACCCAGCCATATCGAGCTTACTCACCTTCGCTCAAATGCATTCTGGGAGCTCCGCAGGAGTATTGCAGAAAGTGGCGAAGGGTTTATCCGGCGTATGCGCGACTACGAGCGTGTTCGTTCCCGCCAAGTATCCGATCCTACTCGTGGCACCCGCAAACGTTCATTCGTCCTCCAAGCCACCCGAAATTTTTCCTGCATGCGTGATTCAGATGTTTCGGACGATGACGATGACGATGACGTCCAGATTCTTGCTGGGGAAGCTCCCGGTGATCTTTTTTCACGTTCTATATATCGCGGCAAAAGATTGGATGTACCCAGTCATCGGCGACTTCCCGAAGCCATCTACCCCGAGGGTACTAAGTCTACACCCCCCTCTGCATCCAATCAGCCGCTTACTCCCGCATATCGCTTGGACGGAGAAGGCTTTTCCATACCAACTAACACCAGCTCTACCGGCTCATCCTCAGTCTCCATCCCTTCCACCGTTCCATCACTCTCTTCTCCCATTGATCCCCAATTCCTCGATGTAGATGTTTGTTCAATCCTCTCCCTTCCTTCATCGATCCTACCTCTCCCCTCCTATAACGAGCCGTCGGACTCCTCATCCTCAGAAAAAGCCGTGGCGGAGCTGAGTCTCGCCTTGGCCAATGGTGCGGGTAGCCTCAATGACTATAGTCCTCTTCAAAAAATTACTGGGTTACAACAGACGGATGGGGGCGAACCAGGAGAGTTATGGCATTGATCCTCCCCTTGAAGCGTAAAGTCCTGGTCTGCGCCCAAAACACCAAGTGTGGTTTAACACTGGCATATCTGTGTTCTTTCGAGTTCAAATGGGACTTTTTTTTCTTTTTCTATCCTTTATTATATATAGAGTCTTTGACTCTTCATATCTCCTTGCTCCTTGTTTCGGTCGTCTCATACATTCATCGCGCATATCGACACCAGTCATCTAGACCTTGTATACTTATCCATCAACTCATCATATCCTCAAGTTTTGTAGCTTCCCGTGTAATGTATTTCTTTATCAAGCCGCCCTCATCTTCTAAATAGTACTGCACGAATGTGTACTGGGTATTCCAAGACGGATATGTTGAGGGTGGGCGTTGTTCTATGAGAGTTGGAAAAATAACTTGCGAGCACTGTTATGTGCTAGCATTGCAGTATAGAAAGGTCATTAGTATGCGTCTAGGTTAATGCTAAGTTGTGTAGTGGCCGAAGATGGCGGATGGGCATCTAATGTGATTAATGGCTTGCGTAATCTTTATCGCGGCACTGGTAGCGGGGAGACGACTAGCAACTTGGATGGGGCGGATGGGCTGCTGGACAGGAGCAATGGAGAACTTGATGGTGGTGGAGGAAATGACTGCCGTCTGCGGTTCTCCCCCCGCTCCTGCTGGAGCTGTTCTACCAATGCCTCCATCTCGATGCGGCGATTCATCTCCCGTAAATGCCGATGCTCTGCCTGCATTCGAGCTCGTACCTCTGCTGCCAGAGCACTTTGCAGTTCTAGTAAGCAAAGGTCCAGAATAGCACATGTACGGTGCCCGGATATGTTGTTTATGCAGAAGTTCCGAGGTCCAAGGATATACGGGGGTGATAAGACCATTGTAGAGGAAATGTTAGTTGCGGTGATGGCCACTTGATTTTGGGAAAAAATGTACTAACGGATGATAAGGTCCGAGTTGGCTTGTTGAGTTTCTGGAACAGAAATGGGGGCAGCACTGCCGTTTGGGACAGCGATATCGTCTTGAGACTGTATCGGGCCGCTAATCTTTGACCAAAGATTCGCATCGGTATCTTGGAGGCAAAGACTCTGAAACTCAAGGTCAAGCTCCATATCTCGCGTAGTCCGTTTTTCTCCCAAGCCGTCATCAGTGACATCGAGAGGCCCGACCCTTGTTGAATATTTCGGGGAAGAGAGCTCCCTTCGGAGCCGCAGTGCCTTTGATGACGAGGATCCTTCTGTTACCGTGTTGAAATAGCTGCGATCTATCACTCCACGTGGGTAAGGATCAGAAGATGTAAAAAGGTTCGAGACACACCACTCAGCGTTCGTCGCAGCTTGTTCGGGGTTTTGGGAGGATGAATGTTCTCTGCGTTATGCGAACTTCTCTTTGGATAGGGTGCGACTGTCCAAAAGTAGTCACCGACATGTCAAAAGGGAGGAGACTGGAAATGGCCAGCTAAACATTGGAAACCACATACAGGAATGACCTGAGGATACACGTTGCGAATAATGGCGCAACGGCAGCGTTGAATGTTTTGGACGTTTGGCGTGCAGACGAGTAGAAGAGTGGCCTGCAGTTATCTCTTCAGTTCTCTGCGACGATCATCATCGGTGACACTACCACATACCAGATTTTTTCAAAGGAGTGACCAAGACACGGTCTATCCGCGTTGTTGGAATATTCACCCCATGTTACTCTGGCCAACAAACACGCACCCATAAGCGTTTTACGTGGTGGCTCCTGGCCTTCTGCCCGAGCCAGAACAGGGAGGTTACTTGGCAGAACGGTGGGATGGCTCATCGTTGGCACAGAAAACGATTGAGCTGAGGACACAGGGTGTGTATTCCGCCAACTATTGACTGGAGGACCATGATCGACATCCATAAGTAGAAGTGAAGAGACGTAGCAGTCGAAGGTGTAGACTCCGCCCATATATAAATGACAATTCAATACATGGTGTGGTGGAAATATAGGTGACCCTGAAGAGCCGAAACCTGCACCCCATCATGACCCTGCAGTGGAAGCCGCGCCCGGCACTCAAGAATTTAACAGCCGTAAGTATTGTAGCGCAAACGGTCCATATACAAATACAAGAATAGCTGGAAGATATAAAGAAATGGGGACGCAAAAGCTCTGAAAACACGCTACAGAGCAGAGCCGAGAACTTTCAGGGCCAAAGCTCGAAGGATCTACGAGATACTTTCAGCGACCCATGAATATACCGCCCCAAGTAAATCAACTTACCTCGGCCTTCTGAGTTCCACCCAGTTCATTGAAGACCGCCGCCACAGACTTCCCCTTCGCGTCCCGAACAGCTCCTAAACGATTGCCAGCAAATGCCCCAAGCATCAGCCCGGGCACATTGGCGACGATGAAGCCGATTCCACCACCGCATGCAGCCCCGAACCAGCTCCAGAGCGGGACCCGTCTCTCGACCTCCGGGCGCAGAAGCTAATAAGTATATRGTTAATTCTGGGGAGGGGAGGACGGGCGCGAATACGCAGAAAGCGGCGAGCACCTCTTCGAAAACATCAGCAAACACGCCTTCTGGATCAGGCTGTGCGGTAGGCGTTTCCCGCCCGGCCTGGTTTGGAGCGGCACCGCTGAATATGTTTGAAAACTGAGAGAAGAAGCTGTAAGTTGAGTTGGGGTTATCTGTMCGATCTGTCCGAGCGYTATAAAGAATATCATATTCTTTGCGTCGCTGTGGGTCCGACAAGACGTAGTATGCGTCTGCAACAGCCTATGTGTGCATCAGGGGCGCTGCAAWCTTTCCAGACATTAAAACMCTCGAGCACCTGGAATCTTTCYGTCGCCGCCTGTTTCTCTGCGGGACTGGCGTTAGCTAACCTGTCGGGGTGGGTCCTGGCTGAAGTCTGTCAGGGGTCAACAAGTGCGGGATGTATCGGCTAGATCGACCTTAGGGACTCTTTCCTGTACGCCTGGCGCACTTCATCCTGGGTGGCGGAGTTGGGGATGCTGAGAAGCTTATAGTAGTCGGGAAACTGGGACATGGTTGACAAGAGACCCTGCCAACATTTGGCCAGTCAACAGCACCAGTGTGACGTCACATTATGCACTAGAAATACAAAGGTGATAATTGATAAATACCCCACTCTCTAACACCGCCCCAAACCTTACGACGTGGGCCCGTCCAACTGTCCTACCGACGGCGGTGTCCGTGGCCGCTCGTATGCTTCAGGCGCATCTTCATTCAACACATCCGATGTCCTGGGCATACTGATCCGAGGCTTGTACGCTGCGACACGCATAGTCCGACTACTCCTACGTGGCCCCAGTGGTACCATCGTGCTGCTGGGAAGAGAGACCGGGACAGAACCAACCGTTGTCCCAAGCAAGAATGGCTTCAAGGCTACACTCGAATCTCTAGACCTGACGAGCGGAGCAGGCTGGGTTTCGCTCCGGGACATTGCCGGTAATGAAATAGGTGGAATGACCCTCCGCTCACTGGCAACCAAAGGTAGCAGCATAGGCCTCAAATTGATCACAGGTGATATGTTTGCTACCGTATAAGATGGTTTGGATTCATCATCAGACCAGACATTGTCAGGACTTGAGTCAATGATYGATGCACTTTGCATCTCACTGGATGGATGTGTTACTAGTGTAGCTGTCGTCGTATATCCAGGTTCTGATAGGTCTTCTGGGTTTCAGCTGGCTCCTGCTAACATTCTGAGAAATACTCACCACCAATAAAAGATGTCACATCATATTGCGTGCCTGCAGAAGCTAATCTCGCGCTGATATCACTCTGTGACGGAGAGCCCGGTATAGAGAGTGTGAAGGGGGTTTGGAATGAGCCACTGAAGGAGCGCCGAGCAGCCTTACGTCGTAAGGCGAAAGGCCTGACATATCGACTAGGAGGTTCCACCACGCTCTCGGGCCGCTGAGGTGGTTCTGGGAAAACACTCAGCGAGAAATCACTCCGTGGGGACTGTGAGTCATTGAGCGTGCTCTGCGGTCTGCTTTTTGTGCTTGCGGGGGCCTCTCCAATTACCGATGAACGTTCAGGAGCTGTCATTGGCCGCCTGGTGATTGTGGCATCCATTGAAAGCAACTTTAAGCTAGCGATACTCTTTTCCAGTTCACTTTGTTGCCTCATGAGCTCGTCGAGGCTGCTGGCAGGCCGGCTAGGTGGCTGGGCCRCAACGGACGCTTGGCTGACCGAGTTTAGGTTGGTTGGGACATCAAGACCGTGGATGGAGGGATCTGTTTGATTGATAGTTGGGAGCATATCGGTGGTGGAGTTTCGAGGATCAGAATCAAGATCCATGGTGTAATATCCCAGCGATATTCCAGTCGTCGGCGGGTCTCCAGGTGAATCCACCTGCTCAACTTGAGACGGCGGTGTTGGCGTTATGATATCAAAATGAAGTCCCGGTGTCTTTGGCCTTTTCGCTGGTGTCACGGCTGGAATCTTTCGGGATGATCTTGAYGAGACGGATCGGGTGATCTCCACTAACCCCTCACCCTGTTCCAATACAGGCGACATGGTGCGATTAACCCACGTGGAAAGTCTAGAGGAAGTAGACACGCGGACTGGGGACCTGAGCTTTTCCACAGGCGTGGGTAACGTCCGATCGACCACCATAATCGAGGGGCTCCTTTGTGATGGCGGTGGCTGAATATCTGTAGTATTRATGACGAGGCCCTTGGGCCCTTTCTGGTCTGCAGACATCTGGGCCGTTTCAATATCATCGATGGGTGTTCGAGTAGTGCCCGTTCTGCGAAAGATGCTGATGAGGGCGTAGAGAAGAAGAACATAAAGACTGATAGCGCGGAGGAGGCGGCCGAGCACTGTCTCAGAGAAGGCGACTAGTCCACGAGTGAGACTTAGTAGATAGCTGGTGTAAAATGGACGTACAAAATACGAGGTTACCAACGCCGACGGYAGTCGTAATGGCAAGCGCAAGAATTAGTCCCAGATACGACTTGAAGGGTATCCACCAGGTTAGAGAAGGAGAAACAAAGACGTTAAGTAGAACCTTGAGGATGAAAATCGCCGATGCTACAATTTCTAATGTAGACTCCACGATGTAGATACTCCCGTAACGTCGTTGATCTTCTATAATACGCCAAATAATCTGCAGCAGTGGTATCACAATGGCCAGAGCCAAAGTTAGCCACTTGAGGATCATCCCTACGAGGCCCCATCGTGTCCAACTAGCACTGTGAGTCCCAAGGCGACCGGAAGCGCGGTTCAATTGGCGAATCGACCTGGGTCGTTCTGACCCTGGGCATTGTGCAACAGCTTTCCATAGGAACAAAAGTAAGAAGCCGTCGGACAGGGCGAGTCCAACCTCTCTCCCAATTATAAATCCAGACACAGCGCCGACATTGATATTCCGGGGAGGCATCGTTGGACCCCGGATAAGGAGCTGACCGAGATCGAGGATGGCAACAACGAAGAGCAGAAGGGACGAAATGCACAGGTATAGGACAACACTGGAAACAGACATTAGCTGGAGCGCGATGATAGCTGTAAAAGACGACTACACACGGATTCACTCGCTTCATAACGAAAATGAAGGTGATGAAGCCCATGGCCATCAGCCCAACACAAAACAGGGGAATATCAGTCAAGGTAGCTTCGAACTGCCGGGGGTACATCAGTAAGTAGTCCTTGATACAAATGGTTACTTACTGCCAGGTTCTCGTCGAGAGCGAGAGGTAGAGGGGGCACACCATTTGACATGGTCCTTCCAACGTCCCCTGGAACCCAAAGGATAAAAAAGAATAATAATAAAGAACAACTCAAAATCGCCCCGCAATTCGAGAAGGAAAGGAAGTGGAGGAGTCAATCCGAGCTTCAGTTGCTCAGGGCGAGTCGCGACCCTCCCAAGGGAGACGTTTAGTCGCAGCGATTGTGCCAGCCAGTGGGGGGTCGAGCACGAGAAAGAAGGCGAAAAGGTAGGGGGGTGGTCAAGGTAAGTCTTACATACTGCCGAAATTCACATACGGGTTGGTTATTGGCAGAAAAGGGAAGAGAGTCCCTGACAACCATGRTTATGTTGGGGTGGTATCAGTGATTGATACCGTCACTGTGAACGTCGGAAGATATGCTCACGCCGGCCGGCTGGCATGACCGTGGATTTGGTGCCATATCTATGACGCACTTGAACGTAGGTCAAGTCAAGTGCCAAGTGGCCTGGTCACCGGTTTTGCTAGTATCAATACACTCTTCGTATACTTTGTACTAACAGACAATAAGTCCGGGAAGGCCGAAGGTTAATTAAGATAACAGGTGACCATCTCTGATGAACAGGTTACAAGCTATGCAGTTCAGCGAGTCTCAGTATAAATACAGCGCATTCAAGAAAGCGGGGGGGCCAGGGTCGCAGAGGGTCCACAGCATTTGGACGGACAGCAATTAATCAAGGTTCTTCCCGATGTTTCGAAGAACTGGTTCCAGTGAGCTGCTTCACCAAAAACATTCCTCGACCTTCATCAACACTTTTGGAGCTCCGTATCCCAATGACACTTTTAGGCCTTGGTCGCGAGCCTCCGAAAGATCCTAGTTGCTTCGTTGGGCTAATACTTCTAGTTGGGCTAGCTGAGCCCCCCGTCAGTTGTCTTAGCAAACTGCCATCAGTGCCTAATCCAGTGAACTGTCGGGCGATGGTGGTTCCGGTCAATTGTGGCGCAATCTTGTTGGTGTGAAACGGTATCAGAGGTGTCCGGGTGGGTGATGCTTGTGGTGAACCGCCAATACCAAGTATCAGCTTGAAAAGGGTCAAGACTCGACGAACTCCTGAGACACAACTAAACTCACCAAACATTCTCTGCACCAGATTCGGCCATCTGCATCCGTTTTCGCTGCGCTATCCAACTTTTTTCCACAGCCAGGCTGCTTCTTCTCTTTGTCTTTGCCCAACATCCAAGATTTGGATTTGAATGACGGCTGCTTTCCACCGCAGACCAAACAGCCTGCGTGCCATTTTGAGCTTTGAGGTCCCGGAACGACACCTCTCTCCATTGGCGAGACGGATTTATGACAGCCGGGACAGGTGGACGTACTGCCAAAGCGGGGGAATGARGTAGTGGTTGCGGGAGCTGTGGGAGGTGGACGTTCAAAACGACTAGAGCTGCTGGTGGTATTGATCCTGTGAGGGGAGAGAGGGATATCCTTTCCTGGGCTGTAGCCACTCCGAAGTGAAGCTTTCTCGTGTGTGAATCTCAATGAGCTGGCACTAGGTGATTTTCGAATGACCATTTTTTCTGGAGGCGCACACTTAGAATATCTAATCAGTATACATCTCCAACGAAGAGAGGCACTCAGTGCGCACCTCAACATGAGCGGGGCCGGTACTCGACCTGACAAAAATTGCCTGACCATTTCCAGATTCTTTAAAAATGCCGCCGCAGAAAGAGCATCTGAAACATTCTCTGTGATACGTCTGAGGTGGGTTTTCGGCTTTATTACCAGGAATAGTAACGAATTTTCCGCATTGCCCAAGCGAAAAGAGTGCTTTGTGGCACTTGGTACATGCTGCAGTCGCAGTAACTTCGGTTATGGTTGACGAGACAAGTTTGACCGATGTAGGAGATTTCGTTGGAGTGCATAATATACTAGCTCTGGCTTTGATGGTCGATTGAGGGGTCTGATTAGGCGTATTCAATTGGCTTTTTGTTTCTTCGATGATTGTCTCACTTGGATCAGAGAGAATGTCCTTCCGACCGTATCGGGGAAGTTCGCTGAACAGCGATTCTGTGATGCTGGGAGGTGAATCGACGCCAGAAAGAGAGGACTGGGTGAGACTGTCAGAGAAATCGGACATGAGATCAGGTGTCGAAGAGCACGGGGACCACGGCTCAGCACGTGAGATGGGAACGGGTATCCTAGAACTCGGAGGCGTTCTAAGGCATATGGATGATTGTGATGTACGGAGGGGAGATGTGGTAAGAGTAGGAGACTCCAATAATGTGGTCGTCGACGAAGCAGGCGAGGAGTCGGAGAGCTGTGGCCGGTGGGGCGAGGTAATTGAACTTTTCAGGAATCTCCGTTTCATCCCTTCGATAGCTTCCGCGGTGGGAGAGGGGTTACCTAGCGCTCTGCGCGCGTTCCCAGATACCGAAGGTGACTCGGTATTTAGCCGCTCGTTAAGATCAAGACTTTTGAAACGCTCCCACCGCCGAGCGGGGCTTGGGCTTCCATTTGAACGGGTAGATCGCGATGGAGAGTGATCTGGGGCGGGGCTCGATGAGGGACTGCTGTACCGGTTTGGATAATCTTTGCCGATGGAGCTCAGTCGCTGGCCAAGTTCTTCAATGGCAGGGCTTCCCTCCCGACTCTTCGCAATGCCCAAACGTTGTTCCAGCTCCTCAATGGCTGGACTTGACCTCGATTCCCGAAGCTCGGTGCTACTCGCCGCAAGTTCGTAACCTCCCGGATTACGGCGTTCTCCATATTGATTGAGCTTATCACCCGACTTTTTTGGTGTCCGGGGCTCGCGTGAAAGGCAAGTTTCGAAGCAGTCAGCACAAGACGGGCGTCCAAGTAGGTCGACCATAGGGGAATGACCCATGTTCTTAGAACACCCTTCACAGTTGAAACATTTCTTGTGCCAATATTTGTCTGCGGCATAAACAAAGCCCCCCTCCGCCTTGAGAATCGTGACGGGTTTGGAGCAGCTGGGACAGAGACCTTTTGAGCCCCCGCTTACAATGAAGCATTGTCGACACAGGAAACGTGGCTCGTCTGAGGTAGGTAGCGAAGGGTCGGGGTATATGGTAGCATCTGGGAGAAAAGGGGTCGAACAGGTGGCGCAGGAATAGGTGGTAAGCATTTCCTTRGGCTGTAGAACAGAGCCGTAAACCTTGGAAAGCGTGGTGTCGTTGGGGGTTATAGAGGGTAAAATTCCAGACTCAGGCTTGGGGCCAGTCGCAGTGAGCCTGACTGTTGAAGCGGGGTGGCTGGCTTGAGAAGCAGTAGAAGCAATATGATTGGAGACGCGGCTGTCTATTGGTGTAGAACCAGTGAACTGGGCACTTGTCGGGCGGGGAAAGCGTTTTATGGGAGAAGAGCCTCCCTTGATGGTCGAAGGTAAGGTATCTTCTACTAGTGGATCACCGCTCTTTGGGCGAACAGGAGATGCTGATCTACCCCGAGWAACATAGGTTTTCGACCATTTGTCTTGTTGTTCATCTCTGGAGGCGATTTGATTCCAAGATATTGCAGGAGCTGATTGGGGTGAGCCATGTGGRTTCACGCATTTATCCAGGTCAGACTCACCAACAGGTAATCCACCACATTTGTCGCAGCGTAAAGTGGCCACAATATCACCGCATCTGCGACAAAATCCCATCGCTTGTAAAGCGCTTAGTAGACTGTTGAYGGGAGGGATTGTTGGTTATACTTGGAGGACTGAACAAGACGCAWTGTACGAGTTGAACATCTCAGGTCACGTGGCCGTACCCTCTTAATTATAACCGGTCCGCAACACCGGACTTGGCCACCACCAACAATGTTGTCTCCTTATTTCTTTCCTGACCACGAACAAAAAAAATGTAAATCGCACCGTTCCAGCTTCAGTGGACATACGGACCAAGATCTCAAGCCCTGCAATGCACATGTGAAATTCGATGACCAACGAACGCTGAACGACCCGCTGTTTCGCTTCTACTTCCGCAGGTTTCTCGACTTATATCAACAACTCTCCCTTCTGAAACCTGCGCTCATTCAAGGTGAGTTCTACGGCTTGAAAAAAACCGCTTACTGAAGGCCAAGTGATCYAGAATCTGTCGCAGATAATCCCTGGAAATTAGTCGTCGCTGTTACACTGCTCAACAAAACTAAGGGCAAGGCGGCTATCCCTATTTTCTGGAAACTCGTGGAGAGATGGCCAACACCGTGGGCGATGTCGCAAGGTTCTTTCAATGGGCTGCATAAAGATCGCTGTTAGGTTGACTGCTATTTTAAGCTAACAAGGACGAACTAAGAGATGAAATACGTGGTCTCGGGACGCAAAACATTCGTGCACAACGACTAATCGAAATGTCACTTGTTTACAATCGAGATCCTCCATGCCAATATGACGCTCGCCTTTCAAGACCGAAAACACGAAGCAAACTTACTACTGGTATATCGTCCCCCTACAAGCAAAGGTATCCTTCGACGCCAATAAGTCATCTCCCCGGAACCGGTCCCTATGCACTAGATTCTTATCGTATCTTCTGCACGGTTCACAACGATCCCTTCTGCGAGGAGTGGAAGGTAGTTTTACCCACAGATAAGGAGCTGGTTCTCTATTTGGTGTGTATATCTCTTATCTCTTCTTATAGCAACCACATCTTGATGCCTACAAGCGCTGGAAATGGGCGTACGTGGAACGAAAGGAATGGTCACCGCTCACGGGCCGGATCATGCCTGTCGATATATCATATCTCGAGGCTATGGTCACGGAACTTGCTGAATACTACATTCACAAAAAATACGGTACACAAAGTAGTTGAAGTGTTACGTCGTTATATTTCGATATTGACCCAGAGTTTTCAGAACCATGAAGGTATCTACAGCCGCGCTGGTAATCTAGGCTGCCAGTCCACACGTTCCACCTGAAAAGTGTGATGAGTGTGGGCTAGCTCCAAGACGATGAGACAAAATACCAGGCCAGAGTGTAGCTCTTCCACTGAAGATGCTCCGATGAACCTGAGAGCGCTCACAATCTCCTTCCGCAGAATTTGGACAATTTTTATGACACCTAACACTCCATATGCCTGTAGAAGATGTTGTCTCTATCATCAGGAGTCGTCGAATTAAATCGACTTACACTCTGAGCGTAGAGGAAGGCTCGGCCTAACCCCACTGCTTTGGCTCCCAAACATAATGCCTTGACGACATCCGTCCCCCTTTGAATACCTCCTGCAGGGAAGTTCAAGTAGGTCCAACCCTTTTGTCAGTTACTCACCGTCGATATATACTGATTACAGCCAGAATAAGTATGAGATCCACTCCCGAAGAGGCTCAACATACCTTCAACTTTGCCAAAGATATCGGGTCGCTGTTGACGAAGCCTGTATAGGACCTCCAGGGGTGGCATCGAACTACAATGTTTATCACTAGGTTTAAGGGTCGCCCCGATCGGTGTCACTTACTATTCCAGCTGACGGCCTAATAGATCTCAGTTAGCTGTGCATGGACTAAAATCAAGACACACCGCCGTGGTTCGAGAGAAGAATTCCATCAACACCAGCCTCGGCAGCGAGGACAGCGTCCTACAAATTCACACTGAATGATCAGTATACAAGAACTTTAACTCACGGTACCTCGAGACATTGAATACCTACGATATTCAGCATGAACCGAGGATATGGAGAGAGCGCACCTACCCTTAATCACTATTGGGAGTTTCGTGATACTTCTTAGCCATGGGATTGTCTGTCTCAAACGTTAGTTGCGTCTCGATACGATACTTAGCGATTCCGAACCTTCTCCCAGGTCATGTCCCGGTCATCGTTGGCTATAAGTACACCAGCAGTACCAAGGCTGTCTACTAGCTCCCCAGAGGCGTCATTTTGGGACCAATGCGCTGGAGTACCCCTCTCTTCATCCTCTTGCTCCCATGGGTTGCGGATGTCTCTCTCGCGGTTACCAGCAACGAGAGCATCTACGGTCAAGAAGATGGCCTTGTACCCCAACCTTTCAACTTCTCGTACCCGTTGCTCCGCGATAGCGTTGTTGGAGTGTTTGTACAATTGAAAGAAGACCGTCTGTGACGGATTGGCGGCTTCCATGATGGCACTGTAAGATAACGATGCATTTGAAGAAACCATTTGGATTATCCCAGTTTGCGCCGCGCCTTTGGTGAGATTAATCTCACCTCGTCTGGTGATTAGTCAAGAGAGTACAAAGGTTGATGCAAAACCTACCATCTGGATGACCGAGCTTCGCGAGTGCAGCACCACTTATGAAGACGGGAATGGAAGATTTGAATCCAAGAATGCGTGTGGACGGATCGCACTTTGCGATTGGACGCATTACCCTGGCATTGAAGAAAAAGCGAGAGAATGCGCGTGCGTTTTCGTCATTAGCTGTTCAAAAATGGTCAGTTCGCCAGGCCTGTTAACCTGACCACTGACACCCACTGATCTCGTCGTCTGCAGCAGAAGTGTAATAAGCTCTAGCCTTGCTGGAAAGGGTCTGTCGCGCGACAACCTGGACGAGATGAAAATGTTGACCAACGCTGTGTCGTTTAGACAGACGCATGGGCATCTTACTTCCATGTCCCTGAGATTGAGTATCCTTTGCAGAGGAGGCCGTTTCTTCTGTGCTTCCTCCACGCGTTCTTCATCTTTTGTTTTCTTTCGGCCTTGCAGCTCCATAGTCAAAGAACGAACAGCATCAGCGCTGAGGGGTCCCAAGTGTTTTTCAGGTGGGAGATTTTTTTGCAAAGCATCAGGGGGGTGGATAGGTTCGTATGCAGCAGTAGCATCCTGTCCTGCATATTTCAAGATGATTTTTGAGCCTCCCGGATGTTCCTACCCATACATCTAAGAGGTATAGAAGGGTCGAGACATCAAGCACGCACGGGCAGAAACTCTGTTACGTCGTAGACATGACCTTGGAGGATGACCCAGCAGGAGCTAGCCAAGCACGATAGGTCAACATGACCCCTGACAGTGCCTGCTGACCTGAGGAACCTACCTGGGATTGTTGTGTTGAGCAACCTGCTCAAGAGTCCAGCCTGAAGGCATGGATTGGGGAGAAGCGAAGAGAAGGCGGGTGATCACGCTTCACATGGACCTTCTTTTCATTTTTCTGAACGCCGGCCCGCTGGTGGAAGCCTGGGCATGTGGCGCTGTACCCACAGTTCAATTATCCGCTTGAACGGGAGCCTCCGGGAAGGACTAGCCCTCTGACATCACGATCCTGCTACGGGTGTTGGATGTGCAGTCAGCGAGTGCCAGCCTTGGGTCAGCCCATATTTTTTCCGAGAGGTGGCACTAATCATCTAATAACCGCAGCCTGCAACCCTTAAAATCACAAAGTGGGCTCAGGGACATTGTTCCACGTGACTGCGCGTTGTTTGTTCCTGTTAGAAGTGAACCGCGCAAGGACCGCACCAATGCTCTCCAACTCACCCCTCTCCATTGTCCTCAACGTCAACGTCGTCCCCCCTCCACCATGGCCACCCTCCTAGGCAGAGAGGAGCTGCAGGAAATGATGTACAGGGACCTACAAAAGCTCTGCAAGGTATACTACTCATTTCTCCGCCCCTCCTCCCTATCCCTGTCGACTTCATCAAACTCATGTTGGCCTCAAGGACCGGGGTGTGCCAGCGAACCTCAAGTCCGGAGAAATGATTGATTTGCTGCTGAAAGCACAGTACGCTTGCTCTTTGCGCAATACTCACCCAATTCATAAACATGTCGTTAGATCAGAAGATATGCCATCACCATCACCACCACCTATGCGGCAAAGATCAGTCTCCACAAGATATTCAAGTCGAAATGGGCCTAGTCGGGCTACCTCCGTCATCATTCACGATCCACCACAATCATCTTTCCCACAGGAGAGGAAAGAGGTTGGATCTGATCCAAGTAACGGTGCCAAAGCCGTTCCCTCAAACCCGCCTCCCCCTAGAACACGCAAAGCCAAAGAACTCCAAAGGAAATTGGGCGTAGGGCGACCAGTTGCAGTAGGGGGCACAGGTCCGAGAGCAGTCACTCGATCATCGACCCTTTCCCGCGAGAAAAGACTCAGAAGCAGCCGAAGTATCAAACAAACAGAGGCCACTATCCATGAAGGTAAATTCTCTTGCGACGATTTTTTTCATCTTCACCAAATCACTCAACGAAGAGAAAGAGTCGGAAACCATCGAAGAGCCACCGAATCGACAAACTGACCTCTCACCGGACCCGCAGCCAATGACGTTGGCRCCACGACGGGATCGGTCAATTGAGCAAGGGAAGGAACCTGACACTCCTGCGACCACTGTCGCTCCTGATTTCCCAGGACTTCTTTCCGAAGCAGTAAGTCCGTTAAAGTCGTCTTACCGCCAAGGTGCTCATTCAGTGGTTAGATTAAGCCTCTTCAAGAACAGATAGAGCTGCTGAAAGCAGAAGTCCGGCAAATGCAGAATTTCGAAACCGAACTGAATCAACTTCGCAATCAGGTCGGCCAGGTGGATATCCTGAGCGCAAAAGTAGAGCATCTAACCGCTGAAGTGCAAAGCTTGCGAGCAAGACTCGACGTTTACAACCAAACCCCACGGAATCTCCTATCCAACCCTTCCACCCCTCCACCCCCCGGCTCACTCCGATCTCATCAAATCTCTCCTGACGCTTGGACATCGACAAAGTCACCACGCAGTGCACCTCACCCGGGGGCTGCACCCACCCTGCTCGGAAAAAGGCAAAGAGAATTATCCGCCGATGATACGCCAGTTGCAGAAGGCGTCGACAAACAAAAATCTTCCCGAGCTGCTTCGAGCCCTTCCAAGAAACGCCCAAAGCTAGCGAGCGAAACACCCAAAGCCAAAGGAAAGGAAGCTGTCCCGGAGGAACCGAATGACACTGGAGAGCTAGCTGCAAGTGAGGACAAGGCCACCTCTGCAGGAATACCCCGCGTCACAAGCTTCATTGTCTATAATGACCCAGAGGATGAGGAGGAACAGTTTCTGGATTCCCCTCCACCAACGACGCTGCTTCCCGAGTTTTTTGTGTCCCACTCGGCTGGACCAAGTGCAGATTCGAATCTACCCAGTCACGCACAATCAACGAGTTCCGCGAACGCTTCCGAGAATCAAAACCCATTCAATTTCTCATTTCCTGCACCCGGCCCTGCACTGTTTATGCCTRTCTTTCCCTATCCAGAACCTCCACAATCCCCGACACCCGCTGGTACAAATTTGGTGGGATCTCTCGGCACCAGTACCGGTGAAAGAACAGATGTTTTTAAAACTTTCGGCCTTCCTCCTCCCGACAGAGCGAGGCGTTTGCCGGCATCGAGTGCACCATCGAGTAATACGATCGACCCTGCCGCCCTTTCCCAACGGAATCCCTCAGGAAAGCAGCGGGAGCCCTCTAGCAACGAAGTTGGGGCTGGCTTAGGGCTACTTCGACCATCCCCGGAGGAATCAGGCCCCAGTTCAGAACGAGACGCTCCTGTTGTAAAAAAGACCATGTACGGGACCGAGCTGGAAGGAGACACACGATTTGGGGATTTCGGTGTTGAGGGAGTGGCTACTGGGTTCTGGGCAGGGGGTCGTTTCTAGCTCACGCTACTGGTTGTATATTTCTGCACCAGGGTTTCTCCCTCGCATTGTACTATTCATCACGGACAGTTATACATCTGGTGTTGTATTGTGATATTATTAATTGCCACTCTGCATTTGTTGTCTCGTCTGAAAATAGGCTGGACACCATATATAACTCGTAAGCCCTATTGGAAGGTAAATGCGCACGCCTTGGCGACGCGACTGCTATACACTCCACAGCTCTGGTAGCCCCATTCTTCAGTTCGGGTGACATCGGTAAGGTTCTTCACTGAATACTAGGAGCCGAGTGAGCATCTGAGAAACCATTGGTGACCGGGTAAATTGTAGGCTCACCTTTGAGTTGATTTTTGTTCAAAACCTTTTCGTAGGAAAAAAAAAAAAAAAGGCTCTATGTGAGACTTGATGTGTTCGGAATAGGGTTCAAGGTTACAATTATCCTGAGAATTTTCTCGACAGAAGAGTCTGAATTCCGGAAAAGCATGCGCATCAAAGTCTTGAAAAAGAAATCAACGGACGCGTGGGAGCAGAGCACGGCGAAGAGATGGTGCTTTCGATGGGAAACAATTCTGATCCAAATCAAGGAGACGACGAGGCATTGATGGTAGAGGTGTCTATATATAGTCGAATTTTTGAGTGGGTTATGGTGAGTACATACAGTCTCGGCAGGGAAACAGGGCCTTCCCGCTCAAGAGTTCCGCTATGTAGTCCACGGTTCAAGCTTCAGCACCTGAACTACAGCAGAACGCTCCGACGCACTTGGGAGCAAACCGCAGTGTGTGTATCAAGCGAATAAAGAACATAGTGTCCGGGGCGCGATACTACGGTGTAGTGGCGTATTCTGGAGGATGCTCGCCCTGAGTGACACTCTTAGTTATACCGAAATCACAATTCGAAGATCGCAGTTCTCATTGGAGGGGGAGGGGAGGTGATTGGCTTCAAATTATGGCGTACCCGTACTTGCACTGTCAACGGGCTTAAAGGCCTGCAGACCCCGGTGGGCAAGGAACCCGAGATGCGCCAAGTTACGGAGATTGATAGACACTTGGTAGTGTCATATGGACCACTCTCGCATGTTGTGTCCTGATGACGGAGTGCGAACCTAGTTGCATGGCTTTACGAGAGAACCCCTGTAACATGTTGTCGTAAACCTCGCAAGCTCTTATGATCAGGTCTACCTGCCGAAAGCTGATATTAGTTGGAAGTGCTCAAGGGTATCATCGGCCTTCAGATACAAAAGGAAGCATTGTGCGGGCCGGCACGACGCATGCGACCGAGCAGGTTTACTGACAAGCTTGCCGAGGGTATGGAGCAAGATGCCAGAGCCGATCGMATTACATAATTCCAAACGTGAAAGCGGCTTAAAAGCAGGCACGCAGTTTTTTATTTATTTATAATTGTCAAGGACTATTGGCGGTGTTCCCTCCTGTAGCTAGCATTGGGTTRCTCAAAATTCGAGGATGAACAGTAAGACCTGTATGTTAACATCTGTTGAGGTAATCACCAAACACTCTGTCGAATTAGTTTTACCCGGGCAGGGGAAGTCCCCACCCACAAGGCGTAAGCCTTACTGGTGGGGACTATGATTACTAGTGGATTATCCGAGTCGCTAAGGTGGGTGATGGCAGCAACGGTTTGGGATGTCTGTACGGAAAAATGACCCCGACACTTAATAACAGTCGCCGCCACCCTTTCATGCTGTGGTGGGTGCTTGTGCTCTGAGCGACTGTGGGGGGGTTCTGATGGTCTGATTCTGTGGCAGTGAGTGGTGAATGGGGACCAAATCTGATCGATGATCGTGAGCCCCCCTGTTGTGCATTCCCACAGCCCTCCGCCAGTGTGGGCGAGTAACTGCCCGAGGGCCAGTTCACGTATTGGCTTGRGTCAGCCTTGTGCAGCCGCTGCTCTGACTTCTGGGCGCCGTCGTCCGCAGTGGCGTCCAATCACTTTTTGTCACGATGATCATTGKAAAAAGTTTTTTTTTTGTCCATCAAGGGACTTTTGATGGGTATGCAGTGCTGACATCAATTCCGTCCCGAAAGGGAACACCATGGGCAGACAATAASCCAAGGTGCAAAGTGCGGTATGTCGCCGCAAAGTTCAAACAATAGCGGAGGCCACTGCCTACACAAATAGCTCAAGGGAGTATACTGCCTTTGGTGTGACCCCCGGGGGACAATGGCCGGGACGTGGGAGGCAGAAAGGGRGATGAGATGGTATGATGACAGCTGTGATAAGTCCATACATATCCAGCACAATGGGAAGATCTGCTGCCTGCGCAACCAGCGTTGCTATGCACCGGTACAAAATCCCCTCGGTCTCTGCTTCCCTCCCTTTTCTCCTTCATCCTTTCCCGCTTTCTCTTCTTCCCACTTCTGTTCTGCTCGCCTTCAGCGCGGCTTGCGTCCCACTCCTTCCGTCCTTTTAATTGATCAAACGTCGCTAGCGATGTACGCCTCTATCTCTTTGGGCCTGGCTCTTTTGCCCTTTGTTTCTGCTGTTGTCCATGATATCMAAGTCGGTGAAAACGGAGAACTGAAATTCACCCCCGAGGCTATTGTATGTCGGGTTTTCGTGGTGATGACCTCCTACTCATCCCTTTTGCGTAGTYTGCGGAAGCCGGCGATCAAGTCGTGTTCCATTTCCTGTCTAAAAACCATACTGTGACCCAGTCGTCCTTCCCCTCTCCTTGTGGTCCCAAGGAGGGCGGTTTTGATTCTGGATTGTAAGTTTCGACCCGCTATTCGCTCTCGCTATTGACCGCTGATCCTTTCGGCAGCAATCCTGTCCAAGCCAATCAGACAGACGGTTTCCCTACCCACACGATMACCGTCCAGGACGTATGTACACTACCTTGCAACGGCTACTGGCTTAGCTCAACTCCCTCTTTGTGTAGAAACAACCAATCTGGGTRCACTGCAGACAACAGACCCCCGTCTCCCACTGCGGCAAGGGAATGGTTTTCGCCGTCAACTGTGGTCAAGATGGTCAGCCCAACTCTTTCACCAACTTCAAGAACGCTGCGTTGGCCATTGGTGATGCTGCYGCTTCTAGCGCATCCGCCAGTGCAACGGCGGGTGGATATGGTGGAGGATATGGCGGAGGATACAGCGCACCCGCCAATGGTGATACKCAACAGTGGACCACCGCTGCTTATGGCGGTTATAGCATCCCCGCAGCTCCTCAGGCGACCCCCGTCACTCAGACCGTTACCCTTGGTGATCAGGTTTGGACGACAACGTACAACTCTTATCCTGGTTCCCCAGACCCCACCCCTGCTGCCGCTCAGGGCAACGTTATCAAGGTCATCGTTGGTGGGAGTACAACTGTCTTTGATCCTCCTAGCGTCCAGGCCAAGCCCCGTGATGTCATTCTCTTTGAGTTGTACGTCTGCCCCGCTGAGACCAGTTCCACAAATGTTGACTTTTTTTTTTTCCAGCCACCAGAAGAACCATTCCGTCACCCAGTCCTCGTTCGCTGATCCTTGCCGCCCCCTCAATGCCAACGGTGTAACTGGATTCGACTCTGGCTTGTAAGTGAAACCMGCCTCACAGCCCCCGATTGACAGTTGATCAAATGTGAACAGCATGCCCGCAACCGCTGATGCCACTTCTTTCCCCACATGGAACTTCACTGTCACTGACACTTCCCCTGTTTGGGCCTACGTAAGTTGCCGCCTGACAGACCTTTTTTCTTCCACGTCTAACCGTGTTTATGTACTGTAGTGCCGTCAGACCACTCCCTTCAGCCACTGCGGTTCCGGTATGGTCTTGTGAGTTTCTGCATACTTTGCTCCCGAACTGGGTCTGTAACTAAAGAATATCCTTCCTAGCGCCATCAACGCTGTGGAGAGCAGCTCAAGGAACTTTGGCGCGTTCCAAAATGTCGCCAAGACCGTCAATAGCACTGCTGCTGCTGCTGCCAATGCTCCCGACCCAACTGGGGCCAGCGGCGCTGCCTCTCTCCGCCTCGGCGGTGCGAGTATCACCATTGCTGCTGCTGCGATCATTTCCTTCTTCCTCTGAGGCACTTAGCATACCCTTTACGATATACTTGGGACTTCTGTCTGGTCTAGATGACTTGATATCATGACATTTCGTTTTTTTCTCTTATTTTCTTAATAAAGATCGATGTCGATCCACCACCCGCCGGATTATACCTGGTATACTAGTCAAAATATACCTGGAGGTCAAGGCAGTTCCTCCGTACTCGTTGCAAATGAACATAACAATGAGACATTATAATTATACTAGATATATACAATCTGAAGGTCGGGRTTGCAAACCACCACCTTACTCACCACCCAAGGACTTCCTCTCCTTCCTCTCTTTCTTCAGTCGCTTTCTCTCACGACGAGCCTCTTCAGATTCTTCGGGTTCTGCTACCGTTTCCTTCTTTTCCTTCTTTTCCTTCTTGTGTTTYTTCTTTTCTGTGCTATCAGTRGTCTCTACCCCCAGTGGTTCAGCGTCAGCTGCCTCCGACTTCCGCTTCCTCTTCTTTTCCTTTTCCTTCGGTTCGGGAGAGGATGGCGGTGGTACCTTTGTAACAGCATTCTCAGATGTCATTGTTTGCGATGTCGATGCCGAGGGCTGAGATTGAGGTGGCGCCTCGCGGGTGTAGTCCACATAGTCTCGGCTCCATTCAGCGGGTGTTACGCCTTCAATTTTCTGTCCGTATTTCCCGAGCTTGCCCTCCTTGGTCATTTTCTTCTTCTGCAACGCCATAGGGCCAAGACCCCACCGCCTGGGGTAGGTATCCCGCTCCATGATGCACCGTTTGACTTTTGCGACAACGCCGTGATCACATGTGGCGAGTTCTACCGTTGACATCTGAGCAATGGCAAGGGCGATAGCCTCGCCTAGGAAGATAATTTTAGTGTATCCCCGAATCTAGGATTACAGAGTTCCATACCTTTTGTGGTCATCAGAACGACTTCTTCGTTGAGAGAGATGTCTGCCTCATAACGCAGGAGGCCAGGAATCATGAGCTTAGCACCATAGCATACTGCGTTCACGGCACTGTCTTTGACGACAATGCGTTTATAACCAATAAGGAGAGATTCCAAAGGGCGGATGACCCTGCGGAGGTAGGATTCTGAGGAAGAACAATGAAACCAAGATGAGAGGGAGAACCGTGTTTGGTCGACTTACCATCTCGCGTGTTGTCATAGAGCCATTGCGCATCCAAGACGTCGTGCATGGTGACTATATCATCGTTTTCGGACATGGCGCCGCTCCTTACTCGCCGAAGCTCCTGCATGTGCCCCCCAACACCCAATAGAAGCCCCAGATGTACACACATTGTCCGAATGTAAGTGCCAGCCTCGCACGAGACCCAAAAGACGCCCAAGTTGCGCTTCTCATCGTATTCGAAGAGCTTGGATTCATAGATAGTTCGGATACGGAGTTGACGTTTGACAGCCGAGATAAGGGGGGGACGCTGGAAGAGTGCGCCGGTAAGGGTTTGGAGGGCGCGGGGGAGTGCAGCTGGATCGGGCAGGGGCGCATGGAGGCGCAACACGCAGACATACTCTTTCCCTGGACGTGGGTTTAGTAGGGGGTCCAGGACACACAACGACAAGATTCAAACCTGCGCCTTGCTGCGACTTGACAAGCCGGGTGGCACGGTCGATACAAACAATCAAACAGCCTGTGACCTTTGGATCGAGGGTTCCACTGTGGCCTGTCTTCTCAACTCGGAGAATGCGGCGTAGCCAAGCGACGACTTCGTGCGAGGARGGATTGGATGGTTTATCGAGGTTGATGACCCCCGCTCTGGTGGACGRCAAAGGTCAGGGCGTGCGCAAAGGGAGAGGGGATATGACTGACTTGATATAACTCGTGATGTCGCGTTTGAGGGGACTGCAGCCAGAAGGAATGGGCGTGAAATGGCTTGATCGGACGAGCAGTTTATCGTAGTTTTTGAGGAGAAGGGGCCACTGCGAGGTGTCGAGCTTTGGGGCGGTCTCCTCAGACTTGATCACATAGTCGCCCTTGAGCTGGGCAGAGGCCACTTGCTCGCGAGAGAGCGCCGGCGACATTGCAGGTGGTGGCCGATTTATTTTCTTCGAGTTCCCAATTCTGCGACACTTTCCCAGACCCCATCCGGCACATGCCGTCATTGAACCTTATTCCATCACTGCCTGTACAGTCAACAAATCTCTGCAGCCATCTCGCTACTGGCTACTAGAGCGCCCGCCCAGTACCCCGCCCTTCAAGACCTCCACGATGGTCAGTCGCCCTCGCCATCGCTTTGCTGAGTTCCCTTCTCAGTAGGCTCACGCGGGGTGTTCCCTCTCTTTTTCTCCAGCCCAAGGCCGCCACCACAAAAACCCCAGCCGTCAAGCACAAGTTCGTCATCGACTATTCCAAACCAGCCGCCGATGGCGTCTTCGACGGTGCTGACTTTGAGAAATTTCTCCACGACCGCATAAAAGTTGAAGGCAAGGCTGGTCAGCTTGGGGACAACGTCAAAATTGCACGCGATGGTAAGTCTCTCAATGCGACCTCTAGATGTATTCCTCACCCCCATATCAGGCAACACCAAACTTACCGTCACATCCAATGTCCCCTTCTCCAAACGCTACCTCAAGTATCTCACCAAGAAATTTTTGAAAAAGAACAGTCTTCGTGACTGGATTCGGTAAATTTTCCTTCATTCATTGATACTTGATTCGTTCTAATTATCCTTCTCTTACTTTCGTAGCGTCGTAGCATCCTCCAAGGACAACTATCAGCTCCGTTTCTACAACATTGCGTAAGTGAGACATGCTGGTTACAGGAGCCTTTCTAATGCCTATATGCAGTGGCGCTGCTGATGAGGAGGAATAAAAACCCAACCATGTAGGCGATTGTGTACCACTTAGTTTGCTCGTAGGTACAGTATATAATGCGATGAGTGTCTTGAAGGCGCTGCCCAGGGGAACTTGCGGTAAACCGAAACAAAAAAAGACTACATATTATATCATAACATCTATCATGATACCCTCAGGTTAATTGATGCTGCATCGTCCTCCTTAGGCTTGAATCTCCCTAGTACTAACATCCCGAGGTCTTTCCACTGAACCTGGGATTCATCAAGCGGCCGACCCCTAAACTGTTGTGCCAATATGTTACCCATGTGCGTGCGGAGGAACTTGAGGGCAACATTGGACTTGGGCGGAATGTTGAACCTGACCTTGTTCCGGTCGATAGTGGCCATGTCAGCAATCAGCTATAGAAAGGTGGTCAAACATCCCCTGCATTAAATTTTGGTTGCCGCACCTTGAACTCGCTGTCACCGCACAATAGTAATAGTGCTAGATCATCAATAGGTCCGGTTTCCCATGCATAGAGCTTTTTCGAGTGCCTAGTTAAGAGGTGAGAATTGCACACAGGGCCTGTCCGCTCGAGCGACACACATTAACGTGAAATATGTGAAATAGTTGTAGCCCATATCCGACAGTCTCCTATTGAAATTAATGGACGACGGATGCAACCAGACCACCTGGTTGTTTGTGATGGTTCGCAACTCTAGCCGGGTAGAGTCGAAGGCAAGGACCTTCGGGTACAAACCTGCCAGCAGGGCGGCATTGATGATCGGTGGATTCGAAGAGTTGGCATCAAGTTCTGCTGGGATCGGAACGAATTTGGACCTTCCGCGACTCCATCGAGCCCTTGCGTTCCTCGCATGAGCTTGACAGGTTGGACATCGTGAGGTCGTCTCACCTATTCAGTTCTCGTACCACAGATTTTTCTACCTGGACGAACGACGAATCAACCAGGTATCTGTCGGCCGTTAATATCGGTGGTGGCAAATTGGTCACTCCCTTACCCAAGGAATTGTTGGCGGAGCTCTTCGATTTGTTGCATATTCTGGTCGACTGGTTATGAAACTGGCTCAGGGCCTTAAGTGTCTTCTCACCTGATGGCTGAGAAAATTTGTGCGACAAAATTTGTGCACAAACCCATGGTTGGCAGACGCTTTACGCCAGCTAGCAAATGCGCTGTGGATCGTCAGGAAGTCAGAGTTTTCTAGAGGGTAAATGAATAGATGCCTGGAATAGGATTGGAAACGAGGACGAACCCGTTCGGAAAGATGCTTTTGCACGCTCAGCTTCCGCTTCCAAACCGAAAGGAGTTACGAACGGTGACTTGGAATTGAGAGTGGCAGCAATTGTTAAAGCGGGATCCAGGCAACGGAAGAGCACCGCAACGAGCAGAAACTTYCCGAYATGYACGTCAGTCGGTAATTTACTCAAAAGCCTCCCCATTGGGGTGATTTCTTCGGTGGGYGTGAGGGCCCGAACCTGTGCCGAYCATCAAATTYATGAGTTTCAAGAACCACATGAACACAGACCTCAACAAGCATCGCTATCGCCCGCTGTACGTTCACTGCAACTGGTGGGTCCAATGCTTGAGACAAAACATCCTCGATCGAGGATCCCAAATTAACGCCCATAATTTTGATCCTCAGCGCCAAGTCCGAAAGACTCAGTCGCATCATCTCTGGGAGAGGGCTTTCGGCCATCTAAGCTACGCTCAGAAATCATTGTGTTGGGACTGGTTGGATGTAGTTGTTTACCTGGTTATCATGCCTGATCTTGGTGAAGAGATGGAAGCAGAGTCCCTGCTGGACGCGACCAGCGCGACCCCTACGCTGGGCGGCATTGCTCTTAGCGACGAACGTTTCGACTAAGCGGCTTATCTGCCTTTTTTCGTCAAACCTGGATGGTAAAGTGCGCATTAGAKATTAATCTCTCAAAAGAAACACACCGACCTCATCTCCCGATGCTTCCCAGTATCGATGACACATGTAATATCCGGAATGGTGATACCAGTTTCCGCAATATTTGTTGCTACGGAGAAATCAGCACGAGATCATGCTATAATGCAAGATGCCCCCACCTATCACAATTTTCCTGACCCCAAGGGGCGGTATTTCAAAGACTCCACTCTGGTTTTCGTTGGATAACGTTGAATGCAGAGGATAAATTCTGAATGCTTCATCAGATCCAAAATGTGGGTGATCGTTTAGCATATCATTGATCCGACGGATCTCCCCAATCCCAGGTACGAAAATAAGAATTGCGGTTGAATATGACTGGTAACTTGGATCTTCAAAGCACAGCTTCTCTAAAAGGCGGAGGATGAGCTCATGCGGTATCAGCCTCTCGTCAAATAGTTTGAGGGTTGCAACTGTCTCCGGAGAATATCGTTTCTCCAGTTTGATATCCCCTGCGCTGTCTTCAACGTCATCATCATCCACCGCTGCGATYTCCTCGGACCAGTCGTATTGGTTCTTTCCGCGATAGAATTTGTCATGGACTGAACAATCGATAAGAAAGTTTCACGCTACTTGATTTTRTAGGGACTTACAGCGCCGAGCATAAGGGGAGCCTTCTGCAATGGTCCACTTCGTATACTCAACTGCATCCTCCAAATAGCGGACATCTACCGGGAAGGTGCGGCCAGGCACATGTAAGGTGGGACACCCACCAAAGTACTGTGAGATTTTGTCTGCATCGATAGTAGCCGACATGAGAATGACCCTAGTAGGGRTTTCCTGGATAAACGAATAAGTAGGGTTGAAACTGTGTTACTGACTTGAGGTCTGAGCGTTGCTCGAGTAGGGTTTTCAGGACAATGAGAAGAAAGTCTGACTCTATGGTGCGTTCGTGCACCTGAAAATATGAAGCGGGGGTRTAAGTTTGAGATGGGTAGTAGATCGGCTGCTATGCACCTCATCGATGATTATATGCTGCGATCTAGTTGGTTCATGAGAGCAAAGTTGTTGGTAGAGAACTACTCACAGTGAGCTCATCAAATCCTGTCCCTTCTCTTTGGCCAGTCCCACCTTCCAACATGCGAAGCGCAATACCATTAGTCACGTACGCCAACCTGGTATTCCGTGTGACGTTACTCTCTAGCCTAATGGCATAGCCAACAAGAGATGCGAGGGTTCCGACGGCGTTTGGAGGCTCTCCAAGTTCGCGAGATACGCCTTGATCCTTGATCGTAAGGGATTRGAGGATGATCTTCACAGAACTCACGTTGAGCAAGAGATATSGCGGATATTCGGCGTGGTTCGGTGCAGTAAATCCGACATGGCTTGCCTTTCGACAGTTGGTCCTCAAGGATAAAGCTCGGTACCTGTGTTGAYTTCCCGCTAAGGTTGGAAGTGAGAAATTGACCCGCAAAAAATGTGCCATTGCATACCACCCGGTTTCACCGCTGAGCACCAATATCTGGTTGTRCTCAAGCATCTKGACTATGTCATCTCTGTACTGAGCAATGGGCAGGTTCCGCCGCTGAAGCTAGATTTTKTRGGCTATTAAGTCTTGGCACAGAAGGGTGGTGAAAAGACGAACAAGCATTTCCTGATAGCTTGGATTTGCCTGCATCATTTGGTAAGTCGAAATCAGTTGTTGAGGAGCGACATCTGTATTTCTCTGCAGTGCATTGGCGGAGAAAACATCTCTCTTGTCTTCATTYGCCCTGGTATACTTGTGAATGGCCTATAAAGCTATTTGAGTCTTTTTTGTTTCATCCTCTTTGGYATAGAATCCGGAGGACCTTGTTTGGATCACTCTTTGACTCAACGATCGAATGCAGTTTAGCCCATACTTGGCGGTTTATAGAGTCTTCTCGGCGCTTCCTGGCACCTTCTAGTTCGTTCCATAAATCACGGAAGGTTGGCGGAAGAAGTCTRAAGAATGTATGGTTGCTTGCAGCGCCAGGGCTGCTTGCAAAACCCTCTGTTGGCGGGAAACTCAGAGCATGTAATGCGGTCAATGCGATGTAGTGTTCAGCCTGGGATTGGTCAACACAAGCCACGTCGATCATTGACCACTCATCGAGTTTCTTCCCCTCCCATCGGATTTGGACGGATACCCTCTTCGCGCGACTGTGTCCCGATATTAGATTGTAGGTAGTCACTGCATAGCGATCCATCTTTGCGATGGCTTCCTTCAGAAGGACCTTCGGTGTGCGTCCAGCCCAATGTTTTGGCGGCGCCATATCCTTCAGAGTGACAACCACCCCATCTGAAGTTGTCTCTATGGGTGCTTCTTCAAGTAGCTCAAAGAGGCCTCCAGATCCATCACTGCCGATATCGTCAAAAATATCGGAGCTAGAAGGGCTAGCAGGAGCTAGTATTGGGGCGATTTGGATTCTTGGAGGTGTCTTCTTTGTTGTTGTTGTTTGCAATTGCGTCAGGTCTGCTGGCGGAGAGGGTGAGAGTAAGGGCCTTCGCAACCTTTCAAGAAGAAATTTGTTTCGTTCTTTTTCATATAGCTGTACGGCTGCCCGCTCGTCGAAAAGAAGGTCTTTCTCAAGGCTCGCAAGTTCGGAGCGGGCCACCTCAACCTGTTTGTTGGTGTATTTTGCCCTGTTGCCCAGCATAAGCTCGTATTCAAGCTTGAGGCGAACGTATTGAACGGTGGGGTCGTCGGAATCAGATTCCTCGCCGTATCGCGGACTTCCACCGGTGCTGATAGTGTCTTTGTAGTTGTGCGGGGGGTCGTCTGAATCTGAAGTTGGCTGCTCAGGATGCATAGCCGGGAAGATATTTTGGGAAGGGAAGAACAGAGGCGCGCCGGCGTCAAGTTTGGAGGTTGAATCCGTCTTGGCCTTTGGAGTCGGGTTATTGGAAACTAGAAACTGGGCGGGTGTGCGGGGCGTCTCTGGCAGCTGAGATGACGCCTTGAGCGGAGTCTGTGGAGTTTTGGCTTCAGGTACTTGTGAATCGCCTAATCCTTCATGTCAGTACTTCCAAGAGAGTACCAAATCCACGCTTGCCATTGACAGAGAGCTCATTTTCGGGGCAAAAAGTATACAACTGTTGATACAGATTAACATGAGCTCCGGGCCAGAACCAGGCCACTTACCCAGTCATAAGCCTCTTCTATATCGACGCCATTGATAGCGCGCAGACAATCATTTACCCTTTCCTCAGAAAACCCTAACCTTCTGAGTATTCCGTAAGTGATAGCCAGACGAGCGGTGGCTTTGGCTTCCGTTCCTTCTAGTATCTTCTTCTCTATGGAGGAGATAGAGTTCCCGGRAAACTAATGGCTGACCGAACTCGGCTCGTACCTTCTTTAAAAGATGATTCCGCCAATGCCAGAATGTGGTCCCTGAGTAGGGGGTCCAATTCCAGTCGAGGCAGGGTCCGGGAGAAACTGCGATCCGTTTCTATGCCCTTACCAACGATCAGTAAATCAGTTGCTCCAAGAGGTTKGGGCATACTTTAACTGTTCTGCAACCCAGTGTTGGTGCCCGATGCGCATGCCGAAGTAATGTTGGGAACGCACCTCATGATTTCTTTCTCGGTCTTCTCCTGAAGACGATCGACTAGATCCTGCAGCGATTGTTCACCAGCCTTTTCAGGATCAAATTCATTGGCTTGCATAACACTTTGGCCCAGACGCGTATTTTCAGCTTTTTCATTATCTCCACTTACAACGCTGCCCTGCGGTGTATTCGTCAGTCGGTCATGTTCCGTCTCTTCAGCCTCCTCTGCTGGTGCAGCCTTCTTGGGAACAGATACCGTGGCGAAACCGCGAGCCACCGGCTTCATCTGCGTCTTCTTCTTTTTGGCCATTTTTCAAGCAGTGGCAGATTTAGTCCGGTAGTGTGCTGATGAGCGGTACGTCCGTTCCCGAAAYGTAATCAGGTTGATGCCGTTTCTTTGATCTCCAGGCAAAGGTCAAAGGTTCAATGTCGAATCTCGGGGACAGGGACTAATGTGAGTGCGTGAAACACGTATTGACGCGGCATAGTGATTTTCGGGTTAGATCTAAATTCATCTGTGATTAATCTTCGCAAGCGGCCCCGTTTTACCGCCGAAAAATATTGCCCCAAGTGGACATGAGTAGATTTGGAAACGTATCGTGTCTAGAAACGATCCGCGATAAATATCCATAGACAGGGCCTATTATACAAATTTACTATAGAGAGAAGATCTACAAGAGTACCCAACGGTGCTGAGCCCGTCAAGTGTTCATCAATTGGAAGCCATTTCGTCAACAGCTGCAGCTACAGCTGCTGCTGCATCCTTCTTTTTGTGCCCGRATTTACGACCGCGACCATTCCCGGCACCTGTTTTCCGCTTTCTGCCCTTCATACTCTGAACCACCATGGCACCAGAGTCATCATCGTTTTGTTCATTCGTGGTGATAGGGCCCGAATGTCCGAAGAAATCGTCGCCCTCTTCATTCCACAAATCACGGACGTTGCCATCCGCGGCTTTTCCATTAAGCTGGCTAGACGAAAGATTCTGGGTGGTGTGAGTGTCGAGATTGGCGAGCTGCTCGTCGTTCAACAGAAGTTGGACAATTTCGCTTGGTTTAGCCATATCTTGGAAGGTCTTATTACCAACGACAATATCTTGAACCTGTTCATGCGAATTAGGAACAAAGGCAAGGCATCAGTCATACACCCTTTGCTCACATCTTTTTTCACTCGGGCAAGCTGGACGATCCGTTCATCGATAGTCCCCTTTGTAATTAGCCGATATACTGTGACCTGTCGTGTTTGTCCGAGACGGTGTGCACGATCCATAGCCTGAGCGTCGTTGGAAGGATTCCAATCGTGGTCATAGAAAACAACAGTGTCAGCGGCTGTCAAGTTGATACCCAAGCCTCCGGCGCGTGTGCTAAGCAAGAAAACAAAGATATCCGATCTATGTGTGGCGCAATTAAACTTCGGCGATGTCTGACTAAAAGGGTCGTACCTTGTCTGCCAGTCGATGACCATATCTCGACGATCTTCCAACTTGGACGAGCCGTCCAAGCGCAAGTATTTGTATTGGCGATAAATTAGATATTCCTCCATCAAGTCCATCATTCTTGTCATCTGGAAATATACCAAAACACGATGGCCCCCTTCTTTCAACTCTTGCAGTAAAGAGTCAAGACAAGCCAGTTTTGCAGAGTCATAAATAAGGCGTTTCGCTTCTGGTACTTGCATCTTAGGTGCAGGTACCTGGTTTCGCGGTGATGTGCCCACTAGTCCAATTGGAGGAAGAGCAGGAACAAGGCCATGGTAAATCTTGCAAGCCTCCTCCGAATCGCGATAACGCAATGGTAGACCATAAAACGCAAAAGTCTCCAGCGGGCCTTCAAGTAGGCGTTCTTGTTGCTCTAAGAACGAGCGATCCGGGCAGTAGATTGAGACAGGTGGGGCAACTGCAGGTGGTATAAACCACTGCAGTGCTGCTCGGGACAAACATGTATCATTCCAACTTGAAAGGGCGATTTCGTTCAGGGGAGGTAAGTTCTCGGCCTTGGCTAAACAAAGTAGGGGTGGTTTGTCCAACACGCGAAGATTTCGTTTAGTATAAGCGGCAAAATCAGGATCTAGTGCATATGAAGCAATTTCGTTGAGCTGTGCTTCGTCCTCCACGGCTCGCAAGCCTCTTTTCATAAGGGGTGACGTATGAAGAGAGTGGGCTTCTCCTGGCGATAAGCCGAGAAAAGGCAGAAAAGAAAATGAGAAGACATCTGCTCGAAGGAGATATATCAGCATATGCACTTATGAGCTAGCCTCGTGGACTGACCTGGATCGTAGACTGCATCATGCATCCAATCTGCAGACCAGATGTTACAAAGCTTGGTGATCGCGCTAGTATGCAATTTTGACACTGATGTTTCGCATGGAACATCAAGAAAACCGCCATCCTGATAGAAGAGGTCCGGAACGGATACTTCAATGGGGTTTCGAACGGAGTAGGGAAGGTCCAAAAAATCCCCCTCTCTTGCCAAATTACCGGACTGGCCAAAACAGGAAAAAGACAGAGGAGCCACTACGTCCGCACGTTCAAATAGCTCGGGGTGGTTGCAAACTTTGCGGAATTGCATAACAAGATTCATGAGCGAACGAGCGGAGTCAGCATCGCCAATATTGGTCGCCTTTTCGAGTAGATCCGTGATAGAAACATTGGCGAGCAGCGCAGAATACAAAGCACGTTGTCGAGCGCTAAGATCAACATGGATATCCTTCTCGATCTACGAAATGGGTAAGCAGCTGGAGTCGGCAGACATAATTACTATGTTCACCTTTTCACTCAGCTCATTTTGCACATGGCGTTTGACGCGCCTCAGCATGAAGGGTTTGAGGATCATGTGGAGCCTTCGGAGTTGATGTTCATTGAGCTTGCTCCCCTTGTTCTCTGCAGCATTCTCAATGTCCTTGGAGAACCACTCGTTAAATTCATCGTGGGAGTCGAACAAGCTTGGCATAATAAAATGCAATAATGCCCAAAGTTCTAGGAACAGGTAAGTAACGTCGGTGGCAAAAAAAAAAGGCAGTCGTTCTGACCTTGCATGGAGTTCTGAATGGGTGTACCAGTCAAAAGCAGGCGATTCCTACAATGAAATCCAAGTAGAGTTCTCCACCGTACGCTAGAAGAGTTCTTGATATTCTGAGCCTCATCGAGGATCATGTACTGCCACTTGACTCGTTGAAAGTATTGCTGATCCTGAGTGACCTATCGTAGCGCAGTCAGTGGCTGAAACAGAATTGGAGAATCGGACGCACCAGCTGGTAGCTTGTGATCAATACATGGAACGGGGCATCTTCGTCATAACTGATCTCTTTCTTGCTCCAGAACTTGCGTAGTGTCATGCGATCCTTTACGTTTCCCCAATAAGGAAGAGCCTTTAATTTGGGTACAAAACGCGTGATCTCCTGTTGCCAGTTATGCAATGTGGAAGCAGGGGCAACGACAAGGAAGGGCCCCCAAATATCGTGAGCCTCGGCTAAGTAGGCGAGTAGCGAGATAGATTGCACAGTCTGTAATACGGGATCAGCGCCATACAGAAGGTGAGTTAAAAAAAAAAAAACGAAAAATACCTTCCCAAGACCCATTTCATCCGCAAGGATACCGTTGATCCCCTGTTCGTACAATGTTGCCAGCCAATTTAAGCCTTTCAGCTGATACTCCTTTAATTGCGCCATCAGCATCTTGGGTTGGCCGATTGTCAGGTTATTGCTTAGAGACGTCGGATTTTGGAAGTTAAGTTCGTCGGAGTCGACTACGCGAACAGGTGAGAGGGCGGTAGGATGCGGTATCGAGGCGGAAGACTCACGGTCCAAAGGAACAGATGAGGATCCCGATGCATCTTCATCTGTGTTATCCCTTACGTGCGCCTGACCCTTTGCAAGTTTCAGAGCTTCATTTGTTTTTCTTTCCAAAGCAGCTTGGGTGTCAAATTGCTGGGCTCGTTGTTTGGCAAGAGTTATTGCTTCCTGAGCATTGGCTCTGGCATGGCGGTGAAGATTCGTTTGGTCCTCTAAAAGCCCATCAATTAGAAGAAAGCTCGTATATCGAGGGGGCGCACCATCATCGAAGTTGATGTCTGGTAGTTGAGCCAAATCACCATCTGGTGCTTGTGCTCCGGCAGGGACTGGTATTTGTTCACCATCCCCTTCGATTTCCATGGCTGCGACACAGGTCAGGAATAAAGATTACGACCAGCATGGATACGCTTACTCTTCAATTTGCTGCCCACGAAATGACTATACAACTCCGTCTGGCTGATCAAAAATTCGAGTTTGCGGGCCTGTCTAGCAGCTTCGCGCTTCTCTTCCTCGATCTTCAAACGATCCATTGCCTCCTTTTGTTCGCGTTTTCGTACATCACGCTCTTCTTTCTCGTTCTTCTTCCATAGTACCTGCATCTCACGCATAAGGCGCTTGGCCTTTGTCTGGATATCTTTCTGGGCCTTGGGGTTCTTCATATACGGCTTACGAGCCTGTATCGAGGCAGTGCGGGCCGTACGCTCTAGCTGTGCTTGTCGAGCTTGGAATCCTAGCGTCATATAACGGTATACCTGAGTGGATCATTAAAATACTCCACTAGCGGGAGCAGTAGCATCGACTTACCTTAGCAACRTCACGTTTAGCAATGTTGGTCCACACTTTCCTTTGCGCTTCCTCCAGTGATTTTACGCGCTTCATCATAGAAGCATCATCGACTTTCTTGGCCTTTTTCAATGGCGGAATTAGCTCGTCCAGTTCATAGACAACCGAAGAAATGGTGGGCGCAGGGGAAGTAGGACGAGACATAGCAGGTGTGGCATCTCCAGCAGCAGAAGGAGGGTATGAAGCAAGTTCTGCTTCAAGTTCAGAAGCTAGACCGAGTTTCTTCTTGGGGGCAGCCCTTTTGCGTGCAGGTTTGGGTGTGGCTGACAGACTGTCCGGGCTGGGTTCTCGAGTTTGCTTCCCTTTGCCTTTGACTTTGAAACCCCCGACTTTGAGAGTTATAGTGGGTATGTCATTTACCAGTGCCTTCTCGATATCATCAGCAATACTTGCAGCGTCTTTATCAACCTTTCGCTTCTTGTGCGCAGGTGCGCTAGAGTCTCCCTTCCTCGGGATCTCCAGGTCACTCCCAGAATCTGATTCTGCGACAGGTCCTGTGCGTTTGACTGGGTCTCTGGCCTTGGTTTTACCCTTCCGCCTGGAGAGCGTTGTTAATGTCGATTCATCGAAGGGGCAGGCAGGGTCCTCAAATATGGACCGCTCAAGCTCAAGAGCAGCATCCTCAGCGTCTATGCGTCGTCTTCGCTCATCCCTGAGCCGGCCCTGTTCATCATGGTCACGACCGTTCTCCCGGGGCGACATACCCCCGTCTCCAGTAGGTGTGATGCAGATCTGGGGTAGCGGCGGGGAAGGTGGAGGTAGAGGAATGGTGGCGACCCGAGTGGCATAGTGATGCGACAAACGTTGCGCAGCCATACTGTTGCGTTCCTACATATATTGTGAGATGGGGAGAGAGAGGGATATGCACAAACGCACAATGACAGTCGTTTCAAACCATTCCTGGAACTGTAGTTGATGCCTTTTGGTTTGAAGCATGTACTCATCTAGCTCGGGTTTCCAGATATCCTCACAGTCCTCGAGGTCGGAAGAGACGAGATGGCGGCCTTCGTCAGCCAGTTGGTGTACGTCATAGTGGTTTGGGTTGGGATCAGTAGTGGGTGAACCGCCACGCAGCTGTTTTGCACGCTTGGAGCTTTTGCGCGGGGGTCCCTGGGATGTTAAAATTGGTCGGTAGGTATGGAGGTAAGGATGACGATTGGATGACTTACGCGTCGCGGGGCAACAGAGGAGTAGGATGAATCGTCGTTGGCATTTTTCCTGCGCTTCCGAGTGAGCGTCTCCGATTCTGGCTCGCGGAAGGGGGGTGGTGGACGGGGAGGATCCGGAGACATGTATCTGGAGCCTTGGTGGTCGTGATAGAGGGGGCTCCCGTGACTGACAGGAACCTGGTCGCGGGGCCATTCACCCGAGTACGAATCCCAATCACGGGCTGATGATTGGAACGGCCCTGGTTGGGGATGATAGTTTCGTGGTGAGCGAGAGGAGTCTGTATGGTAGAGGGGGGTGGTGCGATGGCGCGACGAGGGGGGCGGGTCGTGGTCTGAGACAGGGAGCGGGTGATCGTCGTCAAACGTCCGTTCGCCAGAAGACCTGGCCGATAAAGCGGAGTGGAGGATGCGGGGGTTCTGAACAGGGACGGGATCGTCGTTGAGGATACGACTGAGGGACATGGAGGAGGGAGTGGGCTAGAACAGAAGGAGCGGCGGGAGCAACCTGGTGGGATGCTGGGCGGGCCACGACAGCAGCGGGACAGGCGCCTCGACAAGAAGAGAACAGTGACTAAAATGGAAGGTGGGCTGGCGTTGAGTCTGGGAGGTGGACAGGGGTGGACGGGGAGGAGGCAGCGTGGGCAGAACGGAGGAGAAACTCGGCCAGGCAAGCTGATGTGGGTGACTCTTGGTCAGGGCTCTAAGTATGGACTCAATATCTCGGCAAGTATACATATGTGTATCTACGCCTCGTCAGGGTACAGCATCAACTCTGGCCGCACTTTGGCATCAAACTCCTCCGGCGTCAGGAATCCCAGTGCCACAGTCGCCTCCTTCAGCGTCGTCCCCTCTTTGTGGGCTTTCTTCGCACACTTGGCAACATCTAGCAAATTGCAGTTCAGTCTACTTCGCCGGCCCGGACCCCTTTGTTCCACTCACTGTCATAACCGAGGTGACTATTGAGAATAGTCGCCAACATCAGCGACTCGTTCAGCAACGACCTTATGCGTTTCTCGTTCGCCTCAATGCCAGCGACACAGTTCTTCGTAAACGACCGTGCGCCTGGTCACGGACTATCAGGATATTTCTCACATAAAATGCCAACTGTCACCTACCATCACTAATCAAACGGATGCTCTGTAGCACATTTTTAATGATCACAGGCTTAAACACATTGAGCTATATAAATAAATAAATAAATAAAACTCATCAGGCTGTCATTGGCACAGCATCCATTGCAAGCTTACCTCAAATTGTCCACTTGCACCAGCAACACTGACAGTCGTCTGGTTCCCCATCACCTGTGCAGCTATCATTGTCAATGCCTCGCATTGCGTAGGGTTGACTTTTCCAGGCATGATGCTACTACCAGGCTCATTCTCCGGTAGGCTCAGTTCACCTAGACCACACCGCGGTCCGGATGCTAAATATCGAATGTCGTTGGCAATCTTCATTAGCGAACATGCAATCACGTTCAAAGCCCCATGTGCCTCTACAAGAGCATCGTGAGCAGCCAATGCTTCAAACTAAAACAATAAATAAATGAGCCGTCGCGCAACACTTTGCGACAGTAATTGACCTTGTTTGGGGCAGTCCCGAATTCCAGACCAGTGAGTTCGGTGACCGCTGCAGCGAATTTGACATCGAACCCCTTTTTAGTATTGAGACCCTGTGGCGCTAAGTCATTCAACAAATATTCATGCTCCCATGAAAAACCTGAACGAACCGTCCCAACTGCAGTTCCCCCTTGAGCCAAAAGGCTCAACCTAGGTAGAACATCTCTCACACGGTCAATGCCGTTCGAGATCTGCTGAACATATCCACTGAACTCTTGTCCAAGAGTTAAAGGTGTGGCATCCTGTTATTGGGTGAGGCCATGCCTTATCGACATAGCCGATCATATCGTACCTGCAGGTGAGTACGGCCAATTTTGATGATCTTGTCAAAGACTTTAGCTTTCGCATCCAGAGCGCCCCGTAGCTCTGTGAGGGCAGGTATCAGAGAGAAATGAAGCTCTGTGACTGCAGCAATGTGCATTGCCGTCGGGAACCTGAGAAACTAAGTGAACAGACATTTCGATAAGTTTTTCTTTGTCAAATCGAACGCACGTATCATTGCTGCTCTGGCTCTTATTAACATGATCGTTGGGATGCACCGGCTTCTTGGAACCGAGCTCGCCACCAAGGATCTCAATGGCACGGTTCGAGATAACCTTGAATGTAGTCAGCCCAGTCGCTGGTGAATTTCCCAAATGAACGAACTCGCCTCGTTAGCATTCATATTGCTCTGAGTCCCACTACCGGTTTGGAAAACTACCAGAGGGAAGTGGTCGGCCAGCTTCCCGGAGATGACCTAAATTAGTAGACAGTCAGCAAATGACCTCTCCGGGCACGGCGGATACTCTCACATCATCAGCGGCCTTCTGAATGGCTTCTCCAACCCTGGAGTCCATCCCATACTCGATGTTCACGATAGCAGCAGCTTTCTTGATGGTACCAAAGGCTTTAATGAGAGGCAATGGTAATCGCTCAGCTGGTCCACCTATGTCGAAATTCTGGAGGGACCTATTTGAAGGCCAATTACGATACCTGTGTATTCAGCACATGGATCTGACCCCTACCTTTGCGTCTGAGCACCCCAATAACGATCAGCTGGAACCTGAAGATCTCCGAATGTGTCTTGTTCTACACGATAGTTCTGCGAGGACTGTCCAACACCACTAAGGGGCGCACCACGTTTCCGGGAATATGGCCACCTACCATGAGAGTAGCAGAAAACGAAAGTAGCCTTGGATTTGGTACTCCGCGTCTAGAAGCATAAAGCAGCTGAATCCAGTCAATATCACGTGGGTGAAGGCGGAGGACCTGTGATTCTCACTCGAGAGGGAAGTCGAAGAGTGGTGGTCGTGTACATTGGATATACCAGAAGATGTGTGACAGGACAGAAGCAGGGACGCGAGGGTCAAGTAGAGACAGGTTAAGCAGAGAGACGGTCAATCACAACCAGCTCATCCCTCAAACGGCATTTGCCGTCCGAATTCCCCCGTTGAATAAGAGGGCGATTGCAAGTCCTCAAGTTTCAAGCTTCAAATTTCAATCAACTGATTAATTTGTTCGTTCTGTGGCCACATACAAGAAGATTACTCGAATGAAAAGGTTAATATCCCCCACATAAATGTAAGGGCCCTTGGCTGTGGGCCGTGTGCCTGGGACCATCATAAACCACGCCAATGATATTCGCGCACTTGTTGGAATGACATACCCATTCATCTGCCAGCAAGCATTTGAAAGCCGACGCCGAAAATCACGTGTCAACCGGATATCCGGTCCCGTTCAGTGGTGGAGATAGAGACCACAGTCTTTCTTTACGCCCGACACCCACCACCACAACGCGTACAATGACCAGTATCGTTTCACAAGCCGTCTTCCACCCTACTGTCTCCAAAAGCCTGAAGTATGGGAGTACGACGTTGGGTCGGGATAAGGTGACAATGATCCAGATTACTCCGTCAACCCCCTCTTATATGCCATTAGGCCTACCGGGCTATTCAATACTTCGCAAGATTCTACGCGTGGTATCTCCTCAGAAAGGATAACAAGGACGAAGCTGCTCGCTGGGCCGGTCTCAAAACACATCTTGGTACTGCTAGAAAGTGTGAGTAGGTCCCCATTGTAGGGGACTCATATTAACATGCATCGGCATTAGTAATGCGTCTCGGCAAGCCTATGGAACATCTACAGGCTGCGCTGAAGGCGGCCCTGACCTCTGAACCATTTGCGGAAAGCATCATAGCCGTTGCACGACAAATCAGCTACTTTGGGTACCTCAGCTATGATATGTTAGTTTGGGTAAGTCACTGCCCAATTTCCGAAACAACACATCCCTAACAAATACACCCAAACCATCAGGCCAGCACCATCAAGTTCATTAGACTGAACTCAGAGGCTGCGCAGAGAACCGCTAAGAGATCTTTCCAGCTCTGGTTTGCCGGCATCGTCTTCAGTATCATTAACGGTAGCTTGAAGGCAAGTCTTTTTGATCGCGAAATCTATGACGTTCATATTGACAATAGACAGATAGCGAGGCTCAACAAGGAAGAGCGAAGGCTACAAGGATCGTCGCCCTGGGTTGAGAAAGACTTGGGCGAGGAAGCTGCTCGTGAGACCAGACTGAGCGCAGTGGCAACGCAAGTTATTTTGAATCACTCCCTGCTATACAGCGCTTAATGCCACATAGTGCTCGCGCGGCTGCTCGGAAACAATTCATTATCGACCTGTGTGATGTTTGGATACCCGCCACTGGCGCTGGTATTTTGAACATCAACGAGGGTGCCTTGGGTATTTTAGGGTATGCCCTAATTGCTCGGTTAGCCAGGCAGTGTTGTTGACCTATTTGCAGCTTGGTATCGTCTCTCTTGGGTGCCAAAGCCCAGTGGCTTAACGTAAACGGCAAGAAATGAGTAGTCATATATGTTGGGGGCTTGCGTCTCAACTAGGAGAATGATTAGTTCACTTGATAGTATTCTTGGTGCTATTGTATCATTATGTTGCGTCGCAGAGTACATAGGTTTGAAAACATACAAGTGACATATTGGACCAAGTGCACATGGTGTAAGAGCGGAGGGGGGCAACCATGATAGCAAGGAATCATGAGAGGCTAGTCGACCCGGCTTCCCGTTGACTCTGTTGCTCAGCTCGCTGTTGGTTCCGTAGACGCATGTATTCTTTGCGAACTTTCTCCATGGGTTCTGTGCCAGTGCTTTAAGAGAGTTTAGCCCAATAGTTTAACACGCTAGAGGCCCCTACTCACAATTGAATCATACAATCCTGCACCACCTTCAACTTGTCTTTACATGCCCATGCCACCGATACCGTACGACCCGAGGCACACTCAGCAAAATCTTTGCCTTGAATGGGCATTGAGGGTGTAAAGATTCAGGGAAAGCGTACCTTTGACGACCGAATCGCATTCCTTCAAAGCGCGCGCCTTGGTGGTCTTCAGCAGGGTTTCTTCTTCACGTCGGGACAGTGCGTTCATCGAACAGGCAAGAGAGAGAGTATTTGTTTCCAGAGACAACGCCAAATAGTATAGGCCAATTGCAAATAGTCGACCCTTGCATGACCCGAGTATGTCATTGCCGATCCACAACACTTACTCCTTCTTGGCCACTTCAAGTTTCGCTGGGGATGTTGACTTCGCTGCGGTTGTTACAGAGGAGCGTTCCTCGTGTCTCCCGTCCGCTCGCAACAGCAGCCTCGCCCTCCGCTCTGGGCCAACCGTCGAAATTCAGCCAGGAGCTTGCCAATGGACCGGGTTTGACCGATTTCATTGCAGGTGAATCGTCTGAACGTGTATTGCTCGGGAACACCAAAGGGTGCGTTCAGCGAAATCCTACTGCGCACGTCTTCATATTTTTTCTGTAGACCCAGACTTCCATCCTACCTAAAGACATCCATCCCATCCGGAGGCGCCTATGCAAAAATCAAGAAAGACCTTCGTGGCCTGAAATTGCATACTGTGTGCGAAGAGGCTAGATGCCCTAACATTGGTGATTGTTGGGGTGGCAATCCAAATGCGACGGAAGCAGAAAATCGCAGCAAAGCGACGGCCACTATCATGGTAGGACCTTTGACGTGCGGCCATGTTCCGGTGCTAAATCTACTCCAGTTAATGGGTGATACTTGCACTCGAGGGTGTCGTTTCTGTGCTGTTAAGACCTCCCGGACGCCCCCTCCCCTAGACCCTCATGAGCCAGAGAATACCGCTGAGGCTATCAGTCGGTGGGGTTTGGGATATATTGTTTTGACAAGTGTCGACAGGGATGGTATGAAAAACTTCCGACTCATTTCTGTTTTACTCATTCATACTGGCAGACCTTATTGACGGTGGAGCACACCATTTTGCAGAGACGATTCATAAAATCAAACAGAAGTAAATAACAGCTTCCTGTGCTTTTTAATTCGATACCTAACTAACTTTTACAGAGCACCCCACATTCTTGTAGAAGCCTTAACTGGTGACTTTGCGGGTAATCTTGAACACGTATCGCTGGTGGCCAAATCAGGTCTCGATGTATATGCACACAACATTGAAACGGTTGAGGAGCTTACGCCGTATGTTCGCGACCGCCGGGCCACATTCCGCCAGAGCCTTAGTGTGCTTCAGCATGCTAAAAGAGAAGGCGCTCGTGTGACCAAAACCAGCATCATGCTTGGTGTAGGTGAAACAGAGGACCAGGTTTTGGCTGCCTTGAAAGGTATGCGAGCTTGAGCTCTCAAACGTGGATCTCATAGCCTCTGGTTAGAACTACGCAAAGTCAACGTCGACGTTGTGACATTCGGGCAGTATATGCGTCCTACGAAACGGCACATGAAAGTCGATCGTTATGTTGAGCCAGCCGAGTTTGACAGATGGAAAGAGGTGGCGGATGGTATGGGTTTCTTATATGTCGCGAGTGGGCCCCTGGTAAGGAGCAGCTACAAGGCAAGTCATTATTTTTACCTCTGCTGGACATTATCTCATCTCAAATCAGGCTGGTGAATACTTCATTGAGAATGTTCTTCGTGGGAAGGCTACCGAGCGACAGGCAAAGCGCCTCATAGCCACAGAGCGCATCGAAGTAAACACTGCACTAGCCTCATGACTGGCTTTGCTATAGACTACGTCGATACTTCGATCCGCCGTATAATACACCGTCGTACTAATGCAGTTACTTAGCTTAACAGTGGCTTTTTCTCATAACTTATGACTTTGTATAACAGGCAGTCAGGCAGCAGATATCGGTCAGGGCTTGGGGCAGTCAGCCAGATTTGCGTCAACAGGCCGGGCGTAGCCAACACATATCGGCGTCAGGCAGCACGCAGAGCAGACAATGGCTGGAGGTTGGATAGTTTGTTGGGGGTGGATGAGGACGGTTTGTTGATTATCGGGCAAGCCACTCACTGCACACTTGTTGAAAATCGATCAGAAATCAGTCAGCTCGGTAGTAATCGGTCTGAGGTGCTTATCTCAGATTTCCCTCGGAACGGCGAAGCTGCCTGATGTTTATTGAGCCAATGGAGTCGGGGATTGGCGCACCTACGCCGCTATGACTGGGTAACTACGGGTGCGGGAAAGCGCTGCTTATACAAAGGGGACCATCCGGGGGGGTGTTAAACAGTTGGTTGAGTTCGTGAGAACCTACATCCGCTTAAGGAGTCTGCCAGGCATCGAATCTTATATTTCGGCACGACTCATATTTTTGGTCGGAGTCTAAATTCCGACAAAATGTGTACAAACTCTATTCACCTAGATCAACAAAGATCATCGCTTCGTTCTCACTCCCTCCAACATGGCCCCTCCAGTGATCACAATACACAACGCGGGCGCCCCAGCGGTACCACCACCCAACGTGGATAATCCGGCGGAACCAACACAGAACGAGGGTACTCCGGCGGTACCAGCACCCAACATGGGTACTGCGGGGGTACCACCACAAAACATGAGTGCTCCGGTGGCACCACCACAACACATGAGCACTGCAGCGACAATAATGCACAAAATGAACACTGTAGTGATTCCAATACAGCAGGATGCTGTTGGCGGCATTTACGCCATAATCATTCAGGTGAATCTCATATACCGCGGTAAGGCGCAACCGACTGACTTTGTTGGTCCCCAGATTCTAGGAAGAACTGGTTCCCGTGGTAATGTCACCCAATGTAAAGTTGAGATTGCGGGCGAACAACGGACAATCACTCGTAACGTGTTGGGGCCTGCGGACGAGGGCGATGGACTTAGGCTGATGGAGAGTGAACGTGAAGCTCGGTGCGTTGATCCTGATGAGGCTCGCAGCGTAAATGTCTCACTCATCTGCACGACCACAGCCGCCTCCGGTAGACGAGTCACAGAAATATTTGAGCTATCCATTCACGCTGTCCTCGCTCTACCCTATAATGTACTTGTCCTAGATCAGAACGAAGGAAAGGCATTTGTTTGGCATCCTGACCTACTTAGTAGGCCGAAACGCCGAGTGTTAGATGTAGACCCGACATCACGTGGGGGTCCTAAGTCGGTGAAATGCTGGTTTTATCGTTATCGTTCATCACGCCATGGACAGGGATTCCTCCTATGCCTACGTAACTTTGCTCACTAAACCTGCCTACTTACCTGGTATTCTCGTGCTGGACCACGGCCTACGTTCAACCGGCTCCAGGTATCCCCTTGTTGTGATGGTCACTCCTGGACTCTCGAAAGAGGCAAGAGATGTGCTTCGAAAGCGGAACATTCGCATGAGAGACGTCGATCCCCTGCGACCTGCTTCTGCCAGCCTCGCTTCGGCTCCGCACAGCCATGACGAAAGATTTGCAGACACCTGGACAAAACTCAGGTATTGATTCCATTCCTGTCATCTGAGTATGGAGACTTGTGCTAACTTGGTAAATCACGCAGAGTTTTCCAGCTCTTCGAATTTCGCGTGAGATTCCGTCTGCCGATCAGCTCCAAGCCCTGCATATTTACTGACGTCCCCAGCGGGTCGTGCTGTTGGATTGTGACATGATCATCAAGCGGAACATGGACGACCTTTTCCAGCTCGACCTGGAAGATGATCAGATTGCCGCCACTTACGTTTGCGCATGTAATCCCCGAAAATTCAAGCACTATCCTGCAGACTGGTAATTTGATCTCCGTATGGGATGCACTTGAGGGTGACTTATGCCCTCCCCCAGGAAACCGGAGAATTGCGCTTATTCCGCATACTCTCGTATTAGCGCCTTACCCCCTCATGGAACAAAGGATGCGCCTCGCCCTCACACTCAACTCAATTCAGGAACGGTCGTTCTCAATCCTTCGAAGAAGCTTTCCGATGCACTCGTTGACTTTTTCTCCACGAATGACAAGGTCTTGACATATTCGTTCCCAGACCAAGACCTACTCTCCGCTTATTTTGATCGGAGATGGAAGCTTATACCGTGGTACTATAACGCACTGCGCACGTTGCGATATGTCCACCCGGATCTATGGGATGACGAACAGGTGCGATGTGTGCATTACATCCTATCCGATAAACCATGGCAGTCCAGGCGGACACCAGACGAGCATGTCGAGCACTTTGGGCTCCTCAACGATTGGTGGTGGCAACAGTTCGATGAGATGGCTCGCACCATGGAGTCCATGGACCCGGAAGGGTGGAAACTGCTCCTGAGATATGTCGATGTTTCGATGTGAATACTTTGTAACCCCGATTTCCCAGTCGGGTATGATAGTTTGTACCCCGAATTCCCAATCCCCGTTAATTCTCAGTGCCACCTTTCGAAACATGGAAGGGATATGGGTAACGCGCTCTAGAACAGATCGAAAGAATTTAACTCCGTGTGATCGAAAACACACTTACTTCTTGTACATATTCCAGGTGGCCTCTCAGGGCTGCGCAATGCCTGTAGAATCCCCTTCACTCCAGCTCTGCCATACACGATGAGCGCCGGTAGCCACATAGGGAATCATTCTTCCGCCGACACTTGACCCACARCTAAGCTACAGAGGCATCGAAATCAGATCGTTCGTGCCCAGACAATTTTATGGAAAACCATGTCACCCGTCGCCGCTCTGCCCGCATAGCTTTTCTAGTTAATCAATACCCCCGTTCGCCAGTTACCGAATCGCCGAAGATGAACTTTGTTGCGATCCCTAGTGTATTTTAGGTAGCCAATCCCTGTTTGCGCCTTTTGTGAATTCAGATCTACTCAAGTCCCATCGGCCGGGCGGTTCTCGCGCAGTCCTTCCACAAATACACTCTAAGTCTGTCTGTACTCTGGGTATCTTATCGATGCGAGATAACGGCGCCAAGCACGCCAGTTCCAAACATCTTTTCCCGGTACATATCGGAGGTTCTGGTATGTAGGATGTCGGAAGATGGCCCATATTCATGAGTCATCAAGCCCATTATACACGATGGTATCAAAGTAGAAGCCACTCAATGCCAAGCAGCTTTATAATATTCCAACAATGTTTACATACTTAGCGGAGGCAATAATGAGCGCTTCTATTCTTCCCAGGTCACCCCAGCAGCATTCGGTCCTCATCCTGTCCACCTTCAACCCACTCCAGGACCGGCACATCCTCTAACATCAAGAAAAATATGTCCTCCCGACGCGCGTATGTTACCTTACTCACACAACCGACCTACCTTCCGGGATTATTGGTGTTGGATTATGGTCTTCGGGCCGTAAAGTCCAAGTATCCTCTGGTTGCAATGGTCACGCCAAGCCTGCCGAGAGAATGCAGAGATGTCCTCCACAAACGAGGTATAAGGACAAGGGAGGTTGAACCTCTGCATCCTGAGGCCAGCAGGTACACTCTCAATCCACAAGATGCAAGGTTTGCCGACATCTGGGCAAAATTAAGGTGAGCAGAGACTTGACACCGACCGCCTATCTGTACTCATGTCGGATCTGAAGATGTTTCGAGCTGGTTGAATTTGATGTAAGGCAGTCGTCTACGTTGGGCTTGCATGGGGATTGATAGGTCGGCAGGTTGTGGTTTTGTTGGACTCCGACATGGTTATCAAGAAAAACATGGATGACTTGTTCGAGATCGATCTGCCTGCTGGCCAGATAGCGGCAGCCCATGTTTGTGCCTGCAATCCCCGCAAACTCAAGCACTATCCCGCAGATTGGTACTTACCAACCAACGAATATCGAGCTGAAAATTTATTATTTTGTGTGTAGGATCCCAGATAACTGTGCGCACACCGTTGTGTCCCATCCAAAAGCCCCCCCGCCACAAGTCACCTCCCAGTCACCCCGCCCACATAACCAGTTCAACTCCGGAACCGTCGTCCTAAGACCCTCCAGGAAGCTGTCTGAAGAGATCTTGCACTACTTTTACACAACAGACAAGTTAGCTGAATTTACGTTTTGCGATCAAGATCTGCTCAACGCTTTTTTCATTGGGCGTTGGAAGCCCCTCCCATGGTACTACAATGCGCTGAAGACCCTGCGCAACGCTCACCGGCAGTTATGGGACGACAACGAAGTCAGGTGCTTGCACTATATTCTGGCTGACAAACCATGGAAGGCGAGAGTGTCCTCGCCAGAAACAGCTCAGCAATTCGGTGTCGTGAATAGTTGGTGGTGGGCTCATTTTGATAAATTGGGTGAAGAGTTGCAAAGAGACGACCCTCAAGGTTGGAGGTTGGTTTTGAGACACATTCAAAACTAACGGGTGTGGGCGAGTGCCGAGCGGGCGAGTACAATTTTCATTCCGAGTATGTTTATCTATTATGCGCGCCACGCGACGTGCACTTGGTCCGTCCTAAACCTAAAGTTTGTGTTAGMTGATAAACCGAGCATAGACACTTGGATACCTTTGTGTACAAGAACTTTTTGACAGTGGAGTCGTCTGCCCCATGCGATATGCCAAGAGACCGGCTTGTGCGATCATGATCCCATTATCGATACAAAATCTAGCGATCGCCACTTGAGTATAGCATCAGTTTCGATGGTTTTCAGGGGGGCGCACATACCTCTCATCCGTCGCAAAAATGCGGCCACCCCTTTCCTTTGCCATGATCCCCATCATCTCTTGTAGCCTCTCGTTGCCTGTATAGCATTTTACTACACGGAAAGGAAAGGGACCAGTGACAGCCTACTGACAGCCAACCCCACCGACGATCAGAACCTCCTTGCTTCCGATATGAGCCATAGCTCGCTCAGTGATTTCGACAAGCATGGCGAACACCGTCTCTTGCAGGGAGAAACACAGGTCGGCAGGAGTGATAATATCCGCATCAGACGGGTCCCGCCGTCCATCTGGACGGTACCTTTTGTCGAAAACGTACGCCTCTGCCGAGGTCAGAATCCCAGAAAGACTGATATCCATGCCCTTCGTAGTGTAGGGTAAGGATACCAACCTTTCTCCCCTTTCATGATCATTCGCCTCAGTTGTGCCTTGACATTTACCAAAACCAAAACAAGAACACTACTACCCACTTTTTTGCTTCTTGTTCAATGTTATACCCAGGACTTGGGTCATTGCTGAGATTGATGACCCGTGCAAATCGATCCAGACAGTTTCCGACCGCGATATCCAGTGTTTCGCCAAAGATGCGATAACATTGGCGAGAATATGCAATGACTTGCGTGTTCCCGCCCGACACATATAAGACGACAGGGTTATTTGCGCCAGTGATTTCGCGTCCCATTTCAATATCTGTGGTGTATCAATCACCCGAGACTACGAGCAGACCAAACCAACGCTTACGTCCAACGCAATGATTTACACCCACCAACGGCTTGCCATAGAGAAGTGACAGAGTTCGGGCAACCAGGGCGACRGATTGGAGAGGTGCACCCATCCCGGGGCCTGTTTCACCACGTTAATAAGTCTTAGTGGATATYTTTGAGCACCGACCTTTGGTGAAACAAACGCAATCAATGTCGTGGATAGATACCTTGGCCTCTGCCAGGGAATCATTGATCACTTTGAGTATCCATTCACGGTGATGGAGAGCCGTATCGCGGGGCTGGAAGCCTTCTCCTGGCGGAGTAATGTATGTGTGTCTAATGTTGGATAGCACAGACGCAGAGCCATCTTCCGCGTGCTTTATGACTCCAGCTCCGAGCTTGTTTGCAGATCCCTCCAGGCCGAGAGCGAGATAGGGTCTTTCTAAGGTGGGGTATAAATTACTGAAAATCCACATAAAACTTGGTGAAAAACCTGGATTCTTCAGTGGTGTCTGCCGGCGCGGTCTTCCTGGCATAATGAGTGTGGATGTAAGGGTTCTTTCTCAAAACGGATAGCCCGTCCAAGAGTGGACCACCCCAGATGTACCGCCACAGTTGATCAAGCATTAAAAAAAATCCATCGTAGGATACACAGAAATTGTAAAATACAGCAGGTATCRAGAACCAGAGCGGCGAATGTCAATATGCGTAATACAGCAAAATAAKTTAACTTGGGGGGTCAAAGAGAGTCTGTGAATAGGTATAATAAGGAGTCAAGTGCAGCAGGAGGAGGATCATGGCGAGAAACGAATCATAACAAGCAGTGTGAGCTTTGTGAATGGAGGGAAAGTTTATTGGGTCAGCCGTTTACTATATCGTCTATTTCTCTGCGGAGGGGCATTGCTGCTTTCATGGTCATCGTCAACCTTGCGTTTAGCGAGTCGGTCTTGCCCGGCATTGTGTTGGGCCCGGAACGCGAGAAGCCCAGCATACAGCTCCTTGTCAAAATCCACGCTCTGAAGCTGTATGCAAGGAACCGAAAGTTCCCCAGAGTTGTATGCTGCGAGAATTTCCTCTTTTGTCCGTGGGTCCTTGTTCTTCTCCTTGGTAGCATCAACATAGCCGGCCTTGGTCTACAGACCCCTGGTCAGCCAAGTAGGAACGCAAGCATCATTGAACTCACGGATGCATGGAGGGTCTGCCATTCGTCGATGCTTAAAGGGTCTGCCCTGCTGACTTTGTAGACACCCAGGTACCGAAAATAGCGTGGCTCCCCATGGTTGCGCTTAACAAGCCCAACAAATAAATTCCGGAGCTGGGGCGATGTATATGTATGCCTTTCTCTGCCAAGTCCTACAAACATAAAGCCGTGTTGCCCAGGAGTCGAGGGACACCAGGGATTATGGTCCAATCGTGGACATAAATGTTCTTCAACAGTTCGTCCCTTGGCCGATTCGACACCGCTGTGTGATATCATAATGGTCTATCAGCATAGGATTGCCTGGACTCGCCGTCCGACGTACCGTGCAACCAGTGATTGGATACTGTTTGCTATGGCGGCACTCGTGAGACCGCGCGTAAATTTGTTTTCCTCCTCATTGATTTTGTCATCAAGCACAATATTTGGCAGCAAGGACAGTGTTTCCAAGCGACGGGGGGTAACCGGGGTCAGTGGTTTATTCAGCTCCGCAACGATTGTGTCGTCGTTGAATAAAGACTCATTATCACGCTTCTGCTCTTCTTTGGTAACTGGCTTAGCCGTGATACCTGAGGTTTCAGGTGAGGACACCCTGAAAACACGCTTGGCTGTCTGTGGACTGGAGGACTCGTGTTGTTGTGGTGCTTCAGAAATTCCGACGACATTTCGCGCCTGGGTTTCGACAGTTAGAGATAAGATGGGCAAGGTCCAGCCGACAGACCGCTCACAATTCGGGACAACGAGGCTATTGTAGCCAAGAGGTTCTTATTGCTCTCCTTGGTGCGCTGGAGGGCGTCGCGAGCAACGGTTAGCTCGTCACGGAGACTTGTATTATTGGATTCAAGGTTACGGGTAAAGGATTGAAGCTCTTGGATCTAGTTTTGATGAGGTAATGTGGTTAATTCCAGAGACAATGCAATTTACCTGCGTCTCCAAGGAAGACATCCTCTTACGAAGCTTTCCAACTTGCTGAGGTTGGTTGTGTGTTCCCACCTAACATACGGTCGGATCTTGTGGGAGGTATTAAAAAAAAAAAGGAGGGATAGAGACTCACGTCTCGGTCTTCCATTTCGGCTTTAGCCTTTTCCGATTGTTGGAGTCTTATGGTGAGATCAAAGACCTGTAAATACTCAGGATCGTCGCTTTCGTCCGCGGGGGTAGATGGCATACCCTGTTAGTCATCGTTTCCTTCTCAAAACGCAGCCGTGAAAGTTCTGAGATACATTCGGAGTGTTGCGCGTGGCTCATTTGTATTTGGGATTGCAGTTGATTTCGCTCCCGCTTGAGGCTCTCAACCTCCTGTTCGAGTGATGTTTGGCGAGCATTCGCGGAATGCAACTATATACTCGTGAAAAATCATTTAGTAAACGCAAGTCGGGAGACCCGGATGAATGTTTCCGACATTCGCACCTCCTCTTTGAGCTTCTGATATTCCGACCGAGCTTTCTCCAGCCTGTCCCCGGCTTCCTGAAGCCTGAGGACTTTCTCAGGAGAGTGCTTCGGTATTGGAGGGAGCTCTTGTTCGGTAGGTTTCTCGGGTTCCTTGTCTTGCTCATTTGTTATTTCGACTTGGTTTTCGCTTCGCTTCAAGGAGGGGGGCGTGCGCGATCGGGTTCAACATAAAGGCTGCCGAATAAGCAAAGCCACACACACCTCTCGCCCGAACTCGTCGAGGCGTCGCTTGAGGTCGACGACTTGCTGAGACGCGTCGGCCCATTTCTTGAGGACGGACGCGAAGAACTCGTCGTCCATACCTGGGCAAATGTTGGGTTGCGTAGGAAAGGCACACAACCAACAAGGGGCTTGGAGATACGCGCCCAAGGGGCGAGGGCACTCCCTATGTCACATGATGGCGATATATTCAGCCCAGGGCGCAACCGTTATCCCGCGCCCCCTTGGCCCTGAAAATTCCCACTCTTAACCTAAGAAAGCAAATGAAGTGTTGTATTATGCATTAAAGTCTAACAAAGAAAGGTGTCCCAGCATACTGGTTATGAAACTCTAGACCAAAACACTTTAGAGCATAAAAGTCAGGGGGTTTTCGAGGTAGCCCTTGAAAGCTGCCAGCCATCTGGCGCCAACAGCACCATCGACGACTCGGTGGTCTGAGCTCAAGGTGACTTTCATGGTTTGTACAGTCTTGAATCCACGCTCTTCCTCGGGTGCGGGAACCAAAGTGGCTTGTGTTGAACCAACTGCGAGGATACACGACTGGGGTGGATTGATGATGGCAGTAAAATGACTGACATCATACATTCCAAGATTGGAGATGGTGAAAGTGCCGCCCTACAAGGGAGAATATTAATGAGTTAACGCCGCGGCCTAGGTTTCGKGGARTCTGGTTACCTGGTATTCTGAAGGCGCCAGTTTACCGTCACGGGCTTTCTTGGCGAGAGCCTTTGTTTCAGCCGAGATGGTCGCAAGACCCTTGGACCCAACGTCCCTTACAATAGGGGTGATAAGGCCAGTGGGCGTAGCCACGGCAACACAGACGTCTGCTTTCTTATACCTGGTTCGAGTGTGGGTGGAGTGCACGACAATCGGAAGGAGCTGTGCTTACTGCCTAATGACTTCGCCAAGCCATGCCGAATTAGCTTCTGGAACATCTGAGAGAGCGCAAGAGACAGCCTTGACAATGAAGTCGTTGACGCTAAGCTTGGCGGCTTTGTCTTTTTCTGTCAGAGTCTTGTTGAAGACTTCCCTCAATTTGAGAACCTTGCCCATGTCGATATCAACAGTGAGGTAGTAGTGAGGAACCTCTTGCTTGGATTGTGTCAACCGAGTGCCAATTGTGCGGCGCATGTTGGAAACCGGAATGTCGGTGTAGTCTGCGGGTAGAACAGCAGCAGGGGGTTGAGCAGCAGTTGAGGTGCTGGTCGCAGCAGCAGCGGGCTTGAAGTTTTCAACGTCTTCACGTATGATGCGACCACCGGGCCCTGAACCCTTGACTTGTGCCAAGGGAATGCCACGCTCAAGAGCGATTTTCTTTGCAATTGGGCTGGCAAAGATGCGGTCACCAGCAGGAAGGTCTGCTTTAGTCTCCGACGCAGGTTTCGACTCTGGAGCAGGAGTGGGTGTTGTTTCCTCCCGCTTTTCGGGTTCGGGTTGGTTTTGTTCTTTTGGAGGAGCTTGCTTGGAAGCCTGTTCGGCAAGGGCTGCAGCACCGGAGATGTCGTCGCCTTCTTCGCCGACAATGGCAATGGCGGAACCGACCTGGACGTTCTTGGAGCCGTCGGGGGCCTGCACAAGAGCATCAGGACGTGGCCACCCAACAAGGAATTAGCGGCGACTCACGATGATTTTGGCGAGGATACCATCATCCTGTGCTTCTACGTCAATTGTTGCCTTGTCAGTTTCCTATGTATGGAGCCAGATAAGCACTTGACAAAGTTTAAATAAAGGGAACATGCAATTTCGAGTAAAACGTCTCCTGTGGCAAAGGTTTCGCCCTCCTTTTTCTTCCACGACGCAATGCCACCCTCGGTCATGGTTGGGCTCATGGCTGGCATGTTGAAGTGGGAAAGTGCATTCCGTCGCGTGGAAACATGGAAGCCTGGAAAGTTGTGAGAAACACGGAGGAGGTGGGAGAGGGGGGATACTTACGACGAGCCACAATGCGAGCAAGGTGAGATGCCATGGCTAGAGAGACCTGCCAGCGGGAGAGAGGGTAGGAAGGGGACGGAGGGGAGAGAACCGCGTAAAGCCAGGCGTCAGCTTTTGATTTTTACCCCCTTTACGCGAGTCCGGATGCACAACAGAGACAAACATGCCTCTGCTTCTACCTGGCCAGCCCATCCCAATTCCAAGAGGCCCAGCACCCAAGCTGGGTCCTGGGACATACGAGAGGGCCAACCAGGTCCGCACAAGCATCTTGGGAACACCACGGCTCGAGGGCTCGGTTTGTATTTCTCGCAATGGCTCAGTCCCAAAAAAAAAAAAAAAACAAAAAGTTAAGATGACGATGTAGACACTCTCTGTACCCCGCACCCGTCCCCATCCCCCGTCTGCAAACTCGGTGGTGCTGGGAGCGGTCACACGGCTGTCACCGCTTCAGGCGGTGATCTCAATAAGTGTGGTTGACGGCGTTCCCCTCCCTGCCGGGGAGGAGTTCACGGGCGTGATACGCACACAGGATGTGCGGGCGACAGAAAAGGATCGGGTGAAGATTAGCGACTGCTTCAGGGGCGGCGATGTTGTTCGGGGTGTTGTGGTAAGGTGTTTGCAGTTTTGTTTGGTGCCCGGGTGATGATGATAGGAGGATGCGCAGATATCGCTTGGAGACGCGCGGAGCTATTTTATCACGACTGCACGCAACGACCTGGGGGTGATTTTTGCGACCAGCGATGCGGGTGAGTGGGATTGATAGATGGTGTGTGTGTGTGCTGTGCTTATATTTTATTTGTCAGGAGCGACTCTGGAGCCCGTGTCGTGGCAGGAGATGCGGTGTCCCAAAACCGGGCGGATTGAGAAGCGCAAGTGCGCAAAGCCAGAAGGCCTGTAGAGATATAAATAAATATATGTACACTGCTAGGACAACAGGACAGAGCCAAATAAGGAAATACCAACTCCCCCTCGACCCCCCATCCGTGCTTGCTGCCCTCCGCTGACTGCTGCCTCAATGACGGCCGTACTCGCTGCCACAGATGCCCTCCGCAAGGACAGGCATCTGTCTCTCGACGACAGCCAGTTCGAGTATGTCTCCTGCATCCCCCTCTCCACGCCTTTCCACACTCATTAGCCTTCAACATCCACAGCTACTCTTCGGCACAAACAGATTGGCGGGCCAAATATCACGAAGTAARTCCACAGCTGCTCGGCTATAGGCGCCAACTCACGGGGCTCCATAGGTTCTCGACATGCTGGCCGAGACCCGCAACGAGCTGGAGGAATTTCAGGCCGCAAGCAGGGAGCTTGAAGCCGAAATGGAGGCGGATTTGCAACGCTCGGAGAAGCTGGAGCAGGAGCTCAGAGATAAGGCTGCCAGGGCAGACAAAGAACGCGACGAATGGAAGGTAAGCTGCGCTTTCCATCCCCTCCCGCGCGTCCCACACACGAACGTCCCCTCCCCCACAGGGCAAGTATATGGCGCTTCAAACTACCTATAATACCACCACAACCTCGCTTCAACGCGAACTAGACAAACTACGGCAAGCGCACCAAGAAACCAAGATCCAGCTTCGAGAGCTGGAGATGGGCAATGACGATTTGGAGCGCAACGAGCGTGCCGTTTCTTCAAGTCTGGCCGATATGGAGGCCAAATACGCCAAGGCGTTGGAGGAGAAAATTTTATTAGAGCACGAATTGCTGGAGAAGGCTAGTCTAGAAGAGGAAATGCAGAGAATTAAAGATGATCTAAGAGGTAAGCATAGGAGCTCTTGGACTTGGTGTGCCTTTTTTCTTTTCTTTTCCAACCTGCCGTTTTAGATTCCCAGGACGAAGTGGCCATTTTGAGGGAACAACTGTCATCCGCAACTGCTGCAATCGCTTCCGCTTCCGTCTCGGCAGCGGTGGAGAGGCCTTCTTCTAGCAGARCCTCAACCACTTCATCCCAGCAATTCCCGCATATCTCCATACCCTCTGAAGATGATCTCCTYCACACACCCCTTCCGCGAGATCTTCAGTTGTCCGATCTCTCCCCAACCTCAGAATCTGCGCCGTCTGCTAATGCTACACCAAAGGCGAATCCGCCTTCCTCCAAGACTCTTGGTCAATCTGTGCTCCTCAACCGAGCGGGATTCCATCCTGGAAAATCTACCAGCATACCATCTCCCACTTCTGGGATTGTGCGATCGACTACGCTACCAACCCTCTATAGTCCTCGCACCCCTATCTCTCGCACCCCAGTCGTTCAAWCTCGCAACGTCTCATCGTCCAGTACAACCTCGACGTCCTCTGCCACAACCGCCAAGAATAAGGGAGTGCAAATGGTATCCGAGATGCGCGCAAGAGTTCGTGTTCTGGAACAAAAGATCCACACTCGCGTCCCAAGGTTGAGAATGGCAAGTATCACGGGACGAGCGAACACAGTGGTCACACCAGTCAGTGCCCTCGGGAGTTCATCTTCATCGTCCGGCTCGGCAGCAACGACGGCGAAAACCAGCCTAGATAGCATCCGACGCAGCGGAGATTCGCGACGGAGTAATGACAGTGACGCAAAGAAAGACAGTGGCGACTCTTCCGGCTGGGTGTTAATCATGGAGGATTCGCCGTCCCCCCAGAAAATCAAGCCCAAAGATCGACAGAAGGATACAAGACGACTTTCAAGTCCTAGTGCCCCGAGTTCATACCGTTCTACTGGGTCAAACGGTTCTTGTGTCACTGCCCCCTCACCGACTTTTGGCAAACCTCCTGCTCCCGTGCAAATAGGCACTCGTCGTCCACAATCCCGCTTGTCCGGGGCAAGTCTTAGTACTGCGACCACCGGAAGCTCAATTCCCACGCCTGTCTCTCGCCCAACCACCCCTACCTTCCTACCCTTGCCGAAATCCAGCCTATACGCCAACTCCTCGGGAGTTGGACTTRAGCGATCGACAGGACCAGGAGGGCCCAACCCTTTTTCAGGCTTTAAACGAGCATCGCTGGGAGCAAGCACGAATATCTCGGTAGCAGARTCAAATCAGGATCGTTCGAGGGCAATGTCTCCTCTCCTTCGCCCTGGTTCGAGCACCCCTTCCTCGACTACGTCTTCTAAATATGACGAAATGAAGTCATTGCCGCAACTACCAAGCCACATGAGTCATAATGTGACCATTCGGCAAGCCAAGCCACCCTCTGGYGGCTCTGCGTTATCGAAGAGTAGGATCGGGAAGCCMGGTGGCGGGCGAAAGAGCGCGGGCGAGTCTGGRTACGGATCGACTGGATCAGGGTACGGGTCGTCTGGCGATGTGCTGGATGTAAAGGATTTACGACCGAAGACGATGTATAGGGGTTGAACGTTGGACGTGGAGGTTTGCTTGAAGTTTTTCTGAAACCTATCGACCGAGACGCCTTTGATTGAGCTGCGTCTCTACCACATTCATTGGATGCAAATCGTGTTTTTTTTTTTTACCTAGTTGCCCCCTTTTGTGTGATGACATTGCGATGAACCCAGCAGTATCTTATTGATGCAGTGCATGCACGTTTGTTCTGGATGTAGGCTTACACTTATGCAATTATTCCTGTAATTTAGCAGTGTCACCAAATAATGAGCTGTGTGGTGTATACCGGGGCGGGTGTATATAGTATACACTCGGGCGCGTGAGACTGGGGTGATTTTATGATGCATGTGACTCCTCCCTTCCCCCACCCCCCTTTCACTTCCGACGACCATGTCCACCGAACCGGAACGCTCACTCGATAAACAGGTCATTTTAGACGAGGATGAATACACAGCAGCACTCTCACACATCATCGCACGAGACTTTTTCCCTTCACTTGTGCATCTGGATGCAACAAATGAATATCTTGACGCTGTGCAAACCCGAGACCCGCATCTCATAGCTGCATCTGTACGGAGGCTAGAACAAGTCGGGAGCACACCATTACCTGGTTCTAGTAAACAGAGACCAGGCGTGTATCCGAGCCAGACTCCATCCCAAACACCCTACGCTGCCTTCCCCACCGACACACCCCGACTATATGACGAAGATCATCGCGGCGAGGAGGACAGGGATGGAGGCTCGAGCAGCAAACGGCCCCGATATGATGTCAGCATGAGTCTGGATGACTTTCAGGCGCGGTACACCTCGGAGGACAACTCGAGTTTCACGCAGATTATGGACGAGGAGAATAAGAATAGGAAGGAGAGGTATGCATGGGCGTGGGAGGCACAGCGGAAGGTGGAGAGCCAGAGGGATAGGATGCTTGAGGCAAGGGAGCGGATGTTGATAGAGCCTGCGCCAGCTCCTGGTGTCAAGGARAGATTCAGGATTGAGGCACCGGCGCCGGTGGGGTTGATCACGGATGGTGATGGTGGTGCTCAGAAAGCGGTGGAAGAGAACGCGGTTGTGCTGAGGGCGACGAGTGTGGAGGAGGCTACGCAAGATGTGATGGCTCCGAGGAAAGATACTCGACCCGCTGGTGTCGACGGCTGGAAGTTTAAGGTTCTTTGATCATTGTTATGAGCTTTGGGTTTATGTGTCGACTGATAATTTTGCACAGACACGAAACTCGCTGATGTTTGCGCCAGATGCGGACACCACACCCTACCACYCCCCAMTGTCCAAGTCATCCGTGGAGAAGAGCACGGAGCCAAAGGTCATCTCATACGGGAAYACCCGACTACACGAGCAGGAACATTCGGCGAACGCGTCAGGATTGTCCGAACCCCCCAGTCCAACGCGGAGTAGAATAGAGGCCGCCATCAACGGCACACCGTGTACGCAGCCCTTTTTTGTTTTATTTAATTTTATTCGGTACACGCATGTTCATAACATACTCGCAGACCGGCCCAAATCTCCGAGCTTGGATGACGTCCACGCGCTGGTACCTAACCTCCCTAACCCCACGCCTGAGCAGCTAGGTCCGGCAGCTGTGAAACAGCTGATGACGTGGGGTACATTAAACGCAACACCTCGGATATTGTCGTCCCCCGACGATAAGGATGCAACACCAATACCGCCCAACACGCCTTTTCACATACGCGCAGTTTCCTCACGAGAGGCGCTATCGCACAAACTTGCCAACTCTGCGTCAAAGAGTCTGAAAGCGAAAGCGGAGATCATGGGGCTACGGACACCAGGCGCTTTGCGAACACCTGTTAGTCGAGGGGCAAGAGGAAAGGGGAGCATGGGACCCCCAACATGGACGCCAAGACGTGCAGAAGCAGCAGGGAATCTGACGCCTGCGGCCAGGAGGCTGCTCGAACGGAGTACATTTGGTGCTGCAGCTGCGAAGAGAGGTGATGGGAAGACGCAAGAAAGAGATTTAAATCGTGTGCGATGGACGCCAACGCCAGCTGCCAGGCCATCAGGATAGGGGGGGGCTGGGGCATGGACTCCTCGAACATAGACAATGTCATTCTATTAATTACAGCATCATGAATCGAGTACTTTGCGACGCTTTACCGCTGGCTGGATATCAGTATCTTCGGAGGAGTCTGGATCAGATTGTGGGTGCTTCGACGGGGGTAGTGCCGGAGTATCCTTTGTTTTCTTCTTGACGACGACGACTCCTTTGAGAGACTTTCTGACGGCCTTTCTTGGCGGCGGCGCTGTAGCTTTCACTGCAGTAGTCTGACTTGAGCCAGGCTTGGGAGGAGGGCCGTTGAGGCTGCTTGTGCGGGCAGCGACCGCTCTGAGAAGGGATACGATGAGAAGGGGTTACAAGTGGAGAGGAGAGGAGAAAAGCGCACTGTTTGAACTGTTTGAGCTCTTCACCATCCGCTTGCTTGCGTTGGCGTTCCTCTGTTTCCTGGCGTTCTCTGATAGAATCCAGGAACTGGATCTCATCCTCTTCGAGGGCACGGAACTGATTTGCTGGGGAGCGATGGGATCAGCACAGGGGCATTGCGAAAAGGGAGGAAGGCGGGGATGGACCTAATTTGTTCTTTTCCTCCCATTCCTCCTGCTTTGCTATCTGTGGGAAGACAACTGTGAGGAACGGAAGAAAAGGAGTAACTAGGATGAGGATACGCACGCGATTAGCAGCGAGTTTCTAGGGGTGTGGAAGACCAAGAGGGGATGTGAATATGCGTGGACGTGCGCCAAATAAGAAGAAAAACCTACTTCAGCGAGGCTGCGGCCGTCGTAGACGTCTTCCTGCTGCTGGGGCGGGGGATCCTGACCGAGACGGGCGTACGCGGCCTTCCACTGCTCGTCCTTGCGGGCCTTTGCGAGGTCGATTTCGTCCTGGGAGACGAAGCGGGAGCCGACTGGGCGGTCTGAGAGGGAGGGAATGTCCATTGGGAGGTGATGGGAACAAACGAAATCAGCCCGTGTTGCTGGTTGTCCAATGTCCCGCTCCTCGCTGTCCCATGCCCAGAGCACCACCAGGAGCACCCACACACGCCTGCCCCCACACAACACCCCCGTCGTCACCGCCCCCCGTACGTCATCCCCGAGCACGATCTTTGTCTCCCCCTGCTCACTCTGCTTCCAGCCTGGGCCCGCGATGAGCCCCCCTCTCCGACTGCGACCCCCTCCAACAACACCAGCAACAACATCACCAGTACCGCCACCACAACAACATCCCTCCCCTTCGACGCTGCCTCCTCGTACTCCCTGCCTCCCAAGGACGACTCCCGCTGGTGGTCCTTTACCCGGAGCTACCTCTCCGGGCGTCGCGATGCCTTCAGAGACTTTCTCCCGACCTCTACCAGCCTCCAGAGTCCCGTTTTCTACCGCCGCACAGACAGGGACAAGGGAAAGCAAAGGGAGAAGGATCTAGAGGCTCCCCGCCTTCCCCCCAGCGTCGATCGTCTCTCCCTCTCACTTCCCGATCCCGCCCCTCCCTTTACCAAGTACCAGGCAAACTCCCCCGGCTGGGACACTCCCTGGACCTCTCGACAGAATGCACAAGGTCCCCTCCGCAGACGAGATATAGAAGGCTCCTACTTTGCCCAGGATCCCGCCCCGGACGACCAACAGCTTACTGGCCCGCAGCTTCGCAGGAAAACGATCCGCAAATTCATCCTCAGCAACCCCTATGTCCCTATCGTATGTCCAATTCACCCCCTCCTGTGGACGTTCTGATGAATTTTCCCTAGCTCTTCCGTTTCATAAATATTGCATTCACAACTGCTGCCCTCGGTATCGCCATTCGCATACGTAATATGGAGATGGCTAATCATGCCATGGGTGCTGTTGGCAGCTCCCCGTACGTCTCTCGCCCTTGCGCTTTGCTCAACTGCACATTCTCACTCCATTTCCCTCAGGACTGTGGTCATTATTTTCGCCCCTCTCACACTCCTCCATGTTATGGTTGCCATCTATGTACGTGTCATTCTCCTGTTTCCTGCTCGTCCCTCCGCTCATCCCCCCCCCAATCAGCTCGAGTATTTTGGTCGCCCTGTTGGCCTTTGGCGGACATCGGGAAAGCTTGCCCACACTCTGTCAGAAGTCCTCTTTATCTGTGCTTGGTCGGCAGCACTGTCCCTTTCCTTTGACAACTTCTTTACATCCCTCATTCCTTGTGCATCTCCGTCAAACATCTCCTGGTATAACGAGATAGATCGCCCCCCCAGCAACCTTCCCAATTTTGAGGGAAGTATTGGCGATCGGATATGCGACGACCAGCTCATTCTCATCTGCTTGGTGGGCATAGGGCTTATCGCCTACTGCAGCAACTTGGTTATCAGCCTCTTTCGCATATTTGAAAAAATCAAGTACCAGCTACCACAGCAACGTTATTAACGACTACCTCTATACCTATTCGTTCGCCCTTGATTCCATCCCACACTCCTTTAGACTACACACACTTTTTGTATCAGTAACAGACGCCAGTCCCCCCTAATTAAGTAGTACTTCGTTTCCCCCGCATCTTTCGCACGGTCTTGCGCACAAATGCATGCATGCTACCATCCGCTGTCTCCGCTTCGTACGAGATGGAGGCTTTAGGCGACCCGTCAACCGCCTCGCATCTCCAGACAAAACGCCCCGTGCCGACTGACCCAGGATCAGGGTCGTTGAACAGGAAGGATTATGCTGTTGGCATTGTCCTGCTCCTCGCGGTGGTGTTGCTCTGGACAGCTTCGAATTTTGTCACCCAGGTGAGCTCATTCCGCTGCATGCGACGGAATTATTGCTTTAACCGAGAGCGCAGAATTTATTTATCAATGGATATGAGAAGCCCTTTTTGTATGTCTCGATGGCTCCCTCACCCATGACAAAGCCTTGTAGATCCCTGTCTCACTGGTCATGACAGAGTCACATACCTCAATACCAGCGCATTTGCACTCTACTTGATACCTTTTTGCTTTCGAACATTCTGGTGGAAKGGGATTGGAGGTAAAAGCAAGGGTCTTGCTGTGGGCAAGGCGGCGGATGGGTGAAGCATTACCCCACCTCGAGCCTCAGAGCCATCATTAACGGGCGCATAACCAACAGGCCAGAATACCAACCTCTTGCATCTTCGGAGCCGGTGGAGGAGTTGGGCAGCGAAGAAGATGAGGACCCACGTCCGCCCGTGTCTGAGGAAGAGGAAGAGGGACTACCGCCCTTGACAGTGCGAGAGACCGCCGAGCTAGCACTTGCGTTTTGCTTGCTGTGGTTCGTCGCAAACTGGACAATAAACGCGTCGTTGGGTTATACGACGGTTGCGAGTGCCACTATCTTGGCTAGCACAAGTGGTAAATCAGGATCGCCAATCCTTCTTGAATAGCTATTTGAACTCGACTTTCTAGGCTTCTTCACTCTTGGAATCGGCCGAATATTCAAAGTCGAGAAACTCACGGTGCTAAAAGTTGCAGCTGTCTTTACTAGGTGTGCTCCTTGACCACGGTCACACACACACCCTAACAATCTAATTGCGATCGACAACAGCTTCGTAGGCGTCCTCCTTGTGTCCCTTTCTGACTCCTCCCAGTCCAAGAACCCAGCAGGCCAGACCACTAATCCATCCCCAGGGATACTTTCGACCTTTGAGCGTGCCCCACGGCCCCTTCTTGGCGACATCCTCGCACTCCTCTCTGCGCTCTTTTACTCACTCTATGTCATTCTGCTTAAAGTCCGTGTCAAGCAAGAATCGCGCATGGATGTGCAGCTGTTTTTCGGCTTCGTGGGGTTGTTCAATATCCTCATGTGCTGGCCCGTTGGCTTTATCCTGCACTGGGTGGGCTTGGAGAAATTCGAGCTGCCGAGTAATGCACCGGAGTGGTATGCCATTATCGTAAATGTGGGTTTCCCAATTTTTTTTTACCGCGGCCCAACCTAATGCTGATGCTGAATTGGATGGACAGATGGTAATTACACTATTAAGCGACTACTTCTACGTTCTCGCTATGCTCAGAACCACCCCGTTGGTCGTCACAGTTGGGATTAGTCTTACGATACCTGTTGCGGTGCTCGGCGACTTTGTACTCAATACGTCGGTACGCGCGCAGGTGATGATGGGAGCTGCGCTAGTGTTGGTCGCCTTTATTGCTATCGGCACCGACAGCTCTAACACTGAGCAAGCGGAAGCCGTCTGAGAYAGGGTCTGTAGAGTAACTAGTGTYCATCATAGAATTATGTAGYATGTAATAGATTGTCACAACTGCCMTTTGCAAGTCACATCACTTWCACTCGCTTTCACTCATTTATCCATGGCAAGTCACTTCCAGTCTAGTAGACCCATAGCATGGTTCTCACCAGTGCTCGCTCCTGGCCGATAACAGCCTAAAGCACGTCGTTCGCGATCATCGGTGATCCATGAGCCATCAGTCAAACTCCACAAACGGACATTCGCTGTCCAGGATAACGCAGTCGAACATGTAGAGATCGGTACCGCTGCAGAGACATCTGTATGTATGTAACTACTCCTTCGGCTATGAACCACGAAAAACTTATTGTGCCTTAGGGCAATGAAATCTTGGCATCTCTTGAAACACCTGAGGGGGCACAGGATACATTAACCAAAAAAGAAAAACAGGCGTTAAAGCGAGAAGCTTTCCTACAAAGTTGGTGATGATCCGCTCCCTTTTCTGCGTATACGTATACAATCGCAATCTGTTACTGATACCCGGCACAGAACTCGGGGTTCTCAAAACTTCACATTCCAAATCCCACGTCCGAAGGGAAAAACGTAAAGCAAAGGAACAGCTAGCGGGAGGCGGGCTGGCTGATATCCAAGCCGTTTTATCATCCATTGTTGATGATGATGCACCGAGGGGTGATGGTGATGATGATGAAGCTCAACGCGAGGGGGTGGCCACAGAGCCGAGAAAGGATTCCAGGTCCATGATGCAGGACGATCGACAGCCTAAACCGAAACCGCGCGCAAAGCAAGGAAAAATTGGTCAGGGGAAAAGTGTGCCATTGTCCAAGAACCAGAGGAAACAAGTTCTGTGCGTTCCCTTCTCCTCCGTTTCTTGCAGTGCAGAGCACAGCGGGCTGACAGCGGTTGAACTGCCTACTATCATTTTTCCTCCAGAACAATGGAACGGTTCCGCCAACCCCTCATACGATCTAACCCAGATTTTGCAAAAAGCCCATTCGAGACTATCCGCACCCACGCCCAAAATACTCTGATAAAGCATCAGGCACCTAGTTAGATTAGCATCGTAGGTCATTGCCCTCGCGCCAATAGAATAGAACACAGCTCCATCTAGACGAAAATAGGTGTATTAATTAAGTAGTACAGATACAAAGGTATACAAAAAAAGCCAAAACAAGTTGGTACATGCGATCCATCCATCCGTAAGAAACGCACCATCGTCTACCCCAATCAGGATTACCTTGTTTCTCTTCTATAGGCAATCCACAAAACTTATTGGTGATGCCGACCGAAAGAGCTGATCATGATCATTATCATGATGTGATGTGCCCCTAGTTCAATCATCCCCGACGCTCATCCCGGCACTCCATACGGTGCTTCCACTACCCCCTGCACTTCTCTTACTCCTCCGCCCTTGTCGTGGTACAGCTTCGGTAAAACCACTGTTTCCTCCCTTTGCCAACTCGGCACTCAAATTTCGTTCATGGTTGTCCAAAGCCGCCAATGAATTTTCTGCTTCAGCACGCTCCAACGCTTCCTGAGTCAAACTCGCCGATGGGGTTATTCCGAGGCCGATCCCGGAATCTGTAACGTGGCCCATGGCTGGAGTGGAATGCACTGATGCACCATCAGAGCCATCGGTATTACCCCGTAGCCCAAAAAATGAAAATCGTCGATTGCTTGTAGCGGTGGCTGGGCTGTCCGAGTGGGAGCGCTCCATGGGAGTGGACGTGGAAATCTGTGTTGGCGATTGAGGCACGGGCTGGATTCCCATGAGTTTCATTGTCGCATTGAGACGCTCCCGCTCTTTGCGATCCTCTTCATCTTCCTCGGTATCAAGTTTGCGAGCACCCGTTAGAGTTGACAAGCCGGGTTTCAAAGTTAATGGCCGGAGGTTCGGGTCAGATCTCTTTTCAGTTGTATTGTTGAACAACGAAAAGCCTCTCCAATCAAATGACAGAGACCGACGATTTGCTTTCGTGCCGGGTGCAGTCGATTGGGCTGGTTGATGTGAAGTGGTAGGAGTGGAGGTTGTGGAGGATCCCCAACCAGTAAAGAGTGACTGAGGTCGAGGTTTAGACGGAGGAGCGGGTGATTGCTTAGAAGTCGGACCCCGGAAGCTCGATGCCGACGGGGTTTGGTGGTTCTTGTCGTAGTCGATAGCCAAGACATGCTCGAAACCCTCCTGAGCGATAATACGATCAATGATTTTGGAGGCATAAAGGGACAGCGCTTTGTTCGCATCTTTAAGGGACTTGATCTCGGAACGCATGGTCTCCATTTCCGCGGAGATGGTCGAGTCAAAGTGACCATTGTCAGAACCGGAGACTTTACGGTTATCTGAGGATTTTTTGCTGCGGCGTCCCTTGCTATTGTATGTGCCTTGATCCTCGATGTTAGCACCTTCGAACATATCCTTGTTTTCTGCCCGGCCAAGCTCTGCGGCGAGGTCGAGGCCCGGACCGGTAATGGGGAGATCAGCAAGAGATTCGCCTCGTGTTTCATGGGTCGAGTCAGTACGTTTGCGACCTTGCCGACTGGGCTGCCGGGAGAAGCGGGGCTTCTCGAATTCTTCGTCGATACTGGCACCATCTCCGACTTGTGCCTCCGTACCTTCGCCTTCTTCGTCAACTCTGTCCAGAGTGCTGCGTCCGATGCTGCGTAAGCTTCCGACATCAGTGTGTTCAACGTTGTCATCAGTCTCCTCGCCTTCGTCCTCGTCTTCGCTCGTCGCATTGCTAGTACCGACCTGCCTCATCAGATCGAACTGCCCATTAAGAGTCCTCTCGCGTAGCAGAATCATGTAGCTTTCGTTCTCCTCCTGAAGTTCGTTATTGACCCTCTTAAGGTCCATGAGTTGTGATTGGAGGAGCACCAGGGTGCTTTGGAGGGATGAGTAGGATGTTGACAATGTGGAAAGTTCGAGCTTGAGTGCTGTCATTTCAGCAGGCTCGCTTTCGGAGTCGTTGAGATCCTGTTTGACCACTGTGGACATTGGGGCTGGTTTGGGCTCTGCTTCCATTGCTTCAACTTCCTCGTAATTTGGCTCGGGTAGCTGTTTGGCCGCCTCTTCTGCCCGTTTAAGAGCCTCATTAACAGATTGTATTCGTGATTTGAGATGCTGTTCGTTATCATAGAAGGCTTGCCGTTCCGCTTCGAAAGTTGCGGTCTGTTCAGAAGGGCATCAGGCTAAGTGGAGCTATACACCAAGTAGTAACCAACCTGTTCGTTGCATCTTCTTCTTAGATCCCGCTTCTCCTTCTCCAGCTCGCGAACCTGGGCCCTGAGGTTCTCCACAATATCAATGCGCTGTGCCAACTCAGCCTCCGACCTGGCTTGCTCTGTGTAAAGGTCGTTCAGCCGCGCCTCTGTAGTGTGTAGAGCAGAGGTCAAGCTCTCGACTTCGCTTGTGAGAGACCCAATAGCCTGGGCCTTGTCCTGTAGCTGGACCAGAAGCTAGCACAAAGGACGGATTAGTTTGAGTAGGCATGACTGAAGAAGACTCAAGGGACTACCTGCTCCTTCTGATCCGTCTCTTGCTTCAGGGAAGCGAGAAGAGCTTCACGAGTGTCATCATTGAGTGGGGGAGTCTTGGTGGAGGGTCGTCGGGTAACGCCTGCGTTGAGAGAAGAGGCGACGCGAGGTGAAACAGCCGAGCGTGCTGTTGCCCCTCTGGCAATGGAGGAGGCTGGTGTGGGGGAGGCCGACGGTGGCCTGCGGGGTGTTGCAGCCTTGGTCGAGACAGCGGCCATTGGGGACTGGGAAAGGTGTCGAGCTGGCGAGCAATAAGTCGATTACTTGTTATTTCTGTCCGGTTGCCATGCACCCGTCTGATCAACACCACCACGTTCCCATCCATGTCCCGGGCCAAATGCACGGACACACCCTCTCCGAGGTGTCGTGCTCCTCCCTCTGCTCCGCCCCTTGTGCTAATATCAGTGCCCGGTAGCTGCTAACTTCAGTTCTACATAAAAGTAAGCCAGGGAGTCCCCAAGCCCAGGCAACTATTCACGCCTTCCAGCCTCACCGCTAGGGTCCACCCTTGTGCCTGCACTGGACGAACACTTCCTCCCTGGAGCTGATCTTTCGGTCCCTGCGGCATCCTGCAAACGCGGTGACGTTATTCAAGTGCAAGGACCCGCCGCCTCTGGGAAAACTCACTTCTTGTATCACATGCTGATCAACTGCATCCTCCCCTCCTCATACTCGTCCGTCAAACTACACGGCTGGGGCAAGGCTGCAGTGTTCCTCGACGCTGATCACAAGTTTGATGTCCAAAGATTTCGCCAGCTTCTATCTTCGCGCCTTCGTCGACTTCTACCCCTGGATGCATCCGCTGTCGAGGCTATCACGACCAACAGCCTGGAACTTCTCCATATATTCCAACCCAATAGTTTGCACCAGCTTGCTACTACTATTCAGCACCTGCCGATGTATCTTGCTACCAATCTACCGGAAGCAGATCTAGGTGTTCTCGCCATTGACTCAATCGACGCTTTCTATTGGTCCGATCGGTACACGCTCGAACAACTTCGTTCTGGTGCCTCTCGTCGTAGCTCTTCACGTTCTCAGAACTACCCCAATCACGTCTTTGCGTCAATCCAATCGTTCGGGCAATCTCATGGACCACTCATCCTCTTGTCGAGTTGGGATTTAAACCCAGTCCCGGCATCGGACAACAGGCAGCGTTCCGACACACCAATTTCTACAGCACGCTTAGAAATAGGTAAACCTGGGCTCCTACCTATCACACATTGCATTTTCTTCGCGTCACCCAGCACGTCACCCAGTAATCCCCAGTCGACGAGCAATTCTAGTTACCTATTGGGGACAGTTCATACCCCTGGTAATTCTCAAAGCACAAACTTTACCCTTCACATAACACAAGATGACATACTCACATTTTGATCTACGCCTTCCATGTTCAGCCAATCAAGTCTGATGGGCGGGCTCTCTCACCAGGGTATGGGAGTTGTCAAGTATTTACTTTTGTAACAGTTTCTCCAATAGCAATGTACAGACACGAACATATTGACGGCTCTGTCTCGCAGGAGCCTGAGCAATGACTCTTGGGAGCTACCCATATTACCTCGTGTTGCGCCAACAGATTCGAAATTTACTTTTCCCCAGGTAAACCCAAATGTGCAGAACTGAGTATGAGATTCTCTATGGATACAGGTTAATATTGGTAACCGTCAAATACATGTGAAGGTCGAAGTGAAATAAATAATCTACAGTAGTGCTTGCCATATAATATGTCTATCTCTATGAAAGAATAAATACTAGGGCTACAAGTGTGGTCACAGACGAATTAGGGCAAACAGAGTAAGATAAATTATAGCGGGATAAGATGGATCTAGAGTATAATTAGGGGATGATAAAGATAAATCAGGCAACAATGCCGAAAATTTTATCGATCTGTGTCTTGAAGGCCTCTTCGACAGCCTTCCTGCGGATATTGCCTTTTGTGGCGGTTCTCGGTAGTGTCTGTGGAGGAACGACGACAATCATGTTAGGTGAAGTGATCTGCTCGTGAAGGTATCGCCGCGAGTGGAATTGCCGAGTCTTGCGAATAATTTCCCTTTTCAGCTTCTCATGGTCCATATCGACCGCAGGTTCAATGAACATCACAGGCGATGGTCGTCCAGAGCCGACGACAATACACTCCGAAATGAGAGCGCTACACGTTGCACGTGCGTTGTCTTCAATTGCTCTGTACAATTAATCAACATCCAACTACCTCTAAATGAGAAAAGGCCAACTTACTTGGTGTCGCATCGAAGACTGTTCTCGGATTTGATCCAGTCATCATCCCTGCCTCGGAACACATATGAGCCAGGGGAGGCCTCCTGGAATAAATCCCCGGTATGGAAATCGCCATCTGCATGCCTCAGGGAAGGGTCTGGACAGTCGCCTGAGGTCTTGAGGATAATAAGCTCCAAGAGGCGTGTTGATGAGTGGTGACTGGCGTCGGCTGATGATTCAGCGATGGGTCGGAATTCATACTGCATGCCAGCTAGAGGTCTGAGAAGGGGAGCGTCTCGTCCTTCGCCTCCAACAGAAAGAAGCATGGCACCACACTCTGTGCTGCCGAAGGTGTTCTGTTGTCGAGCTTTTTAAGCGGCCATCACATCGCTTGAAGCAACGAAGCACTTACCCTTAGTTTGATACCATTTTTATAAGCCCACTCTTCCTCGTCACGAGGTAAAGGAAGCCCACTGTAAAGGACCTCGTCCAATCCAATCAATTCAGAAAGCAGGTTTTTGTCCGTCCGAGACTTGCGGAGATGATTCGCCAAAAATGCTGCGAACTGGTTTAGGCGATTAAGACCGCACCGGTCAATCATGTCCAGCAGCTCTTCTGATGAGAACGCGATAACAGTCGGTTGGATTGTGCAAGACCCGTGCTGGAGGCTGCCCAAAAGCACTGATGATTCGTTAGAGCTTGATAGAAACGAGTTTTTTGTGTGCGACATACTGAAACTCTGACCGATATGACACATGCTGCCCATCCAGACGGTGATATCCTGGCGATTCGCGTTTTTGGGTTGGCTGATTTGATTTGATTTTATCACAGCGGCATTTACCCAGCGGTAGGTGCAAGGTACGAGTTTGGGACTTCCCGATGTCGAGCCGCTTGTGTGGAATATAAATGCCACATCTTGTTCGGTGACGGGTAAGAGGGGTGAGAGGGGTAATTGGGAATCTGGGATAGAATCGGAGCCGACGGCCAGGTGGGCGGGAACGGGGCATTCCACTAGACTCGACTCAAACAACGACTCGTAGACCAGGGCCTTGGCCTTGGCCCTCTCGAGTAGCTCATAAATGACTTCAGGGTTGGGGAGGCGAAGACTAAACAGTTGGGGAATGTATCCGGCTCTTGAGAGACCATATATGTGGAGGACATCAGTGTATGTGAAACCTCCAATCCTTTGAATGATGTGAGTACTGGAACCCACAGATAAACGTTGAGAAGTAGACGTACCAGACACCCACAACCGATCGTGGTGCTACACCGTCTTTGCGAAGTTTAGATTGCCAGAAAGATGCGAATCTTTCAACATCTCTTTGGAACCGACGGTAGGATATCGATCGCCATGAGTCAACTTTGCCTGTTTCCTGGTCTACCACAGGGACCTGGAAGGCAGAGAGCTGGGAATATTTAGAAGAACTGATTTCGAGAACTGCCAGATGAGAGAGGACCATGAGTGAGCGGAAGTTGTGTTGCGAGTCATCCACACCGTCACTTATGGGTTCTTATATACCGGGTACTCTAAGATGTCGGGACATAACAAGGAGCCGGTCCACTTGGCAAACGGAGAAGCCTCTAACGGAACGGATGACGGCCAGCAGAATGATTTTGGTAGCGTTTCGAACAGCCTCTTGCCGCGTTGAAACGAGCGCTGGTGATTACAGATCTAGGCCACGATGTTGATCTTAAAATAGGGTAGGTAGGTACGGAATTAGGCGGGAGACATAACGGAAGAGGGAACAAGGGACCGGAATGGCAAAACATAACGCGATGTACTTAGGCGAAGCACTGTGGCGCTGCTGCTCAGATTCAAGCGGTGAACGCGGCGCTGGACGAGTGATGGCAAGACGTACTATACGAGGCATTCCCACCCCTCCGCTCGAGACGGACAGGGCGATATTGTGTTAGCAATTGTGCATTACGCAGTTTCATCAAGCACAGACCACACACGCTCTTCCTGCGATTTGCATGGAACAGAAGCGGGGAGAGATGTATTTTCAGTTTAGGATTACAAGGGTACTTAGTCACTTTCGCGCACATAATCGTGCGGCATCGGTTTAATGGATGGCCGGTCGACCATGAATTCTTATGTGCTATGGACAAAGGTGTACTGGGGTGAAAAAAAAAAAAACAAGGCGCAAAGAGGAGACGGAGGAGGCGGGAGCGGAGGAATCGAATAAAATATCAAAGTCATCCCTACTTTCCCACAAAAGTCACGTGGTAAAATTTGGGCGGGAAAAAAAGGAAAGAGAGGGTCAGAGCCAACCAAGCCTAAGGCCTGCTCACAACACGTCCTCAGACCAGGACGCCTATGCAGCATTTTCTGCTGTGAATCTAGCTATATCGCACCTGTGGGACGCGTATGTCTTCCCTCTCGTTCTCATTGTGCAATTACGCTCAGACCAGGTCGAAAGACCACAGGGTTATCTCTCACAACCTGGACGCCAGCGAGTCTGTTCATGCTGAGGAGGGTGGTAATTGCACCAAGCCACTACCTTAGAAACTCTGCTACGCTTCTGGCATGCAAAAACTCGATTCACAAGTTTCCCTCCGTATCTTCGCGATGGAGCACAGTCACAGCCGCGAATCCTCAATGCAGTACCAGTCGTCGGACTCACCACCACGAAGAGGCTTGCGTGACAGAGTCCGTAAGAGGAGAAGAAACACCCTCTTTTCAATTGCCGTCCCAAACAAAGATCCACCAATATCCTTCTCCCGAACAACTTGCCACCATGTTCTCGGACTTTTTCGAGAGTCACGGTCAAACCACCGAATCAGCCCTCCGTTACCTACAATCTGGACGATCATGTTATCCCCAAATCCATCAAGTCCTTCAGACACAGAAGGATGTTCGCCATGTCGCAAACTATTTCGCAAGGTCAAAAAAGCCTGTCAAATGTGTCCGGGTGTTGAGCTTAGCGGTTGCCTACGGGCTTCCCCTGCGTGCACCGACATACGAGAGTGTTTGTTGGACTCTAGCCGGGGCCAAGAAATGGTCTATCTTACTCGAGGTCTACCGCCTTGCCGAAGGTGGTCTCGGCAAACCAAGCCTACGGCTCCTCAATTGGAGGCTAAGAGCCCTCTACGAACTGGAAAATTTCGCCGTTCTCGAAGACGTCCTTCAAGACTACGAAAAGGCTGGAGTCACGCCGACCAGACTGACTTGGCATCTCATTCTTGTAGGCCACCTCCGCAATTGCAATATCACTGCGGCGCGCAAGTGCTTACGGTCAATGGAAGAGGCTGGCTTCCCGCTCGACCCGAATACCCATGCGATAATTGCCACAAACTATCGATATTTTGGACTCGACCCCCGAGTGAGGGAACTCGTCCTCTCTGTTCTGAGCTCTCTACCCCCTATAACTACTGTCGCTGTAATCAATCGATTACTGAAGTCACACATCGATTTCAACGACGAACTCGGGTTTCACCAACTATTTTCTTTGTTCAACAAGGATGCTATTGCACCCATCCAACCTCTTCTCGGCCCTTCAGGTGATACTGGGGGCAAAAAACTGCCGGTGCTGAGTGCACCTTCCCCCCCTTTCCCGAACACTACCACCTTCCTCCTTGCGGTACGCTTCTGTGTCACCCAGTCGCGCTTCTCCTCTGCGGAAAAGGTTTTTCTTTTGTTGAAGCAGCGGGCTGTCGGTTGTACGCCTAATATTCTTGCGGCGTACATAGACTTGCAATTTTCTGCCGGCCGTGCAGAGCATGCTATATTTGTCGCATCTCAATTATTGTCAAGAGAAAGGCTGGGAAACCTTTTTGATCAATTGATGCAACGGGGTCAAGCTCAATTCGACGGAGAATGGCCGTTCACCGACTCTCACGCTACTCCTCACATCAGCATATTTAACGCTCTACTAAGGGGTGTCTTGGGTTTCTGCGGGTTAGAAGGTGCACACGTTGTTCTCCAACTGATGAGGCGAACCGGCGTCGAACCCGACTCCCGCACGTTGGATATCTTACTTTCTCATCTCCTTCGAGTTGAACGGGCTTCCCTCTCGGTTGTACTGAGGATGCTACGTCAGATATCTCTTACCTTTCGCCCCACTTCACGCCATATGCATCTCCTCATCAGCCGGGTCCTGCGTGAAGAGAAACGTCGTTTACGCGCTCCCACGGCGTTTGGAAGGAAAATCGATCGGAGTGACGGACACCCCAGACGCAAGAGAGGCCATAGTGGCGCCTCCTTCAGTGGTCCATTGGGAGGGATCGGTTTGGAGCGATATCTGAAGTATTCGAATCTGGCGCGTTCAATGATTCAGTCGTTAGCTTCCCGCAATATCCAAAGTGACCCCTGTTTGATGGAAATGCGAATTCGGCACGATGCAGTTATCAAACGCGATATGACTGCTGCAATCAAGACCTATTCCGACATGCTTTCTCGAGGAATTACTCCATCAGAGTACCACATTGCAGCTCTTATGGAAGGATTCGTGCGTCAGGGTAAAATAGATACCGCATTGCAGATAATGGAGTCGTCAAAGCAGCATAACATCAAGCCCAGTGTCATCCTGTACACCATCCTTCTGTATGGGTACGCGCGGCAACGGCAACCTCGAACAGCCATACAGCTCTTTCAGACCATGGTCGCAAATGGAATTCAGCCTGACGTGCGGGCTATCCATGCTGTTTGCATGTCGTTGTTCAAAGCGCGGCAGCCGGCCCTTGCTAGGAAATTGCTCATTCCCCTATGGGCCTATATTCAACCCTTCCCTCAAGAATACGTCAATCTTCCTCTGAGAGAGCTTCTCCAACTATTCTGTGACCTCGATGAGTCGTCTTCCTTGCCGAGGCGAGGACCCACTCCGAAGCAGCGTCTCCGTCTCCGCCACGAACTGACCAAGATTGCTATCGAATACAAGCGATGTTATGGCTTACGACGTGCCCTCCTTTCCAACTCGCGCAAAGTTAAGAGAGCCGCCAAGGCGCGTTTACATCCTAATAGGAAGCGGTAACGATATAGAGGGACTGGTGTTAGAGCCAGCAAGATTTAGGTACATGACGTTAGGATATATACTACATTGAGGGATTGTTCGCATGTATTATACAAGACGCAGTGATAATAAGATGCCACCTATGAAAACTTGCCATCCAATAGTTGCAGCACATCTTGTACCGCAGAGGTAGGAACTACGCGTATGCGGTGCTGCTCGCATTGAGCCACACCTCGTGGGGCTGGACAAGGGGAGGTGCTTCCTAGAAGCTGGGCCTTTTCCCTCTCCCGGTATTGAGCGTGTGGATCTGTCAGTATGATTGTTTCGTTGTCACCAAGGGGTGTAGTCGGAGGTGGGCGTGCATGTTTAGGGTCAGGGTTAGGAGACAGAATAATTCTGGGTGCTGTGCATTTGGAGCGGCTGGCGACTACGCTAGCGAGCAAAGAAAGGTCGGCAAATGACACGTTAGGGTGTGATTTAATCTGCCGCCACGCATCGTCCGTGGGCATGGTTTCCAAGGTATCATGGGAAGTTAGAGAGGGGGCAGGCCCTGTGGAAAAACAGCGATCGCAGTTCGTTCTATTTCCACAGCAACCACGAGAAGAAGACGAGTCCCCGCCGGAGCTGTCGACACAAGGAGGACGTGCTGCAACCGTCTTCTCGATAGCAGAGCAGAACGCCTTCCCAAAGACATCGTCCGCACAAGCGAGACAGTTCGAGGGGTCACCAGAACAGGTCGGAAGAGATGGGGGTTGGGTTTCTGATTCCATAACCCGGACGGGGAAGATCGAGTTTGTCATACCAGGGGTTGCGCGGCGACGCAAGGGGACGGGCGGTTGGTACGCGGGGGGATTTTCTAAAATGGATGGCCGGGAGGGGGGAGGGGATTGTGGGGCTGGTTCAAGGTGGACGACGCGGTTACTGGCCATGATCATAGGCGGAGTGTAATCCTCGGACTTGAAAGTAGTGAGACCCGCGCGGTCAGCTGCTTGCTGTGCAGCGAGTTCGCGGCAGACACAAGGGGTGTCTTCACTACAGAATCCACAGTCAAAGGTGGGGAAAGGCCCACTCGAGTCGAGTGAGATGGATCTGGGAGTGTGGTCGATATCGTCGATATTAGTCATAATCGCATGGGTCTGATCAGATGGGTTCATTTCATAAACGGGAGAGAATCTAGTGTCAGAGGTGCCTGTCGAACTGGGAGAATTAACCATGGAGGGAGGTGAAGGCATATAAGAAGCTGAGAGCGACTTGTCGAACTGGGTGTCAGGGGTGAGGCGAGACTTCTTGCGCGCTGGGCCTTTGGCCGAGGTGACGCTGCTTGGGGAGCCGTCTCTCCAGCGCTTTTTATCGAGGGCGAGCTGCTGATCGTTTTCGATCTTTGAAACCTTGTCCTTGAGAATGGCATTTTCCCGTCTCAGGTTTTCGTTTTCTTGCTTGAGACGCTTGGCTATGCTTTGCAAAGCGACATTGCGTTCGATCTCCCCTTGTTCATATTGCTGTATTCGGGCCTGTAGCTCTGCCAGCTGGGACTGCTTGCGCTCGCGGAAGGCACGCTGAGCGGCTCTGAGAAACGATATAATAAGTCGGCAGTGTTTAACCTTTTTGGACGACAAGAGGTCACCTGTTCTGGACGCGCCTGCCCTTGGCTTCGATCTGGGTCCCAGGTCAGAGAGACCTACAAGGTCTTCCAAGCGTCCACGGCTTACCTCATCTTCTTCCTTTGCAGCGGGAGCCAAATCCTTCTTCGGCTTACGGCCTGGCTTTGGTTTCGGCTGGATGACCCATTCCTTGGTCGCTGTGTGGGGGGTCAGGTCATGGCACACGGCAGGGGCTCAGAGGGGGCAACTTGCCTGCAGCCCACAGGGTGGAGCCTGGGGAGGCGATGGTGGCTGGAGGAGCGGCGGACATGTGCAGAGAGTGAGAGACCCAAACGGAAGAGGAGGGGAGAGGCGGGCTCTTTTTATTGCCCACTTGTCTTATCAGATATCGGAATTACTCGGTTGCGTTCGGCTCCGGGAACTCGATTGCCATAAACGGCAGTACCCCATTCCTCCCCGCCTCACACGTTTGCATCTCAACAGTCCAAAAACTGTGGCAAACCTGTTGAGAATGGGAAGGAATTTGGTCGAGCGATGGTCGGATGCTCTCCCAAGGCCTACAGAGTTGATCAAAGCGGCCCCGTTGCCAGCGCATTCACACCGTGGCGTGTGCTTTCCGAGTCCCGACTTGGCATTTTGCCACGCTTGCATTCCGATCCCAGCACAGGCCATCCTTGAGAGTTTTGAGCGTCATACAGCGACATTCTCATCATTGCTCTCGGTTTCTTCTTCCGGTTATTCTGCCTTTACTTCTTTGTACCGTGGCTAATTTCCCCGCGAAGCACCCTTCGTGGAAGCCCATCGCAGGCAGTGGTGGGACGTTGCACATGTAACACCACGAATGTCGGGCCACGCACCATTATCTGCATGTTCCGAGAAAACGGCCAACACTTAATTGGGGTTATCTACATCCGTGAAACGCTTATTTTCCCATCAGGGCGTGAACCATGGTACTGGCGCCATGCAGCGGAACCGGTCACCAGCCGATCACTCCACAACCTCCTCAATCTGTTCAATGACTTCGTCCACCCACACTTCAATCTCCTCTTTCCCTTCACTCGACGAATTGCGTTTGTTGTCGTTCTTGTACCCACGTTCATCCGCCTGTTCCCGTTTGCGCAACGCACGCCATGCGTTCCACTCATCCACGAGCCGCTTCCGCAAAGCGATAAGTTCTGCACTAACACTGCTCTCTTCTGCAGCGTCCTCTTCATCGAACGTGCGACTATATTCGCGAAGATTTCTCCGAATCTTCTTCTGCTGGTCCTTCGTTAACAGCGTTGGAGGTCGGGGCCGCCAGATGAACTGCTTAAAGCGATCCTGAATTTGCTTCATCTGCTCTTGTCCTCGGAAATCCCAGATTGCATAGCCATTCTCTAGCTGTGAAAAAAATTCAAAAATGAGCCGGTAACACCAAGATAGAGATCTCGATCTTTCTCACCGTATGTGTCCAAGCACTCGCACTGGTAGCCAGATATCGGCCACTTGGATCCCACTCTACATCTGTGACTCCATAATGATCTGCTGTTCCAAGCAATTGGATTCCGCTGCCCCAATCATCTTTGGAAGCTTGTCCCTCCTTTCGCTTCGCATCGTCGGAATTGAAATCCAGATCCCAGAACTCTAGTTCAGATTTGGAAGAAGAGCCGACAGTGGCCAGGACCACATGGCGCCCTCGTGGGGACCATCGGATAGCATTGCTCGTGCGAGAAGGCAAGGTACCTGTCAAGAGGATTAGGCTATAAGTGACGATGATGCAGTAAAAGCACATACGAAGAAGCCTGAAATCGTTCTTGGAGTGATCAAGTTGATAGAAACTGACGTCTGTTTTGATAGTGATACCAGGGCCAGGATTTCCCAGGTTGGGATCGCTACTAGAAACAATTGCAAACCGTTCCCCCTTGGGTTCCCATGAGAAATCAGTAACGGTGTCTGAGAACAAGTTATTAGTGTGAAACGATGAAGGCCAAAAGCGGATATAAACCTTTTAGTTCAACAACTTCAACAGGGAAATCTTTTTCACGCATCCTGAAAATTTCCAGGTTGCAAAAAATGGACTTCTTCGTTTTCGTGTGGCGATCGACCTTGACACAGAGGAAATCGCCTTGGTTTTGCCAATATAGTTTGCACTGGATGTTCAGTAAGCCACAATGTAACATGTCTTGAATAAGAGTCTACCTCAGTGACATTGAACAAATTCTTTTGCCGCAAGATGGTCCGGCTGGGGAAGCCAAGCAAAGTGACGCGTGCCGGTTGATTCACCACTTCGGGAGTCCAGTACACAAGCATGTTTTCTCGTGCCTTCTTCGTTGTCTTGACTCCCCCTTTTGCGTCCGTTTCTGTCATCTCTCTGTCTTTTTCTCCAAGTGGACACCATTCAAAGTCAAAGACTCCTTCTATCTTCAAGCTCTTTTTCCCGTGCAGATGCATGCTGGGAAGCTCGTAGATACTTATCATCTGACCTTGGGTTAGACGTGCGATGAATTTATCGTCAGGACTCCATTTCAGGATTGGCCATTGCATCTGTTTCTTCTGACCGGGTGTCTCACCCTCGTTGTAGGTAGAGAATGTACGGAGGAGATGCCCGGATTTGATGTCCCAAATGGCGATGTTGTTACCTTCATCGTCTGGTGAGAAATATTGAGGGCCTTGAAGGGCCCCTTCCGGGACGACGATAGGCTCGTTGGACCATGTGACAAGATAGTTCTCGCACGGAGAAAAGTCGATGAGTTTGACAAAAGGATGCGCGAATCGTTGCTGGTGCTTCCAGGACTGACCACCCCAGAGACGAACACCTTGCCGATGCAGAGTTGCCATAAACGTTCCCAGTGGTGACCATGCCACGTAAAGGAAGTCTTTCCAGTCCTGCTAATGCAATCAGAACTTCAAGGTTCAAAAGTGGAGCGGAGAAAAGATGAAACAGACAGGTTTATGCGCAATCTCATACTGTGAAGCCTTCCCATGCCAGTGAATCAAAACCTCTTCACCACGGTATGTCACATATTGGTCCCGTCCTTGGGCATCTGCAAGCCACGCCCGTAGATGTTCCTATACTCATCATAAATTTCACCAGGGGCATATTTTAGGAACCACCGACGCACCTTGGGAGTAAACTCTTCAGTTTCCGGTTCCACGTACACCTCGTCGAGGTTGGCGTATTTATCGATGTCGGTGAACTTGTTAAGCTTGAAGGTATGTTTGGTGTCGAACGGATGGTTATGTAGTGCAGTCAGTGCAAGATTAGCTTCATCAGTGTTCCGAAACTCGATGAAAAGGAAGCTATATTGTTGGGTAGATGAGAAGATAAACCCAGGGGGGTCCTTCAATCGACATACCCTTTGCTCTTGCCAGCCGCATCGTCCCATGGGATATGTATGTCGTCTAGCTTGACTGTGACACCCTTTTTCGAAAATTCCTTGCATACTTTCGCTAGCAGCTTTTCAAGTTTGTCTTTGCCAATAACAGGTACACCATCAACTACAAGGACATTATCAAAGCTTTCGTCGTATTTGACATGGTATCTAGCAAAGAAAGTCGGCGATGAACAATACCAGAGGCCATGACGGCTTACTTGTTCTCGATGTCAGAATAGTCGATGTTATCTGGATCTTGGAGGAGGGCCGCAGGCATGGTGGACGTTGACAGGGATTCCCTTTTTTTTTTTTTTGGCCAGCCATCATCCTGATTGGCCTCAGCTTCTGTATGCACTTGTTGTCCTGCCCCCTCCGCAAGAGTCCTCATCCCTGTATGTTACCCAGTGGTGAATCGACTAAACCGAGGGCGACCAGTGCCCATAACTTGGCCTGGTTTCTGCTTCCCGATACACTACCGGAAAAGGGCCCCTTGCGACGTGCCAGGTTGACCGCGCGCCCCTTTTGCTTGTCGCATGGGTGATGATTACATAATGGGAGCCGTTTCCCACTCATTTGCCCAAGCTCGCTTAAGCGCCCCGCAAAAACAATTCCGGAAGTCATGCTTCGCTATGCTCGACTCGAACGGCTACTCATTTCTCCCGCCTCTCCCCTCAGTCTCTCGTGCAGGAGACGCGTGTCATCGTCATCAGCAGCTGTGGTCACAAATGCTGCAGACGAGAGTGGTCCCCAAATAGCAGCGCAATCTCCGTTTCTGGACACTGCAACGGACCCGTCCCGGAGGCCCAAAGTGCAAGAGTACCTTGACTATGTGGCTGAGAACTCCAGACTCACTCTTTCAGACTTGGAGAGACTCAAGCCTGAGTCTCACAGTCCCCCTGGTTCAGCGCAATACGAGGTCGAGTACGAGGCTGTCATACAGAAACTAGATAGGGCTTTCACCGTCAGCCAGCTACGACAGTTTCTTAATCTCTACGGTCTACGCGTTTCGTCAAGAATAAGGAAGCTGAATGCAGCTACGACTATCATTGAAAAGCAATGGGGCTGGCCGTCGTTGAGCAAGAGTCAGAAGCTGGCGAGGTCGCAAAAGGAGACATCATCCTGTGGTAAGTTCAATCTCGGTGGCTCATCGTCGCGGTTAATTTATTTTTAGTCTTCCCGTTGAGTCCACAGCAAGCGTTCCTGCTCCTTGGAAACGGTTCGTCTAGTGTTTTGGGTGTGCGATTCTCTTTGTTGTGCGAGAGGCTGACGTCTTGGTACAGACGGTGCCGATATTCTGTCATTGTCTCGAACATATAGCGTTCGCTTGCAGTTTTCGCACCAACCACTATCCTTGAAAATCACAGGCACCACGACTTCCGTCGAGCAGTTGGAACGGCATGTCGCGACATTAACCGAGGTCGGGTATATTCCTATGCGTGTTTCGGACTTGCCCCTGATGTGAATCACAGGACATCATCTGGCAAGACTTTCTTCCGCCATATAGCCTAGACCTTTCGACTTCGTCTCAACAATTATCTCGAATATCTGGCTGTTTTTTGGAGAGCTTGCAAAATGGAAAGGTACGTGCACGATCCTGTGGGGTTGGCGTTGCTCATTGCCGATCCAGATCCGGATATGGTATCTCAAGAGTTCAAGCGAATCCCTCTCCAAGGCGAAAAGGCTAATAATGCAGTTTGCTATCGAGGTGAATTTATATGCATTATCCGACGTCTCTGCTCTCATACATCAGCAGAGGTTTAAAGTGCCTTTGATGGCCAGCACGATCCAAGACACTCTCCCCCTTCCACTTGAGCATGCCCCTTCCTACGCGTTCTATCCATTCTTTTGCGAGTCACCGAATCGAATGTCGAACAGCAAGGGATATTTTCGACTGCGGCGGGTCGGGAAATGGTTTGCTGATGAGGATCGAATAGTTCTCGAGACCATCAGCGGTGATGTTAACCGTGGCTATCTCCCTCTGACTGGGTAAGTGGATAGCGTCCGCCAACATCGAATTATCGAAGTAATATCATTATCCTAATTTAGAAGTTATGGAGACCCTCGTGGACAACTTCGGGGACAGATTACCGGTTTAAATGGTGCTTCTGAAGTTTCTGTCACTGCAACGTATGTCGTCTTTCAACTAGATTATTTCACTACTTTCTTATACGCTATATTCCTCGAGGCCTGGTCATGTTATTTTCGGCTCCGTGGTACCCCAGTCATGTTCCCTGTCCCCACCTTTCGGAGGCCAGAGGGGCTTGGGCGAGGTTATTGATTGGGTCAGGGAGGGGAATCCTCATACAGATTTCATCGAGAGGTATGTACTCAGGCCAGCGAGCCAAATTATGCCCTCTGATTTTTAGTGTCCCAACACACCTTTGGCAGGCCCCTAAACCAAATCAACACTGGAGGCGCCGCCTCACTTACGAAACGATTCCCACCTCCACGGAAGTGGGCCAATCCATAATTTTTGAATATCGTTCTGGGGCACCAGTAAAGGAAGGATTTGAGTTATTCTTGGAGTCTGTGGAGTCGGGTGCACCAAAGGATCCGGTGTTGCGTTTCGGTCCAGTCGCTAGGCTTGACGTGCTGATGCCAGACAAGTTAGTTGTCCTACTTTATCATCTTGCATGCGATTTATTTCTCTCCTAGCTCGAGGGATATACGCCTCACGCTGAATAGTAACCACACAATCCCAGCAGCGCAGTGGCCCATCGAATTGCTCAACTTGCTTGAGGGCGAACCCCCGTGAGCGTGGAAATAACTGAGTGTAACGTTTTCCTAATGTTACGTCTAGGTCATCATCTTGCAAAGACGTTCCCCTGTCAATCACCTATGAGGACAGGTCATACATTCTCAGAGATGATTTCTTTGTTCAGTCCCATGCTCTTCCTGTGCGAGGGGAAACCCCCACAGTGCAAACGATCAGCGAACGTCGACTAGACCCACATAACAACGCCTCTTATTTGACATATCAGGTGGGTGCTGAGATACATGACCTTGTTCATGCGCTTAACAATGATTCAGGTGACTTGCAGCGATATTACTTCTGACGATTCTTGGAAACTGTTTTGGAGCGATTGTGAGAGGTTTGTTCAAGATGGCCCAGCCCCACAACCCGTGCCTTCATGAGTGATATGAAGGGGTAAGTCTTGAATCAATTACATAAAATGGCATCTAGGATAGCATGTAGCGTAGATACTATAATATATCGCATTAAGTACGTTTGCGTTTCTTTTGTTGTTTTTCTTTGCGTTTCTTCGCTCGAAGCTATTTGGAAATGAGCTCGCGGAATTCATAATGATCAGAGTCTGGACGTACTTCTTTTCTCATGCGTGCATCAACCATGGTATAGCGACCTTTGACGCCTTTGGGTCGACCTTTGATGCCTTTATGTGCTCCTTTCGCAACCACTAGTTTGATCTCCTTTTTCGACTTTTTGCCAGAAGACAAGCCATTCCGCATCAGTTTCTCGATTTGCTGAGCCTTCTCTCGCTCCGTCATATCGTTCGTCTGGTTCACGCCATCTGCTTTCTTTATCGCCTTTTCCAGTCGCTGTGCAACCCTTAGTTTCTTGCGTGCCTTGGCCTCTGCTACCTTTTTAATGGGCCGCGCATCCAACGCACGCTGTTTAGCACGAAGGGCTGAAACAGCCTCTTTAGTAACGGGTATGTTGGCCTTGTAATATTTGGCCTCGTCATCGAGGAACCAGGATGGCAGCCCTTCCTTTGAATTCAGCGAGTAACGGTTAAAACCGTCATTGATGAGTTGAGTCTTTGTTGTTTGGCGATTAGCCAGGCGTTGTGCGAGAGTCACTGCTTCAGGAGTGACCAGGCCGAGCCCTGTGAATATTTGTTAAGTGATCGCGCCAGAGGACAACAGCTAGTGGACTCACTGTGGATTTTTTCTTGCCTAGCCACATCTTCATTTTCGTTGTCAGCATCCCACATGTTGACGTCGCCGTCATCTTCCCGAGGAACAACTTCGAAATCATCATCTTCGAGGGAGGTCTTTTGATGTTGATATGATTAGAGTTCAATAAGTTAAGTAACCGGCACGGTACAGACCTGCTCTGCCTCATCCTCTCGTCTCCCGGCAGGAGCACCCTCGTCTGTGCTCGCGTCGACCTCATCTTCATCTTGAAGGTGGTCGGACTGGTCAAGACCAGAAAAGACCTTGTGGCTGAACCATAGTCGTGCAGCCGTACTTGATGGACGAATTGATGAAGATTCCGAATTATTAGTCAAGCGCAACCTTTTCGCTGCAGGTCCATCTGTATTCTTCAGTGAGCCCGCCCGTTTCTTATTTGTCTGAATGTCGTCGTCATTGTCGGAGGATTCGCCATAATCGGAATCGGAATCCTCGTTGGCCAGTTTATTTCTTTGGGCCACGTCCCAGCCTCCTTCTGAGTCACTGCTATCACTGTTGCCCTCAGATTCTGAGTGGATGCCGCCCCACTCCTCCTCGCGTTCCTTGTTTTTCCGTCGCCCCTCCTTTACCCTAAACTTGGCATCCTTTTCACGCAGACGATTTTGGTAAGCATCGTAAAGGCGGTCAAGGTCTGCCTCCAGCTCAACAAATCCCTCCTCCGGGTTTTCGTCTAATGAGAGAATATCCTCGCTGTCGTCCAGACTCTGCCCATTTCTATGTTCTTCCTCTTCGTCCTCAATGATGTCCAGATCTTCGGGGTTCAGCCACTGCGTTTGAGTATCCTGTGCCATCCGTTTCTCTGTTTCTGCAAGGTCAAACATATCATCCTGACCGATACCAAGCGCGGCGTCGTGCTGCTCCAGACCGATGTCTAGGGGTGCGGTCATTTGAAGTTGCATGCGTTGTATCGTCTTTGTCCTGATTTCGTTCGCTCGACGGCGTTCGCGTTTTGCACGGCCGGCAGCTTCAGCATGGAGGCGCTCTAACTAGTTGGCCGTGGGATTAGTGCTGGGGGCTCTGAGGCAGAATTCGTCCGGCTGCTCACCTCTTCTGATATTTGTTGTTCTTCATCTAGCTCCACTTGGACATCCGCAGCTTCTATCGTTTCTTCAGTTCCTTTTGTTTTTACATCCAAACCCAGCTGAGATATCCGTGAGCAAAGTTCAAAATCTGCGAGTGAAGACTTGCCTCCTCTCTGAGCTTAAGGCGCCACTTGATCAATGTCTTAAAGTCGCCCTTCCCGAGAACTTTAAGATCTTCACAATTTGCTCTCACGTCGAAGGTTGTGATGTCCATGGATTGCCACCTTGCACAGATTCAGAACCAAAAAAAAAAAAACTGGGGACATGGGTAGAGACTTACTGTTTTTCTTCGTCTGTCGTGAATGTTATTTTGTTGAAACTTCCAAGTACGGCCACGGGATCCTCCCCCTGAATGAAATCCGTAGCCGAAGTCGGTTTGTAGAGCGTATAATCTCCGTCAGCATAGCCGTCCCTCTGCCTCCGCTTTTTTTCGGGGTGGAAAACATTTGCTTGGACATCGCCTCCAGTTATGTGTTTGCCGGCTGACGAAGCTAGCTCTTTAAATACGTGCTTGGGATCCAGAAACTTGGGGTCGATGTGCTTTGGAGCTAGGAAATCCCGACAAATAACGAAGATTTCGGCAGATACATTTCTGGGGTGACGTGAGAAATTTTTCAGCTGTTTGATTGAGTGGAGGTTTTACCTCGATGATGGTGGTTTGGTTGCCTCGACCTTTCCGAACAACTGACTGAAAACCCAGATGAGGTTGTTGTAGTCCACAGACCGGAACACCTTAGTCACGAAGGTTCCGCCTTTGACCAGGAATTCAACGGTAAGTTTCAAGCTCATCAACACCAGCTCTGATTGCGAATAGGCGTCTTGAATCCAAGCCGTGCCAACATTCGGAGCGCCATCGTGAAGCACTACATCCGCTTTCCAATCCTTCAGTTCATTCCGAATGAGATTGCGACAATGAGGAGTTGTTATGTCGGCAGCAAATGTAACCACTCGAGGAATCGGTTTGATTGGTACCAAATCAACGCCTATTAGATGTTAGCAAAGCACACTGAGACCGCCAGTTTGCTCACCAACTATGACGCTGTTTACTGGCATATATTTACTCGCTACCTGCAGCCAGCCACCGGGGGCGGCACATAAATCAATGCAACATCGCGCGGATTCCAGGAAATTGTATTTTTTGTTGAGTTGGATCAATTTGAATGCCGAACGAGCTCGATACCCTTGCTCCCTGGAATTCCAATCAAATTGGTGTTGGAATATGGCAAGGGAGACATAACGTTACTTTGCGAGCTTGTAATATTTATCCAGGCGGCCCTTGCCTGTTTTTTTTTGCGCTTTCCCCATGTCTAGCAGGGAGTGAGGCAATAGTGCATGTGGGGGGCGTGATCATTTTTCGCATCGTGTGGGAAATTTAGGTCCAGATTCGTCAGGTCGGGTATCTGTGCATACAAATAGGTAATCTCGCGTTGCAAATGCTCCAGGCAAACACTTGAAACTTGGGGTAGGTCTCTCAGTGTCATTGCTTCCTCAGGCTCTTGGTCCTACCGCGCTGCATAATAGACAGCCGGTGCGTTGTCACGTGACACTACACGTGACCGACGCGTCGTAGCGTGTCAACTCCGAAACTCAGACGCCTCGAGGTGATAAACAAGGCACAATATAGGCCTGGGGCGACCTTGCACCACATTCTAATCACCTCTCCCCGACGTGGCACCTCTGCTTCCTCCGCTTGCCTCTGGCAGTCCCCCTAATCGATCTTCCGCTCCCTAGCACCGCTATCTAGCCACACCCAGCGACACTTTGGCACATTAGCAGTCTTCCTGTCATGGCGGAGGCTCCGTCTTCCTCTATCTCCCCTGGAAGCGTACCCCCAACATCTCCCTTGGCCATTTCCTCCACATCAAGTGCTGCGGCGAAGCCCCAAAAGCGACGCGTTAGCGCTATCCCTGACTATGATTTTTTCGCGCCCGCGGCTTCGTCTTTCCACCCGCGCCCCTACACCCCCAATCCCCATCCATCTGATACCGGACACAAGCCCTTCCAATTTACACGGAGTCATGGGCGATCTCATGACTCTCTTGCAGTCCCTGCAGGAATGGATCCTCACCCCTCCGACCCCAACGTTATTTTCATCCATCCTCCCTTTACCACCTTCCCTAACTCTGACCACTATCCCGAGGGTCTCAACTATCAGACAATGGCCGAAAATTCGGATTGGTTTCTTGACCCTAAAGATTTTATCCATGAGAATAATTCGAACTTGCACGCGATCCCGTATCCACCGGCCCTCGAGCCGCCACGCGGTTGGTGTCCAGCAAAAAAGAAAGATTTGAAAGAACGAGGCGCAGAGGGTTGGCCAGAAGGAGAAGAACCCCGCCTACGCTGTACCTTCTGTAGACGCAATTATGCCGGGGTTAACGCAAAGAGCATGTGGAGGAGGCACGTATTTGAAAAACACAAGATTGCGATGGCCAACCGTCGAGACGGTGCAGATCGACCCCGGGGGCGGTCCTCAAACAGTACGCGTACAGGTAGATTTCGATATCAACTTACTGATGTCTTCTGAATAGAGGAGAACAAACAAGCCACCGACCGAGATCGCGAAGAAGGTCATGATACTTTGGTTAACCTCAAGCTCGAGGTCGCCCCGGGGACGGAGCCGCAAAATATCTCTCGTAAATCCAAGTTCCGCTCCTCGATCGGCTCAGGGCCCTCAACAGATCGCCACGAAATCCAGCAGGGTAAAGACAAGAATACAAGCCTAACTGGACTACCTCCGGAGCCCACCGTATCAGCATTAGTCCGTAGTGGCCCTTCAACGAGCCCGCCTCTTACCCCACGCTCATCCTCTGACATCGGAAATACATCAACCGAAAGTTCTGGTGGGGCCCCTCCGACTCCCCCGTCATCCGCTCCATTCATACCACCATCTCCTTACGATCCCCTTCTTACCCCTTCTTTTCGGCATTCCCCACCTCGACTACCGTCAGACCAACCATGGCGATTCCCAAGTCCAAGCCATCCGCTGCACTCACAGACTCGAGAGCTCTCTTTGAGTATGCTTGTCCGCAATGCAGCGAGCCCACTGGTCAAGGGTTCACCGATCCTTGCAGGAAGCCCACTCATCTACGCCCCCTCACCCTCATCTTCATCGCGATTTCCTCGGCCTGAAACTCCTCTCAGTGGTTTTAGATTACCATTGAACTCCAGTAGTCATGTCCGTTTTACCAAAGCCAGAATTAGCGGTTCTCCCCTTGCCTCGAGAGCGGACATCACTCATTCGCGGCCCCGAATTGAAGAGTCCCCGTTGAGTCGTCCCCCGACTCGCCAGCATAAAAGGTCATTCTCTGACCTGACTGATGACTGGTTCTCGGAGGCCTCCATGCTGTCGAACTCGTTGAGTGATCCCTTCAACTCCCTGTTTTCTTCCGGCGGGGCTGGACGCAATAGCCCCATAAAGCGTGTGCTCGAAGCTGAAAGCCCTATATTACGCAATCGTAATTCGACGGATACCAAAGGGCTAGGTATTGGGTTACTTGAGCCTTTCAACCTTGCTCGAAGCACCACTTTGGACGACGATGGTGACATCAACGACATTCTTGACTCTTCCTCGAATTCTGGTGAGATGGACGATGAACTTCACAAGGAATCTGGGGACTTCAATGTAGAAAAAACGACACAGAAGACTCCGAATACCTCTCCGCCGCCTGCAAAGAAAAGAAGACTCTCGGTAATCAGTTAGACACCTCGTTGTATTTTTTTCAAATTCATTGCCAGGGACTATCCAGTTCTTTTTCACCTTGAGTGGATCCCCTGTTTTGGACGTCCGTGGGCTCTCGCTCGAGATTATGGTTGTCAAGTAACTTCTGCTCGTTCCTCTTCTAATCTTCAGTCTTCATATGAAGGCATTTTTATCTATGTTATCACTTGACCTAGTCCAACGTCGAAATGTTTTGTGTACTTGTATCTGTATTGTATGTATGTAGCCCTCTACGCTCGCCGTGGGAAGTTCAAGCGCACTACCATATGCGTGGGAAAATGTCTCCCTGCCAGCGACATTGCCAGACACAGCTCCATCCTGATCCCACCTCAAGGGCGCAACGTACTTATATCCTCTCTCTTTCTCTTCAACCACTTTGATAACCACCAAGGTTTGTATACCGCACTCTCCTTGGTCGCTTTCGAAACTGACAGACGCGTTGTAACCATCTCCCACCATCGCCAGGGACTATTCATTGCGTTACAGCTTCGACTTCTGATTTTTCAACGACAAGACTACTTCCTAATTGTATAACCTCTCAACCTCATGCAAGCTATCAAATGTCCGTACGCATCACTCGCAGAGGGACGATATCCTCTGATATGTTTTACTCTTTAGGTGTTGTCGTAGGGGACGGTGCTGTAGGAAAGGTTCGTAACATTGACCAACTATGACTAGCCGACATCCAAACGGAGTCACCAGACATGCCTTTTGATCTCGTACACTACAAATGCTTTTCCGGTATGTGATTTTGACCGAGTTCCCCACCCCACACCTGACGGCTACGACCAGGGAGAGTATATCCCAACTGGTATGTTGCTTAAGGGTGAATTTGACGATGGACTCAAACTGGTCCTAAATGAACAACACCAGTCTTTGACAACTATTCTGCCACTGTGATGGTTGACGGCAAGACCATTTCCCTTGGCTTATGGGACACTGCTGGCCAGGAAGATTATGACCGACTCCGACCCTTGTCATACCCTCAGACAGATGTCTTCCTGATCTGCTTCTCTCTTGTTAGTCCTCCAAGTTACGAGAATGTGAGGACAAAGGTGTGTTCGAACCGGAACTTGAGCCATGAACCGCCGGCTAATATAGCCACCATAGTGGTACCCTGAAATCTCCCATCACGCACCTTCTACCCAGATTGTGTTAGTAGGCACAAAACTGGACTTGCGTGAAGACCAGCAAACTATCGAGAAGCTGCGAGATCGGTAGGAAGGATTCTACTCAGTCACTCGTAAAAGGCTTACTCGGTGACAAGCCGTATGGCGCCCATTTCGTACGCACAGGGCGTTGCTATGGGCAAAGACATTGGGGCTGTGAAGTATCTGGAGTGCTCTGCTCTAACTCAGAAAGGGCTCAAGACAGTTTTTGATGAAGCGATTAGGGCTGTCTGTAAGGAACGATTAGAAAGCTGTCCCACGACCCTTACTAACGATTTTCCCCTCAAGTGAACCCTCCTCCCCTCAACAAGGACAGAGGAAGGAAGAACAGGCCCTGTATTATTGCCTAAGACCTGGGAGGTGTAATCGATAGTTTTCTTTAGCACCCGTCGCCGGTATGTTACGCCCACTTATGCTCGAGACTTACGATGGAAATGATTTCTACCTAACCTTTCCTGTTGTACATACATCACACGTATGCCAAAGTGCCCAGTTTCTTCTTTTGTGGAGCACAGTGTCATGTACATTCATATATTTTTTTTATATAGAAACTTGCCTTGACTCCTACTTATCGGAACATCATAAGCGCCCAAAGAAGCTGATGGAGAGAAATGTATTTTGATGGGCATCATGTGGTGGCTGATGCGCAAAGTGGAAACATCGTACTCATGTCAAAAGGATGATGCAGGGGTGAGATGGATGTTGTTGGGTTGTTGCTGGCATGTCGTCCTATTCTTGTTTCGTTCTCTCAAGCTCAAACTGCTTCACTGCCTCTCCTTTTTTCTCACCACTCGCTTTATACTTTCGTTCATTGCCTCCTGCGCTTCCGCTTTCCTAGTGCCCCCCTTCAATCCCGGCCGGGGCGGGTATGCCAAAGGCAGGTCCAAACGAGTCACAGGTCCAACCGATCCTCTGGTCACCTCGTAAATGGCGGATCGCAGACAGAAACCCGATCTCTCAAGGACTCACGCCAGTAAACCATCTCTAGACACAAACGCCTCTGGGCTCGCCGAGAGCGCAATAAGCTACTCTGCCTTCCCCGAGCCGCCCTCTTCGATACCAACCACTCCCATCCGTTCGGTCTTTGGCGAGTCTCCTAGCCCCAGTATCACTAGCCCCCTCTTCCCTAGTCCTACACGATACGCTCATCCCTTCGCCGCACCATCCTCCAATCGCTTCTCCCGCTCTACCTTTGGCGTGCCTGAGCCCGCCCTCAGACCTACATTGGATCATGGCAGACGGGACGAAGACTCGAGCTCTCCCTCGCCCAGTACGCTCTCACCCCACGATTGGCATGAAGGCGCCTCAAGCATTGACGTTGATGCTGCCGAAGACCGGCTTCTACCAACATCTTTTATAACAACTTTACTGCAAGAGAATGCTGGACCACGCGGTGCAAACCGCGCATCTTATTCTAGTGATGCTCTCAGCGGCATCTCCGAGATGACGTACCCTCCCAAACAACCGTACACCAACTCCCTGCGCGAAAACTCTACGCTTCCCTCGCGAGTCTCTTCTCATAGACAATCATACAGAGGACCCCTACCACGTCCAGTTGGAGGGCGGGCACCTAGCTCGTACGCCTTTCGCCAAACCGACCAACGGCGCAACAGCACTATACCTGATAGCCACGACCCTGCCCGGAGCACCATTGCACAAGCAGATTCTCGCCCAGAACACACAAAAGTAACGGCGAGAAGTGCCTCCGTTCTCAGCCAGTCCACGCTTGTTGCTGAGCCAGAACGGGGTGGCAAATATGGGGGTAAACTTGCAGTCCATGATGAAGTCGACGAGAGCGATGACAATACGTACCCAGCGGATGTAGACACCACCAGCTCTTCAGACTTTCCGGCGCATCAAATGGGTTTTGCACAGCAACGACCTGTGCGGGGTAATGCCAACATCCCCCTCGTCAGAGAATCGGTACACTCCGGCAAGAGTGTAGCACCGTCTTTCAGGTCTCGTATTTCGTCCTTGCGCTCTCTTCGACGAGTCTTTACGTGGAGACGAAAGCCGTTACCCCCTGTGCCAATCATACCAAATATATCCATAGCAACGGAAAGAGAGCACCGGAGGGTAGAGGAAGAGACCCCTCTACCGACCCTTGTAAATCGCGCTGACCGTTTGCATGGTTTGCTTGAGAAGGGATATCATCCGCACCACAGTATCAGCTCTTTTCCGGCAAAAATCGAGCCACTTATCTCCAGCTTCGACGATGCTGAGACCGTCGCCCATTACCACAATGGAAACGCAAACCGCCCTCCTCCACCTTTCCATTTACTCATCACTTGGGTGAAAATGAGGAAGATGTGGGTCATGATCGGGATTTTTGCGTTCATTACCGTGGTTGCGATAGGAGCTGCAGTTGGTGTGACAGCAGCAGGGAACAAAGCCCACAAGTCCTGCCCAGCAGATTCGAGCGGCGCGACCTGCAGCCTCAGTACGTGACTTTGGTTTCTGCCGTAGCCCTCAGCCTTATAATCAAAAATTCAATTAGATGCTACCTGCGTCTGTACTACCAGCACATCAGATCAGTGTGGGAGTCCGATAGCGCAAGCTGTTTTGGACTTGATCCCTGTCATGAACGACCATCTGTCTACCAATCTCTCAAGGGTCACTGTTTATAATAGCCTTTGGACTATGCAAGGGAGCATCCAGGGCTCTAGCTGCGTTGAACAAGTTAACCTGATCGATGTTAGTTTCGCCTTGAGCGCCCAGCATCAACCCAACCGGACACAATGGGCCCAAATTGCTCTGCTGTGGACCCTAACTCAAGCCCAGGATTCTTCAATCATTGGCCAGCTGCACGACTTTATTGAAAAAGCACCTTGGACACATCTGGACAACTCTGATGGACCTGTAACATCCACGGGCTCAGATTTTACTACATCGGTGGCCGGGTTTGATTATGACTTTGCTGCGCAAACTATCGTGCCTCAATCCTCGACATTTATTGTCCAAGGTAATCCTACCAGTGAGCAAATTACTAGGGTCGACCCGACTCTCCGCCCTTCTTTGGATCGCATTTATAGCTACGCAGTTGGTGGGTAACTAACTTATCCTCGGGGTAATCAAACACGCTCCTAATGTTTTGGTCCTAGCGTCATCGAGACAACGGGACAAAGCATTGCTTGAATATTGGACAATGGTGCTACACCAGCGTGAGGAGACGTTGGACACTTTCAAGACCGCCTTCAGCTCTTCTCCCATCATCCTCCCTTTCAACGGAACCTCCCAATTCGTGCGTAGCCTCTACGGCATTTCGACCTCTTTCCCCCCTCCGATCGCATGCAATCCTGGATTGAGCTCGGATCAGCGAGATCTCATTACAGCAGTGGAGCAGAAGGCTTTCAACCTATCCCCTGGCACCGACGTTCCTCAACTTAACTCAACCTGCTTCTCCCAACATCTGACTTATGGTGTTCTTGATCTCTTACGCACGCGACTTCCTTTCCTCGATTCCCGGAACAACGTTCCAAGGCAGGGTGTTGTATTAAATCCCAATGTTGCTCCTCGCGCAATTCTTACGGTCGGAGAGGCCCTGAGTGCGCTTCCAGGGTCACCCAACGTTACTCGGAATGCTGGATTGCTAGCGGACCCTCGCAGCTATGGTACGCCTACCTTTGCGAATCATGTCATTCTCCAGTACCTCTCCGCTATTCCTACCAACACGGCCAATGCAATCATTAATCACATTGTGACACATTCTACGTCTATACCACCTCCAACCGATCCGGTTGGAGAACCGTTTCTATTTCCCCTTGAATCTATTCCGACCCTCGAGGTCGCCGTGTTCGGTGACATAGATGATCCGGATGCAGATTCCTATCTCACAGGATTCACCACATCTTCTGGTTCCCTTTTCTTTGGCTCTGATGCCGGAAATGCATTTCGCAATTGGGCTATCAGCAGGGGAGGTACAATCGCGTGGACGGAAAATGCAACTTCCCCGGAAGTTGTTCATGACAATACCTTTTCAGACAATATCTTCAATTTAACCTGGACGGCCACTTCCACCGCAATCGCTAACAACGTGCCAGGGGTAGGTCTTTTCAATATTACTGAAAGTTTTCGACAAAACCACCGCTTCAGCCCCTGATCCTTGTTCGATTATTTCACGTTCATTTATTTCATACGCATGTTTATTTTGAGAGGCATGGCCCTCGTGTTTGCTATCGTTTACGTAGTCGAGAACATCTAGTAGCGGATCATGTATCAAGTATGCAAGGGCTCATATCAACTGTTGTGGATTATGTGCCATCATCTTTGAGTTAACAATATATTGGTGCCTTACTTACGTAAACAGGAGTCGATCTTCAGAGACAGTCGGACTCCCTTCAATGGTCGGTGGGCCCACGTGGGACTGTTCCTCGCTGCCATTCAATTTCTACATATCCGAACGTGCTTCAATCTAGGCCGTTCGTCTGTATTATCTGTCGGCTCAGCCCTCACATCCGGAAGGATGCCCAAGGCTTCTCAAGACCCAATCCAACGTTCGACATCTTCGTCGGATCCCCTTGCTTCCCCCAGCCATCCTAATGTGTTGAGAAGGAACCAGGTGTGTCCTCGTACATCAAGCCCCCACCACCGTTGATTCTTAAGCCATCGAAGGCTTGCCACCAGGTGTGTAAAATGGCTCCAGTCCACGCTCCCTTTCCAAGCTCAAGATCTAAACTTTCTAGTGCCGCCGAAGGAAGCTAGTAAGCATTGCGAAATAAATGACACGATAATTTGACTAACTTTCTCTCATCAGAAATGGTAAACCGAAGCCTGCACTGATGGTTCAATCTAATCACCGATTCAGTGACGCCAAAAGACCTTGCTCAACCTGTGTAAGATCGCATGCACATCAATTGAACCATGCTTCCCCTGGAGCCAACGTACCTCCTCGACCGGAATGCACTTTTGATGAAAGTTCGTGATACTTCTCGGTACGGCTGACTTGTCCTCACGATCACCGGTAGTTGCTGCTGAGTCCAATCCTGTACCATCAGAGGGACCCAAAAGCAAGTATGAAAGACTCGAAAATCGCATTAGTTAGTACACTCAATAGGCTTTTTAGCATGACAGTTCTCTCATGTTCCGACTACGTTAGATGAGCTCGAAGCACTACTTCGTCAAAAAGAAAGCAAAGAGTTTACGCCCCTTCACCCTTCGCCTTTGGCCGGTACCCAAGCTGCACAAACCCCTTCTCCAGCAGCCCCAGCGAACAACATTGCTCAAAAGCAACTCTGTGCCTATTCCTCCGATGGGTCGCCTACCATGCGTGATCTGTCTCATTCACCTTCGCATGATCTCTTCGCTTCCGCTCAGTCGGCTGAGAACGTCCTTGAAACAGCGTCGATTCCTTATGGACTGGATGTTATGTGGCCAAATTGGCCTCCGAATCTACCTGGGCCCGAACTCCTCCGTCACCTGTGAGTTGTGCGGATCGTTTACCCAGAACAAGTTGAGCTCAACCAAAGTCAAGAGTGGATGTATTCTTCACATTTCACCCACATGCGAGCCGCTTATTCCATGTAGCCAATTTCATGCATGCACTCTCTTATCCTCCCACCCATCCAAAATTTCCTTGCACCCCCGTTCTTCACGCGATAAGCGCTATTGGGAGTCTATACACCGCTGCAGTCACTTCTCCCCCCCTTCCAGACTTTGACAGGATTGCTCCAGGTCAGGATTATCGCAAGTTTGAAGACGGCCAGCTCTCACCCCCTTAACAGACGAAATTTTCCTGGCAAGGCATCGAATCAAGGAACAAAGACCAGACTCTTTCGCAGAACAGCAAGCGAAATTGGCACATGAGACTGCCGACATGCTCAATTCGCTGGGAGAAGAGCTATTTCAAGTCCTTCAAGGTTTGTCTCTCACAAACTCGCAAGTCTCGCAAATAATCGAATCACCTACCCTTTAGCCAATATCATTCTCACCTGGTTTTACTGGTCCCATTCTAGGTGAGCTTCCTCGTGTCTTTCGTTCATATCTGAAAACTGACCTTGCGCACATGAATCTCTAGATGGGTAGATGTAAGCCAAAGCTACAATTTAAATATCCCAATCTAAGATGAACGTCAGGTGTTTTTATCTTCTGCCCACTCCATGCGTTTATGTGTACCATTGGGACTTAATATGTGCCCGCCATTCCACTCTATCAGTAAATCCGAAAGACCAGCTTCGATTTTACCACCAGCACGAACGGTTGTCGAAGATGAAACAAGACGGAATGCCTTTTGGTTAGCTTACGCAACAGAACGTCAGCATGGGATGGGAAATGGATGGGCACTTTGTCTCGACGATCAAGATGTCTCTCAGCTATTACCTGTGCGCGGTGACCAGTTTGAGCAAGGGGTAAGATCTCTTTTTTGTTTACATCCCCTTGATTATATTCCGCTCAGTTCAGGATCCTTACCAGGTTTTAGTAACACCGCTAGAACGCCAATGGGCTCATACAGGCAATCTATTGCTTACGCACACCGAAAATCAAATCGATTCATTTATTCTCTACATCAAGGGGACTATTTTGATTTGTGAGCTCGACACTCGTGTTGAATGTTCTCGTTGTTGAAGAGAAATTAGCTCGTGTGAAGGTATTCAACACACGGTTTAGGGCTCGACACTTCGCTGGTGATCAGGCCGTTACCAATGTGCAAAGCGACAATCCTGCAGAACGTTTTGACCCCAGGGGCTCTCCTGCCTTTATTGAATTGGATCATATTGCCTCCTCATTCCGTTCATCATTTCCAAGCCACCTGCGAAACCCTATTGTCGACAACGTGGTAGATAGCCATTTGTATACAGCCTGTTTGATGCCACATGTGTAAGCAACTTCTCTGGTCTATGATCCAATCCTGCTAACTTGTAATCCAAGTGCTACAATAGTCCTCCATGACCCTCACGCCGAGGTTGTACAATCTGGGTGCATTTCCGCGCTCAAGATATTGACTGCGGCGAGAGCCATACTGGACATGATTTATAACGTCTGGACTACTAGCTATGATATCACCTTACTCGACTCTTTCTGCTCAGTGAGTAAAACACGTCATGTGAAGTTAACTATTAAACCTTCTACTGTTCGTGTCAGTTTTCCTGGTTTGTTGCGGGTCGGGTGTTGGTGCGATTCCTTCAGGCTGCCATTGACGCCAACGGACAAGACCAAATTGCAACTCTGCGTTCCGAACTTGAGTTTGTTCAGTGAGCTTGTCCCTTGATTGTCATATAATTTTCTCCTTCAATGATTTTTTTGCTTGTGTTTATAGCGCAGCCATCGTCAAGGTTGGCCAGCGGATACCACTTTCGTACCGCTTCGCCAAAATGCTAGAGGATCTTGTCAACAAACGATGTGGAGAATCCTTTGGTTCGACGTTGCGCATTTCCTTCCCCCGTTCTGTTGAAACCCAGCCGCTGCAATCGCTCTTCCAGGAGAGTACCATCAGTCACCCAGCCAGCCGAATCAGCCTTCACGAGACGCTCCATGAACCCGGCTCCTTCTTGTCGCTGGCATGACGTGGTTTTTTTTTTTTTTGCTTCGGCTCCGAAGCTTTCGGCTGTTCTGTCCGCCGCCATTATATTCTGTATTTCTAGCTCCCTGTCGATGACTTGCTATCTACGTCTGCTCTGATTCTTTATACCTCTTCTTCCTCTACCTGTAACCCCGTATAATACCCCAAACTGTGCAAACTGTTTACCCGGAAATCCACACCCACTTTCCCACGACGAAATGACTGTTCATGCAAACACCCTGAAGACCCGAGTCGCCGTGTTAGGGCCGCTGGGGACGTACACACACGAGGTGGGTCATTGAGTAGTGCGGATGTGACATGTCCACTCGACGCGACATAGGCTGCCTATAAGGTGTTTGGTGACAGCGTGGATTATGACGAGTGCGAAACGATCTTAGGTGAGACCTGCCGGGACTTTTGCTTTCAGTTGGTTTTGTCGAGAGCGCCCCGCCTTGATTGCTCTCACAAAAGACACCTTTCAGGCAACCCAAAAGGCCGTACAGATCGGAGTGGTGCCACAGGAGAACACAATATGTGGCAGTGTCATTGAGACGTACGACGTGCTCCGCCAGGCCACCACCTGCGGATTTGTCGAGGGTGAGGTTATCCTGCAAATCCAGCACTGTCTCCTGGTGCGAAAAGGGGTCAAGCTTTGGGAGGTTGAGCAGGTGTTGAGCCATGAACAGGTAAGCCCCTTTCTTTCTTCCTTCAATATTTTATTTTTCTTGCGAGTTGGGGGACAAAGCGCTGAATTTGATCATGGACTGCAAAAAAAAAAAAAAAAGGCGCTAGGTCAGTGTCAAGAATTCCTTGACACGCATCTACCCCAAGCCACTCGCATCAAAACCTCGTCAACGGCTCTAGCTGCGCGGACATTGCAGTCTAGTCCTCGGAACTGTGCAGCCATCTGTTCTAAAATATGCGCTACACTATTCGATGGACTTGAAGTGTTGCATGAGAGTATCCAGAAAGAGGCAGGTCTGTGCCTCGTCCCTCACCGACACTTGACCTGCTCCTTTGGATTGATTTTACCATACGATAGCGAATTTTACGCGATTCTACATCATCGCCCGAGATCGGACCGTACAGCTCCCAGTAGCTCCGCTTGGAACGAAGAGCAAGGCCCTCCTTCGCTTCGCGGTGTCGCCACCCACCGAGCCGGGGTCCCCTCCCGAAGATATTGTGCGGTACCTGGTTCTTTTGGGCTTGGGGGTTGCCCGGATGGACCGCAGACCCTCGGATGACGGCCTACCGTTCCGGGACGTCTATTTGATAGAGGCGATTGATGTGTCTTCCCAGCGCCCATGGGCCGTGACAGTCGAACGTGCGGTGGACCGTGTTCGACAGATGGGTGGAGAAGTAGATTTGATTGGCTTGTGGTGACCACTTTAGCCTTGTATTCCAGTGCAGGCCGTTCCATTAATTTACTTGGAACCATGATGATCTAACACGTGTCTCGTACATAATCATTACAAAGCGCCAGGTCCGCAAACAACTTAGAGCACTGTGTCCCTTGTTTGCTCAATTAGCAATCTGGCATTATCCGATCTGGGAAGGATGCGGCATTTAAACGGTTTAGGGTGGCTGAAATCCAGGAGCATCAATCACCTGTCGGAAAAACATACAGTTAAGGTAAGGTGGGGGACCTACTAACCTGATCAATATTGAGGTATATTCAGTATCGGGTTCGATCAATTGGCCTTTTTCGTCGACCGCCTTGCTGATGTTGTAAGTTGCAAGTAGTGATGCTACGACGATCCAGATAAAGTCTTGGGCGATGAAGCGGCCAGGGCATGTTCTGCGGTAGATAGAAAACCCTAGGTGAGAGACAGCTCGTGTGTGGACGGTAGAGGCCTACCTTCGACCGAACCCGAATATTGCGTCTGGTATTTCATTTATGCCTGCCTGCGCATTTCCTTCAACATCAACGAAACGGTCGATTTTGAAGGTCATGGGGTCGGGATATGCTTCAGGATCATGGAGGACTGCCCACACATTCGGAACTACGGTTGTGCCTTTTGGAATTTGAAATCCGTTATATTCATCATCCTCTGTAAGAAAATGAGCAATTCCGAGAGGGGTAACCGGATTCCATCGCAAAAGCTAGATTGGGGCAGGCCGTCAAAAAAAGCTGGGGCCATCACAGATCAAATGCATAGAACATACTTCATAACACAGACTTTGCTGCGGGATGGGGAATGAGAAGGCAGTCAGGACCAAAGGGGATATGGACTCACAACCAACGGGAGATGGGGTCTATCCGCAAGGGTGGGTAGACGGTCATTGCCTATTACGCGATCGACTTCTTCCTGGGCCAATTTTTGGGCCTCAGGATAGCACGTCATGATCAGGAAAAAGGAAAGAACGACTGATACAACGGTATCAGAACCGCCTAATGCCCATACCCCATAAGACCTCTAGTGAGTAATAGTTGATGAGTCAATCGACTGCACCTGAAAATGCGGTAGCCGCGACACTTTTGATGACTTCTTCCTCCTCGGCTTCCAACCCAAGGGCGATGTTTTCCAACTCCTGTGCGACGAAGCACGGGGTCGCTACACCTTGTCTCTGCTCATGTCTATCAGCTGATATTGAAAGGGACAAGGCAGGGGTGACGTACAAGCATATCCTTTGCAACCTCATACGGGCGTTCCACCATTCGACGATTCAGTTTACGCCACTTGAGAGCATTCCTTTTGAAGGTAGCGAATGGGAACCAGGCTGGCACGTGGCGTAGCGCTGGTATATAATCCTATGAGAGGGTCGTCAAGCGAGACGCAGGGTGCTTGAGAGAGAGGGGTGACTTACCACGAGATATGTCCCGAAAATGCCTGCCGATGTCAGACCAGCGAAAGCCGCATCAACGATGTCGACGTATTCGCCACCACGCTCTGCAGCCTGCTGGCCATAGATAAGATTGAGAAAGACTGCAACGGCGGTCCTGGGGAGTGAGTTATTTGGTGGATGATCATCGAGAAACGTCAAAGGGGGAGGAAATACCTCCGTGTCAAGTAGCGGAACGACTCTGGATCTTCCGAGAGGGTCCGCAGAAGGGTGTGTGCTTCCGTGCGTTGGAGGTTCTGATAGTGGGTTGGTACGTTTTGCCTGAAGTGGCGATGGAAGAGATTGCGATGGCGCTAGAGAGAGAGGAGTGAGTGAGTGTGTTGAGGAAGCATAGTCCTGGGATGATGTCATTTTGATGCAGACCTTCCAACGTTCTCCATAAGCCATAGTTGAGAAGGACCAATCAAAGCCGATGCTGGAAGGGGAAATGAGTTACACGAGGTGGACAGATGAGGGAATAGGAAGGAGGGGAGGGAGACAGACAGGTCGACGACCATTGTACGGACGGGCCGAGAAGAGTAGATGCTGCCTYGTTTGTCGAGCAGGTCGTTGATTGATTGTGCGGAGTTGAGGATGAGCATGGGATTGCCCAGGAGACGGATGTAGACCAAGTCGCCTGCTCGGGGAGCTGAATACACGGGAAGAGCTGAAAGGCTAACAACGGACCGTAGATCTCTTTCCATTTTGCGTAGGTGATCCAGGGATGCAGGGGAGAGGTGACCGAGCGCTGGAACCAGGTAGTGCGGGGGCCCGGGGGCAGGGGGAGGGAGCGGGAGGGCTTGAAGAGGCGGGGGAGGAGGACGAGGAGGGCGAGGAGGAGGAGGAGGGGGAGGAAGGTGCTGAGGAGGAGGGAGTCGTGCATGGAAAAAGGGGGAGGTGGGCTGGCTCCTGGGGACAAGGGGCAGCACACATTATTTATCTGTCGACCCAGATCTGAGATCACATCACGCGCCTAACTTTCTTTCTTTTTTTTTTTCTTGCGCTCTCCCCCTCGAACTCTCCCCCAAATGGCCGCCGCAAACCCTCTCGTCGGCCCTTCCGCCCTCAAGGACCTTATCCACCCAAACTTCCACCAGATCTCCTTCCCCGCAGAGACCTACATCAAGTCAGACCTCGGCGTCAAACTCGACAAAGGTCCTCCCTCCCCTCTCCCCCCCTTGTCCACCCCCGCTCCTCATCACTCTCTCCCCCAGATGACCAGATCTGCAGGCTCTTCCTCACCCCCGCAGGCTGCCCCCTTGGGCCCCTCCATTGTCCCTTGCGCCACACCACTCCCTCCGCCCACAATTTTCAGCCCCCGAAACCTCTCCCATCCCACCCACGCGACAGGGAGCGTGTCTCCACCGTCTGCAAGCACTGGCTGCGCGGCCTTTGCAAAAAGGGCGATGCCTGCGAATTCCTTCACGAATACAATCTAAGGCGCATGCCTGAATGTTACTGGTTTGCAAAGTATGGCTACTGCTCTGCTGGCGATGAGTGTCTCTATGCACACCCTAAAGAACGTAAAATTGAATGCCCCGACTACAACCGCGGGTTCTGCAAATTAGGTCTGTCACCTCTTTCTCTTGATACGCACATATTCATATCGGCTTCTTCCAAGGTCCCTCTTGCCCTCGAAAGCATGTCCGTAAGGTAGCGTGCCAACTCTATCTTACTGGATTCTGTCCCATGGGTACAGAATGCCCACGAGGCCAGTACGTACTCCCCCCTCTCCTGTCTTTGCTTTGATTGAATTGCAGGGTCGTTAGCCCCAAACCCAATCTCCCACCACCCAATGCCTACGAGCCGCCTCCACCTCCTTCGACCCGTGAACTAGGTCCTCCCCCTCCAGGTTTCGCCAGATACGCCGATCTGGACCGTAGTCAGGGCGGTATGGCCACAGCACCCAACTCCAACGCGCAGATGCCGCAAAGAAGGGATCCCAATGAAGTTACATGCTTCAAGGTATTGTGTTTTCTGGGAGTCAATATGAAAAAAAAACTTCTCTCACCTGTCCTTTTCCACACCCCAGTGCGGCGAGAAAGGGCACTATGCCAATCATTGTCGTAACAGAAACGTGCCTGGCAATCGGGGTGGCAATGAAAGAGTCCGTCGATACGGAGGGGATGAATAATGTACGGACCTATTAGCATCACCTCCTTACTCGCTCGTCACTTTGTACGTTGTATTGTAGCCTAATCTGGTTTGCCCTTCTCCCTATGTTTTTGCGTGTTTGCTTCCCATCTTGATTCCATTCCCTCATTTCTCTCCATACGCACACACGGGCATGGGCTGGCAGAAAACGTTCTCTCTACCCGAAAAATCCAAGGGTTGTCATCTTGTCACACGTGAGATCACTTCTCAGATTCAGGAGGGTTTGGAGAATGTCCAGGTGAGAGGCACCAGTTCTCGAACGCCTCATAAAATTCTTAATGAGGCTAGGTCGGTATGCTTTTCCTGTTTATGTAGGTGCCATACCACATCGCTTGAACATAATCATCCCTGAGGTTATCAAACAAGCCAGCACACTTCGGCTGCATTAACTATCAACGARAACTATGACCCGGGYAYGTAGACATTTGTTGTTCTGGAGTTTTGCTGAGTCTCGTGCCCTGTATCCTGACTATTTTTGTTTAGACGTAAGGAAAGGTACAGTATTGATGCTTCCGCTTGAATATCAAGCGAGGACTCCGTGACATTCTCAAGGGCGGCAACCACAGATATGGACATGGCACTCGACAACATAGTTCCTGAACATTTCAAATGGCGCCACACTGACGAAGGGCCCGAGTAAGTCAACCGGACAGTCACGCTTCGAGGGTACATTGGTTAATGCTTTTGACTCCTTAGTGACTCGTGAGAAGTCCCACTTGATACCTGTGTGAGAGTCAATTCCCGAGCCCCCATTTTTGCAGTGTTTCCCATACCAAAACATCTCTTATTGGGACTTCCTTGTCAATCCCAATTACCAATGGTCGGATGAACCTGGGTACATGGCAAGGTATTATCTTCTTATTGGGTGATTGTTTCGGACCATGTTACCATCCCTTTTCGCGCAGGAATTTACCTGACAGAGTTCAGGCACATGCCGCACTCGAGGCGTGTCGTTGCAACAATCCTGTGAGACATTTTCTATTCCACTCAGTAGCGACCCTTCCGGTATCCTCATGAATGACCTTACCAGGTCGTAAAAAGAAAAACACCCTGACCTTTTGRGCTCCAGTACCCAAATGTTAGCTGTGTTCCACTTTAATTCCCTTGATCAGAATACTATGAGAGAAAGAYCCGATTCGGGCAGACATCGTTCTGTGTGGCAGACTACCCCGACTGCACTCCGGTTCATCTTGTTTTCTTTGTTGCCGAGTTATATAGTGTGACGCTCTGCCCGCATGAGCTTGGTACCACACCATGGTACCATCACTTGTTAGCCCTTACACCAGGCCACTGCAGCGACAACATCACGGTCCCAACRACCTGCCTGGGTGCTCTGGAAGGTGGATCACTGGCGTCGTGCGTGTGTGATCAGTTACAATTGTGGGGCAAAAGTTTATCACGGGGGTAACAGGGCCCCGTAGCTGTGGCTGTTGCTATGTGAAAGTGCATTGGGGCACAGCTCCGACAGATTCTCCGGGAAGGCCTTTAAGAATCAGCCTCGCGTGGTTCTGGCAGTGTCCATGTTGCGGAGAGGGAGAAGGGGGCTGCTGAGAATAGCATAGCCAAGTGGATTGATGCTGGGCAAATGGCCATTTGAGGGCTTCAAGTTGACAGGCACCTTCCTGATGCATTATATAGAGTAAGCAATCAAGGGCGCTCACTATACCCGTGTCCAACGTTTGCACTCTCTAACTCACGACTCTCCCGTCCACCAGTCCATATATTCCTGATAAGCACTTTTATCGCAGCCTCCCCCTGGATCCAACCCGGCATTCGCTACCGCGTTTTACGGCTGTCAGCCCACCTTGGCAGTTTAAGCGCATCAGCCCGATTGTGTACAGCAATATCCGAAATCTCTGGCGATTTCAATTATGCCCAAGGCTGCAACGCCCTCCGCACGGCCAGCACTTCGACGCAACCAGGTATGGGTTTCATGCTGGAGTTGGCGATCGTAGTGTATTGAACTCGGGGGGGGGTTTTTTTATTGTCTCCTGTCAGGCCTGTCGGTCATGTCGTAGGCGAAAACTGGTACGTTCCGATAGAGCTCCACGAATGGTAGGAGATGAAGTAGATTATTAGAAATGCGATGCCGCACGGCCTCACTGCGGGACTTGTGTCAAGTGAGCCCAGAGATTTGGTCAAAGTCGACCCAGTATTCATCTCGRGGTTGTAGACAATGGCAAGCGTTGGTCAGCGTGCCAGCTCCCATTGGCTATGCGTACGTAGCTCGCCCTTATCTTTTGGGGTTTCCACTTATTTCAACTGGCGGAGTTAGACATCCAACGGAACCGCAGTGCTCATATGATCCTGTGGAAGGCCTTACTCTCGCACCAGATACAGACCCAGTGGAAAAGGTTCGCCAATTGGAGGAGGAAGTTTGTAAGCCAACCACACCCCTACGTTTTTTTTTCCCTCTTGTCTTCCACTGAGTATACCTACTAGCCCGTCTCAAAAACCAGCTTTTTGAAAAGGAACAGGTTTTGTCGCGGTCCATATCGCCAAACCAGGCCCATTCCAGCCTAAACGCCTTTTCTCCCATATCCCAGGCTTCTATCCCAGGCACCCTGACTCGTCCGACTTCCAGTGCCAGCGGCATAAATCTTCCTCAGGCATCAATTACCATGATGAATTTAATCACGCCAGACAGTCCGCAGCAGCAAGTSCGCAGTGATAGTAAAAGTCCTGAGCTTGTTACCGCTCCGAAACCTGGCTCGGACCCTTTCATGGACTTGTTGTTCTCTGGATGGAACCCGGATCTACCAGATCCGGCCACTTTGAACCATTAGTGCGTGACCCACGTTGGCTATATTAAAGTGTTCTACTGAAGACTTTCTAGTGTAGATGTTTTTTTCCGTTGTGACCCATGTGGTTCGAGAGTGCTTCATCGACCATCATTTCTGGCTTCGATGCGCCTGTCACCGAGAGACCCGGGGTTCCCCCACTCTGCGATTTTGCATGCAATTGTAAGGCCTTCTAATGGCTTAAACGTTGATTGTGTCCTTCTTGATGGTTGACATACCCCTAGTGCGCGGCTGCTTCGCGCTGGTCGCCCCAAAATGTCGTAACCATGCCTGATGGTACTCGACGTGATCAGTTCGCCGAATTTCATGCTAGTAAAACCCGACARTACATCGATAAAACGATGGCAAGCGGTGAAGATATTTTCTCTGTCATGCAGGCATGTATTCTCCTATCCTGGTACTTTTACCAGGAAGGTCGGTGGGTAGAAGTCTGGATTTTTGCGGCTTTCCAAACTCGTGTGGCGATTCCTCTGCGCCTTAACTATCCTGGGACATTTTCAACACACGGAAACAACTCCCCTGGTGCTTACTTGGCACCACCGAAGGATCTTCGTGATTTGGAGTCGCGGCGACGTACATGGTGGATGACCATAATCTTCGATCGCATTGCCTCCGTGGGCGGTTGGATACATGCCGTTGATGAGCGCGATTTAGGGACGGAGCTTCCTCTAAGGACCGTGGATTTTGAGTCGGAAGTAAGCCGTTGTGTTGTTTGTTCCATGTGGTTCCTCCTGACGCCCAGTTGTGCCTCTGCTTCCTTTAGATTGCGGTGGCAAGCAACCCACAGGATTTGGCAACCCCAGACGTGTTTACACGCCACCCGGCTCAGTATACTGACTCATTTCTTTTGCTCATCAAGGCCGTCATGCTGTTTGGGAGAGTGACAGACTATAACGTCCGAGGGAACCTGCGGGCGCCCACCGCTCCCAGCAAGAACCAGAACCCGTTCTTCTTGGAGGGGTTCGAAACGCTCGATAAGTTGGTCTGCCAAGAATTTTTGGACAGCATACCCCAGATGTATAAAAACAACACAGGGGTGACCGACGCACCCGAAGGCAGCAMTCTTGACACTGATTTGTACATGGTCCACATCATCCCACAYGCGTGAGGCACACTTTCTTTTYTGATTGGCATGTGACGTATTGACCAGAGTGATGGTAGCGCCGCAATCACACTTCACAATCCCTACATCAACTTCACGGACCCCGCCAATGTTTCTACTGCAAGATGCATCATGGCTGCTAGGGCCATATTAAGTGCATACTATGCTCTGACCGCAACATCCCTCGACATCACCAGGCTGCATCCGTTTGTGACGGTGTGTCCGGTCTTTTTTTTTTTTTTTTTTTTTTTTGATGTGGGATTTCGGTCCTTGTGTTCAACATGATGTCTAGATCTGTTGGTATCTCGCCGCAGTCGTGCAGGTGCAACTGTGCAAGTATTTCATCGAAATTAATGATACGGAACGGGAATCAACCGTTTGGGGCGAAATCAACGTGTTGAGGTATATGCCATTTTGTCTCATCATCCTATTGGAATCCCGAATGACATGTGGTGTAGGTTCGCAATGATGGAGTATGGCCAGCGGTCGCCTATAGGGAGTGCGTTACAAAAGCCCTAGTCTCCTTGTTTCCCACTTTTCATACTCACTGGTGTCGCAGCACGTCAAGAACGACTACTCCAAGGACTTATGAGGGAGATCGTCCGTTTGACAGGGCAAAAGCAACCTCTCCAAGTTGGCGTGCCGTTATATCCTTTCTCTCATCAGAGCTTGTTCAAAAAAAGCGAAGTTTCCCAAGAATCTCCCAGCGAGGCATCGGGTGTCCAAATTCCCTTACCAGTGAGCCCTCCTTCATATGACAAGCAGCCATCATCCAGCAGCAATACACCGCTCCTCAACGCCAATCACATGCAAAGCACCTGGCCAGTCCATGATCTAACGCCTTCCCCCAGTGTGACAGCCATGGGGGTCGAGTCCGACATGCGGTCAACTTCTGGCTACGCTCAGTAAATACCCATTCTCCTGTTGATACCTTATCCAAGCCAAAATTCTGCTTGCTGTCTTGATGTATGTATTTGGGTACTTTGGACATTCGAGGTGTAATTGTGTGTGTGTTGGGGTATAAGTGTGTAGTAGCTTGTTTTTTTATAAACTACTTGACTCTTGGAAGACGCTTGACATGGGTCCGYTATCTTACTCGCGCAGTTCTCCAGAGCCCAATCTCCGCTCCTTTTCCAGCAGTGCGTCAAACTCTGCCTGTTCAGCAGCACGGTCATTTGGTTTTTCATTTGGTTCTTGGTCTGTGGAAGGGCTGCTCTCKATGGATTTTCGGATCCGAGTTTTCTCGTGCTTCTGCCGCAGTGTATCCCAGGATGAACTGGATGGTGTGGTATTCGCAGCTCGGATTTGATCCCATTTGCTGAGGGGTCGTTCCCTTGAGGATTGCTGGCGCGGCTGTAACTCGCCTGGTTGCTCCCGAGTGGTTTCAGGTGTTGTGTCATCCACAAACCCTGCGGTGATTCTGATGAGAATTAGAAACGTATAGCACATGGAATTTTATGTTCACCGGTATTCCCGTGTAGGTCGTCCTCGACGCTGACCTTGCGCGAAATGGTCAAGCTGGGAGGGGGAGGAACTCCGCTTTGGTTCTGGATATGTTGGAGTGCTCTTGAGAAACCAGCAGGGTCATCAAGGGCCTGTACAAAGTCGGAATGGGACTTGAGAGCCAATGCGTTGCCAAGTCCCAGCGATCCGAAAGCAGCTGCAGATGCTGCGAGCCAAGTGCGCCTTTGCGACCATGACGACCTTCGGCCAAGGTAGACTGCGGATAGGGCGGCCATGGAGAAGAGCAACTATGGAGTCATGGCCATGAGCGGCGTGTCTCCAAAAAGAGGGGCAGAGGGAGAGGACGGACACCATAGTAGCGGTGGTAGCCTGGCAGGAACTTGGAGGCGGCCTCGTAGTCGTGGGAGCTTATGTTTCCTGCAGCCAGCTGTGGTCCGAGGAGGGCGTCAACCCTTGTGCGGGTATTGAAGGTTCTGGTCATCCATCGGACGTTGTAGTTGAGGTATACTGCTCGGGGTTCTGCAGAGTCGGACATGGGGCGGGCCAAGGGGTGGGGAGAACTGGCGACACCCACGTCGCTTCACGTGGTGTGAAAAGTGACTGAAACGGAGAGACGCTCGTTCTCTGCACCTCAAATCCACTGCTGTGGATTCTCACTCCCTCACCCCTCCCGTCGCGAGCGTGGCTGGCTTCAGATACCCTTCACCTCCTCCGTACCCCCAGCCTTGATCCCCGAATGAACACTTTGCCTCTGGGTCAACCGCCCCAGGTATACTTGGCAACCAGGGACAATAGACTCCCTCCCGTCCTCCCAGAAACACGGGACTCACTTAGTGCTCCACCTCCGCCCCCATCCAAGGTGACGATGCTGTCCAAAATGTTTAACCCACGTGGCTCACATTTGTCCCAGTTCGATGCTATTTCCCCTGCCCACTGGGATGCAGGTCAGCGGAACAATCTGGACCATGTCACTCATCACYACTCAGACCTTCCTCCCCCCAGGCCTCGCCGTTCCTTTGACACCTACGACGCCCATATCTCCTGATTATCCCTCAAGCCTGGAGCCAAGGCCCAAGAAGTCTAATCCCCTCACTGATCTTATCGATACGGAGAAGCAGTATGTAGACCAACTGACTGGTGTTATCCGGGTAAGCGATTGTCTTTGTGAACCTGTTCTCAGTTGTCCACATGGAAGAACTAGAAAGTTGCTGCTGCGTGGTCCCGAACAAATCTTCCGCCACAAGATTTAGACACAATGTTCCGTAGTATTGAAGGTGTTTACAAGGCCAATCGTGCTCTCTACTCGGTGAGGACCTGATTTTGCTCTACCAGCAGCCGTCACTTGCAAACTTAGACTTTTTTGATCGCAGAAACTCAAGGACATTGGTGCCAACCCTTCATCCCCAAAGGCACTTGGAGACCTTTTGATGCGCTGGGTACGTCTTTGCAACCGACGTATTGATTGACTGATTTACGGTCCGTGGAAACAGATCGATGACCTCAAGGCACCCTACACCACCTATTGCACAAAGTACTGCGCTGGGTTTAATACCTGGCAACCTGTTCAATCAAATCCCAAACTTCCCGGCATACTCGCCACGTTCTCTGCTACCTCACCACCACCCGCCTCAGCCGAATCTTCAATATGGACTCTAGATGATCTCTTTCTACTACCAAARTCCAGGTTGAAATATTACAAGAAACTTTATGGCCGATTGCTCAAGACGACCGAGCCTGGCCGGAGCGATTACCGGTTACTCGCTGGTGCTTTGGACACGCTGGAGTTTCTTCTGGGTACTGTGGAGTCAAGAGGCACTATCATAGCTGGGGAGCTATCTGTTCCTCCGACTACTTTGGTTGAGGCTGAAGATGAAGTGGTCATTGACACGAGGTTCAAAGATTTGCCGCCTGCTCTACCTCCGATTAACTTCCCGATCGAACCGCAACCGAGGCCTGAGAGTGATGCTAGTTCTCCTCCAGGGGGTGATACTTCTGGCGGGTAAGATCTTTCTCGCGCAGTGCTCCGAGGTCTATTGGCTCACGTATAGGCAGTGAACGGTCTTCAAGGGATACTGCTCCCACTACGATCAGCAGGGGTTCTACTTCAACACTCTCCATGCCCATATCTGAACTGGAGAAGCGCCTTATTACCGACAGGACTTTGGACATCTTCACCATGAAACCCAAGGTACTTTGCCCTCACAAGCATATTTCAAATCTAACCTTTCCGTAGAGCGTGACTCTGCATATGAACCCTCCATCGCTTACTTTTACCCGAGAATTACGATTCACGGCAGATGTCGTAATTCGTTTTACGCCGAGAACAACTAATCAAGAGATTATCCATCGCCGGGGACATATATTTCTGCTTTCCGATCTTTTCTTAGTTTGCGAGAGAATGTCGCCAGAAGAACAAGAGCAGCATGCAAGTCAAGGTGCTGATATGTGGCTATGTTATCCACCACTGGCTGGTAAAGTTCTCCGTGTTGTGGAGGTCGAAGGCCAAGGTGAGTGTTACAGCTTGTATGTTTGTTGAGCCTATTAATCCTCGGCTAGGTACTGCGGTTCAGGTCGCAGTCGTGCGTAAAGAAATCCTTACACTCGAGGTGCCTACTATTGAAATTCGCAACTCTCTAACCAAGCATTTGAAGGAATGTATTGAATTCTCAGGGTCCCGTAAGCATATCCCTTTGCATGTTCGTGTYGCCACTTAGTGTCTCTAGTTCCTCCACCTGCAAAGGGCCTACCGCCTCCTGTACCTCCTATTAATCCGATGTTCACCGGTCGCGATGAATCGCCAGGCCCAAATAGTCAAAGCCCACCAATATCGAGGATCAGTTCGCCTCATCTTGAAGGCARTTTACTTGATGGCATGGGTCGCATGCGCGTGGATGGTCCTCCACCTGCCGGGAGGCCTTTACCTCTTCCAGGGTTTCCAGGCCCTGGTGATATGCGTTCGTCGATGTCAGCTCAACCTCTCCCAGAATACGCTCCTCCCTTCGGACCTAACAATGGCCCACCCCCGGCACGAAACGCAAGCTTTCATCCCGGTCCCCACCATTTACCCGGACCCCCACATATGTCTGGACCCCCACATATGACCGGACCCCCACATATGACCGGACCTCCACACTCACAAAGTCTGCCATCGTATGCTGGTCCGTTTCCCTACAATCATAATGGAGCAGGTCCGTATGCGCTGCAGCACCCTGGCCACTCCGGGCCACCACCAATGCAAGGTGGACCTTTCAATGGCCYTCGACCAGGTCCATTCGGCCTACCTCCTGGCACTCAACCACCAAGGCCACCTTCTGAACCATCACTCCCTTATCCAGGGGTTAGAAAAACCCCGTCCACTCGTTCCCTCGCATCCCAGTTCTCACAACACGATCAACCCCTCCCTGCTCCTCCGCTRCCTTCGATGCCTGGTGGATTTAGTCCCACCATGTCTCGGAACAACTCATCWACAGCTCTGCACGCGCCTCAACCACGACCGTTGCTACCTTCTGCGAATGCTAGAGCTATATCAATGATGGATCCCTCACTTGATCCTCCGAGTCCCCCGGGTTCCCCTGGTCCAGCGRTYCCCCAGATGACTGGTCCTGTAACGTCCGTGGTGTCTGCACAGATGAAGTGCAAGGTGTTCCTTCAACAGCAGCATGCTCAATGGAAAGCGCTAGGCTCCGCCAGACTGAAGCTATACCGTCAGGATCCAACCAACCTAAARCAGCTGGTCGTYGAAGCAGAYGACAAGAACAAAACCGTTCTGATTTCAACCATTGTGCTGACTGATGGKGTTGAACGTGTCGGCAAAACAGGYGTGGCGATTGAGCTAAGTGACAAAGGCACCAGGACGGGCATCATATACATGATCCAACTGAGGAATGAGACCGCGGCAGGCGGACTTTTCGAGAGTCTTTTAGCAGGTTCTGACCGCTCTCGYTGATTCACAGWTCCTAGGGATGAATYTCACGAACTTTGGTATCCCGCTCCTCTACATCGTAGCATATACTCATTTCCATTTACCATACATTCTCGGTTCGTTTATTGGCATTCTTTTGGTAGTTTTGCTACCCCCCTTCCCCCACTAGTTAATCGACTTTTTCAAAAACACATTAGACTATCACTGCTTCTAAGCTTCTAAGAACTTGTCCACGAGAACTCGGCGATCAAGGAAACATGRTCACTGGCACAAACACCCTTTAAGGGCAGGCCYGAGCCAAGGTCTTTGGTTTGATGAGGAGCCAGGAGACCTGTAACAACACAGGGTTTACTTTGAGGAACAAAAAATATGTAATCTGGGGCATTCAGGTGGGATTGCGGTATGGATAAATTGTTGAATAGATACCTAACACRGATTTCCAATAGTGGGTGTAGCTTGTATAAGCRGGTTCATGGTATCCTGGTTGCAAAGGTTGTAACGATGTTCGATCGCCAAAGGTTGCGACAGTGCCATCCTTGATTGTTGATAGCCCTTTATCATATGCGCTTTGGAGCTGGCACCCTTGAGCGAACAAGGCAACCAATTCGTCATCGCTCAGAAGTCCATCTTCTTCTGTTGCAGTACGCGCATTGGTGATCACTCTATCCGGATCTGTTTCCTCTGTTTCRCACCCCTCGTCTTCGCCCTTTGTGATTGCRCCATGAGTATTAGGTAGTGAGGGATCGACAGAGATGTGGGTGACTCGGGAATGCGAGAGATGATCTTTGTRTTCCTTGGTCAAAGGCTGACCGGTAAGCAAGGAATATACCGCATCAGTGGGAGGACAGTTGAAGTCTAGGAGTTKGTCTGATTAGAAGGGCAATTGAGATCGGGTGGAATCGACGSCATACCCCCTGCAACGAAGCAAGGCCAATTCTCCGTGCCCTGRGTCTTCCAAAGATCGACAACYTCCTTGATTAAAATACCTGCCTGCCTGATTGTCGCTGATGTCAGCGTGAGTCCCGGAAGTACCTCCAAGGAAAACTYACCTTGCACGTTCATATGTRTATCTTATRATTCTTCCGGTTAGCCTGRTGATAGACAGCTGCTATTCCAAAGTACCCACTTGGGATGCCAAAACAAGTGGGTTGTGGCCACGATCAACCCATTACCCGTGTCATCTCGAAAGCGCAATCGTAGTATCAAGCCCAGRTTTCTCGTCTTGAAACTATGRCCACACCGTGCCCTTTCGTTTCCTGYGTCYCTGAYCACCTGCTCGTCGTAGAAGAYGACTYTTTCGTGAGTTTGTTCAAAAATGCTTCTCTTGAAGGCGATCAAACATCCGTGYTTTTTCCCTCGGCCGGCAGCATACCTGTGCGAGTAGCCGGCTCGGTCTAGGAGTGGGAGGACTGCCTCCAGGCGGTCGACTTCCTRAGCACCYAATCTTAAGCCACAAGAGAGCGACCGGTAAGAGGGTTTGTTTACCTGAAGGCATAAGATGTCGGCGTCGTGGGCGAGCAGTTCCTCCTGGAGCATTTTCCCTCTTTGGCCTGCTTTTAAGCAATCACTTGTAGGAAAAAGCTCTCGTCCTTCATGACATCGTCAGGCTTGGGGAGATAGGACGAGAAGGGCATATAACTTGCGAACTAAACATTGCGCTAGAAGCTTCAAGGAAGTTGGAGATGTTGTCCGAGAGGCGGTTGAATATATCTATACTAACATTCCATGTGAAGACCTTGATGCGCCGATCGTTGTGGGTGCCCTCTATGGTTGGGACCGTTAGCCATGGTCGATGAGTTATCGTCCSCGTGATGGTAGTGGGATCACTGGAGCGCGTGTCTTTCTGCTGTTTCTTGAGTGCACGTTCTGCCTTYTTAGCCTGGGCAATTGTGATTTGCTCTGGTGTGGGCAGATATGATTTGCGGGAAGACATCGGGTGCGTTGACAAGGCTCTCGAGAGCATATACTTCGAGGTCATCGTGTCGGAGTGCATGTGACTCGGCGGTACTTAGACGGCGCGCGGGAAAGGTGGGCGCACTTGAACACACACCCCTGCCAGCCAACGGGGTCTTTCTGGGCGCTGCATGCAACGGCTCCTTGGACTTTGCAGAAGCTCGGTCGGGGCTTCTGGTAAATGCAGGCCCTTTTATGCTCGCGTGCCGTTTGGGYATCCGAGTCACGAGTTCTTGATTCGGAGGACACACGCAAAAGCTCRCGGAGCCACTGCAAACCGCTCAACCATTCCCATGTCTGATCTCACTCAGTCCCACGGAAATTTCGATCTGCTCAGACGCGTCAATCTTGACTACACCAATGTCACAGTCTCCAAGTGGAGGAGTCGAAGGACCGGTCTCAYTGTTGTTCATCTGGATTATGATGGTATGGCTATTTTATCACTCGCTATCTCAGTTGCTTCACTTCTCCTCAGCCCCAATCGTTCATGGATATTTTGTGATTCCAACGGAAAGTGAGTGGAATACAGCGGGGGATTGGTCCTTACCTCACTACGAGTCGGATCAGTTTTCGATGATTCAGGATGTCCCCACACCTTGGAACAGTATGTGAATTCTATYTTCTGTAAAGCGTTTCTTTTTTTAAAAATGAGCTTCCCCAGCCTCATCTTCATGGGGTCCGAGAAGTACCCACATAAAGGTGTTCTCGATCTCCTCGCGAATCGAGGTTTCGCAGCCGGAACAAATGCTTGGACTGCCACGGACCACACTGCGTATACGATCTCAACGGCAGGCGCACAAGGATTCCTCCAATTGCTTCCCGTATTCGTCGACCATATTCTTTACCCTACGATCACTAAATCTGCGTGAGTTCCTTTTCCCTTTTGTTGCCTGATACAGTCTCATTAACCTGCTACATAATCGTCTTAGCTTTATTACGGAGGTGTGGAATTTTTTCTTTTAAATGTCTGAACGTTCCCGACAATTCACCAGGTCCATCACATAAATGGACAAGGCCATGATTCTGGTGTCGTCTACAGTGAGATGCAGGGACGGGAGAATACGTCCGGTGATCTCATGGAAGCTCGGTCAGCCATTCTCAGCGTCCACTTATACCCAACTCAATACTTTGCACAAGTTCGCAGAAGTGGTTAGATCCGCCAGGCAGTGCATACCGCAGTGAAACAGGTGGTTTGATGGAAGCTCTCCGTCGTTTGACACCTGAMCAAAGTAATACCTCTGCCAATCGATCTACCCAAAAATGGATCCTAAGCTTTCGCAACAGTCCGCCAATATCACTCGACATACTATGTGCCACATAATTTGTCCCTGATCGTTGCTGGAAAACTTTCGGGTGGAACGGTTTCATTGCTGAATGTGGTACAAGAGCAAATTGAACCTAGCATCGTTGCTCATAATCAAGACAAAGGCTCACGTCCCCCTGGGTGGAAGCGGCCTTTCCTGGAAACCGTTAGTGCCAACAGGGCTCCTGCTACCAAAATGATCCAAGATACGGTTGAGTTTCCTGAAAAGGATGAGAGTGAGGGTTATCTTTCATGTACTGGAGTACTCGCTGACAATTGTTAATAGGTGTTGGTGAGCTACTCATTAGCTTCCTCGGCCCACCCCCCGACCAATATCTCGAGCTCAAGGTAGGCARATACAGGCACCACCTAACAAGTGATTGACCGACAAGCCAGGCGATCGACATTCTTGGAATTTATCTTACATCCTCTGCCACTGCGCCCCTGACCAAGGAATACATCGAGATAGAATCACCACTCTGGTTAGTAATATCAAGCGATTTTATTACCGTTATTGATTCCTTATTAGCACATATATATACTTTTCGGAAGAAGCTCGTGCTACGCGCATCACACTATCCGTATATATCGGCTCCATTCCGACCGAGAGCCTCGACAGCTTCAGCGAAAGATTTAAAAAGAGCCTGCAGCGAATTGTAGAGAATGGTGTCGACATGTCCAGGATTCAAATGGTCATTAACAGAGACGAACGACAAGTGAGCGCATACTGGATCAGCCTCTTTCTTTGTGCTCATTATTTTCTAGCTCCGAAGCAGATTGGAATCATCGAAAGGAGAAGTGTTCGAAGGCGTCGTGATTACAGATGTCCTCTATGGCGCTGAGGACGGATCAGACCTCAAAGGAGCCATGGACGTCATTAACCGAAACGCCCAATTGCGAACGTGGGATAGTAAGCGTTGGACTGGTCTACTGCAAAAGTATCTCAATTCTCTCCTTGCTTGAATCCTGTTGAAATAGTCCTCCAGATATTACATCGATCCTCCCCCTGTTGTCATAATCGGAAAGCCTTCTGCACCCCTCGCTGAACGACTTGAAAAGGAAGAAAAGGAAAGGATAGCCGAGCAAGTGGAGAAACTAGGCCCTGAGGGATTGAAACAAGCTGCGACCCTCTTGGAAAGTGCTAAAGCTGAGCACGACAAGCCAATTCCCCCTGACATTCTGACGTCATTCCCTGTTCCTGACGTCAAGACCATTTCCTGGATTCCCGTTCAAACCATGCAGGAGCCTGGAACAGGCAGAAAGCTATCAACCATAGTCACTGAGTCTCCCGAGCTCTCCAAGTTTGTCAAAGCCGATGGATCCCCTCTTCCTTTTTTCCTCCAGTACGATAGTGTCGATGTAAGCTTCAGGTGTTCTAAACCACAATTTCGTCTGCTAACCTTTATCCTAGTCTGATTTTGTCTCAGTTCACGCCTTCTTTTCATTGGCGAAAGTTCCGGATCGGCTTAGACCGTAAGTTAAGTCCTGTTGGACTGTATGCATTTTTCTCATCGATCWTCAGCTACATCATTGTCTACCTTTCAGCCTTTTTTTCTCTCCCGATTACCCGTCACACCGGGGAAAAACTAAATCATGAAGAAGTGGTTAATCGACTTGATGATGAGACCGTCTCCTATGAAGTTGGATTGGGAGCTTCAACCAATTTTGCTGAAAACCTGAGGGTTACCATCAAGGTTGAGATTTCGGCATACGAGAAGGCCGTCGCATGGCTGAGAGATCTCGTTTATGGTGCGATATTTGATAAAGAAAGGTGAATTACTCACTTCACTTCTTTATTTGTATGCCAATTGTGATAATTTCAGGTTGCAGATCAACCTTGCGAAGATCCAACAGTCGCTCCCTGAGCAAAAGAGAGACGGAAACAACGTGCTTAATTCTCTTATCTCGACTACATTCTATAAAGCGAATTCTACTTCGCACGCAACCAGCCTCACCACCCTACTTGACTTTATACCCACCCTCGTCCAAGAAATCCAACAGAACCCCCACAAGGTGATCGCTGACTTTGATGAGCTAAGAAAGTACAGTATGTCTTTCGTTGGATCAACTTTGTGGAGACTATCTCACCTCTCTAGTAACGGAGCCATCGGGAGCTCGGTTCTCAGTGACAGGGAATGTCTTTCAACTGCAGAAACCCCGAAGCACATGGGGCAAATACTTCAGTGATGCTTTACCAGTGCGTTCCTAATCAATGGCTGCAGAGACAGGGTGTTGAGATTCGTCCAAAGGCATCCCCTTTAGCCCCTGTTACCCTTTCCCGTCACACCTTGAGTCAAGTTGGTAGAAACCCTGTCAAAAAGGCATGCTTATTTAATTACACTTCAACAGTTCTTAAAGGCTTATATCCTTTCAGGCTATAGTGATGAAACTTCCCACCATTGAAAGCTCCTATGTTCAACACTTAACGAAAACCATTAGTGGATTCGACCACCCAGAGTTTCCTGCCATCAAGTTGGCCATGGAAGTACTTAACGCGACGGAAGGCTATCTTTGGGTAAGAGGCATTCATTTTCCGAAACTATTCAGCAGCTCATGCACCCGTACCTATAGCGCTATATTCGAGGATCTGGGTTTGCATATGGAGCTTATGTTTCGATAGATTTAGAGGTTGGGCTACTGAGTTTCCACTTGTACCGGGTATGTTCCATTGATGGACCTACTGAGCAATCATCTGACACATCATCGTTCCTAGAGCTCCGACAGCATGGCAGGATTTGCAGCAGCAGCAAAGGTAGTGAATGGCCTAGTGGATGGAACAGTATGCTACCGTCAACTGAGTGGCATGGGAGATTCTAACTTACTTCCAGATTGAACTCGATCAAAACGCGATCGACGCTGCCAGGAGCACTATTGTGTACGGAACCACTAGAAGCGTCTCGACTCCCAATGGCGCTGTAAGTTAGAACTAACTCGCAAGYTCCGGRTATGAGACTCATTTTTTGGCTAGGCCTTACAGTCGTTGGTGAACCAAGCCTTGAAAGGCGTCCCCCAAAACTATGGAGTCGACCTCTTGAGCAGATACCAGGATATCACCAAAGAGGAGCTCTTAGCGACATTGAAGAAGTATTTTATGCCACTTTTCAAGTCCGAATCCTCAGTGGCCTTTGTCGTAACTGCACCCTCCAAGGCTGAGGATATTGGAACAGGGCTTCAGTCACTTGGCTTTGATGTTACCCAACGAGAGCTGGCTGTTGACCCAGAGGAACAGGAAGGGTCTGAGGAGAGCGAAGACGAGGAGAGCCCTTCATAAATTACTATGTGCATTACTTAGATGGCCAAAGGTTTCGTCAGCAGCAGCAGCATTACCATCCCATTTAAATAATAGAATTGGGTAATTAGAGGAGAGCCAGAGCGGCAGGTAAATATCAATGGATAAAGATAACGTAGATAGTAGTAGCATCTGCGCTATCTAATTGCGGCCGATTCTCAGAATGATTATTCCGATTCTAGAGGTATTGGGTTAGTTTTATCAGACGAGCCTACAACCTCGATGATATTATGGTCTGCTTGACCGGGCTTGAGCTCAACACCCCGGAGGAAGTCATTGTCAACAAGGAATCGAATCGCCTGAGATAGATTAGAGAYGGTCATGCGGACTTCAGGTAGAATAAGCTGTTTTTGAGTCCCGTTAGAGGCCTGTACAAACGGTAGATTCAGTTGGGTAACGTACGTTTCGCAGGAGGGTAGGCCGGGACGCGAAAGGGTTACGAGGAGGTAGTTTGGGTTCTTTGCGTCTTGGCTTGGAGGAAGGTTGATTGAGGGTTTGAGCCGAATTCGAAGCAGGTCGGCTCTCCCCTGTGTCTACACCGGAAGTACCACTAAAACTGGCCAATCCCATGGGTAACTTTGAGGATACGGCTTCAGGTGCCCCGTCGTCGTCGTCGACGACGACGTCATCGCTTTTGTTGTCCTCAAGACATTGTACAGGCCGACTCCCGACAGCATCCGGTTTTCCTTCAGAGGGCACAGGCAGCCGTTTGACCTCAGTTACGTCGGTCTCCCGGTGGCCAGGTGCCYGATCTGTGCTATTTTTCACCTGATGGACACGAGTTCGATTACAGCGCGTCCCTTCATGCTGGTGCTTGTGCACCTCTTCTCGCCGCCTCTTTGTCCCCCGAGGATTACTCCCCACGAGGGGAAGTTGGCCGCGAGCGATCGCTCCTTCCATATTGACCTTCTTTTCTTCTACTCGCTGAGCCGTGGGCCAGCGTTTTTTACGTTCAGCTATCCAGGTGCTGAGTGCTTCTGGACTGTTCAAAAGGATAGAGGTTCCTTGGATAGGTATTGTCTTCCTGGCATAAACGCAAAGATAAATTTACAGGCATAAGATGTGTAAAACATACATACCCCTTCAAACTTGGATCAGCATCCCACTCCGGTCGTTTTTTCTCCTTGTTCCAGCCAGGTGGATATATCAAGTGCCGGTCCATCATGTGTATCTCTACAGACTTTGCCGACCCGGTGAATGGGCATTGGGGGTATGTACACCGCGAGTTCCCTGGTTGGTACCACGAGCCATTCTGTTGGGGCGGGCGGGATGACATTGATTGAGGTTTTCGATCGGGATGATGTGACACGCGCATTGATGAATGGGGCCCGTATGTCGATGAGAGAGCGTASCCCTCTGGTGTGGCGCGGAGAGCCGGCTGGGACTGCAGATAGGCATTTGCATAGTGCGTCGAGTAAGGATTGTGAAACTGGCTCATGGAGGCATAGGGATTGCGCAATGCTTCTGCCACACTGTATGCAACATTGTTCAGAGGCGGAGACGGCATGTTTCGGTGGCCCAAGAACATCGCACAAAAATCAAATMTCACTCAGTTTACRCYGCAGTGCACGTGACCGCAGGTCCATGGGTTTTGAATATGTATCAATTTGTCTACAACAGCACAAAACACTTGCCCCAACTTGAAAAGCAGAACCGCAACGACCGAGTAAATTAAGCTATTGGGATACTTTTGATAACGTGTCAGGGAGCAGCGTGATGTTGGGGAAAAGGGCCATTTTCAGAGGGGTTAGATGCAAAATCTGGCCTGAAGCGAGGGAAACGGTGGGGGGAAAGGGGAAAAGGATCAAGATCTGGAAGGGAGGGGAAAGGCGCTTTTTTCTCTTCTTTTTCTTTTTTCTTGTTTGTTTTATTCGTGGGTCAAATGGCAAGAATGATCGCGTCGTCAGAGAGCGGTGGCAGTGGCGGAGTTAGATGGGGTTGACATCAACAATTGGCCGCGAAAAAAAAAGAGGGGGGGGAAGGGGAGGGGGAAGAGGCGTGCAAGAAAGAAAGACAAATTGGCCGACTCATGGGCAACAGGTCCCCATGGAACGCTCAAGCTACTTCGCCAAGGGAGCGATTGCGTTTGTTTACTCCTGTTGCAACTCCTGCTGCTGTTGAGCCTCCCTCCCAACCCTCCTCTCCTTTTCACTTTCGAGTTGGTTGTAGAGTAAAAACAGGGCCTTCTCGTTGGCCTCGGGAGTACCGACAATCGTAAACATACGTTCTCCAGTTTCATCATGAGGTGCTTTGGCGATCGAGATTTTGGAGCCTGAAAGGCGCCTGATCTCGGTAATTTTAGTACCACTTCGGCCAATTATGCATCCAACCATATCTGAGGGAATGGATATGTTTTGCGTGCGCAGATTGGCTGGGGGTTGGCTGGATATGGGGGAATGAGCYGGGGAAACTGGGGACGGGGCACGTGCGCCACGATTGCCAGCATCGCCATTAGAGCGACGTGTAGAATTATAAGGGGGAGGAGCGGAATAGCCTCCTGAACGCCGATTGCCACCGGTACGGTCGTCAACAGTGCCAGGATGGAAAAGGACAGTGCCCAATCCGCGCTCCCAGTCTTCTAGCAAGCATTTTCCAATTTCCTCCACAGCACGGCCGATCGCCTCGGGGGCCCCTTGAACCTCAACGATGCGCTCGGTCGACTGCGGCAGCATTTCCTTGGAGGCGACCATGCGTGCGCCAGAGCCGTCCTGAATAGCCTTTATTTTGAGGCCATTGCGACCGATGATGGTCCCCATAAGGTTGTGGGAGACGAGAAGGCGGATGGATGTGTGGACGGTGGAGGCGGAAGAAACGACAGGCGAAGCGGGATTCGCGGTGACCAGTTGGGTGATGATCAAAGTGTAGGCCTGTAAAACGCAGCAAGGTGAGCGGCGGGAGACGGGAAAAAAAAAATCCCCTCCGCGGGGCGCACTTTTGCAACTGCCTCGACTGAGCCAGAGATGGTGAGCACCCTCTCATGAATACCGGGAATGACTTTGCTGACACCAGCCTTGACGCCGGTTTGTTCTCGGAGCTCTGCGACATTTTTGCCGGCCTTACCAATGATGACACCAGCATCTTTGGTGCTGACGAGGGCGCGGAGGGTGAGGGTGTCTTGGGGAGAGGAGGCGGGGGAGGGAGAGCGCGACTGGGTGGGGGATGCCTCGTCGCGGGGATTGGAGGTGTCGGAGGGCATGGGGGTGGGGAAAGGGGCGGGRAAGGAGGCGGGGAAGGAGGAGAAGGCGGAGGAGCAGGGGGAGGATGTGGGAGTTGACGTTCAAGGAGGGTTGGCCGGGGTCTCTGGCGGCGGCTTCCTTTTTGGACCACCCTCCCCGGCCACCCGCCGGCAMCTCCGTCCGGGTTCTCACGCACACCGAATATTATCATGTATTTTCATCGTAGAAGAATCACAACAGCTATCCTAGTATCCGAGCTGAGCCAGCTTTGCGAATGATGATGCCGAGGCCAACGTAGCCTTTTGGCGAAGCTTCAGAGCAGCAACCTGTTGTCCATCCCCTGGTCAGCGCAAACTCACTCGCTCCCTAACCCCTGGCTTTCGACTTACCTTGCGCTCGTGGAATGCCTGCGCCTTGAGCTTCCTCTTGTCCTCGAGCCGGTCAACAACGTCCTTGTAACCCCAACCAACTTCATGAGACAGGCGCTGCATTATCCGTTAGACTAAAAAATGCCAGTCCGACACACACAACTCGCAGGCTTGCCTTGACGGTGCAGTATTTGCGTCCCGGCTTCAGTCGCAGAACCCTCAGTGCCTCGGGAACAACCATCCGTTTCTTTTTGTCGTAAGGGGGTGGTACACCTTCAAACAGCTTGAGCCGTTCAAGTGCAGCAGCACCACGCGGAGTCTTGTGAGGAACCATGCCGCGGATCGCCCGGTAGAGAATTTTGGAGGGAGCACGGTGGTGGAAGGGTCCAGATTTTTTGGGGTTCACAATGTGTCGCTTGTGCAGAAAGTTGTGATACCGGAGCTACAAGACTCAGTCAATCACCCCTTTCCCTTTCCCACTATCTTCTTGATAACCACGCACTTTGTTGCGGAAAAAGCTCCCGGAAATGTTAATTTCCTCGCACCGGACGACGACAATCTTCTGGCCAGAGAGGATCTGCTTCGAGATGATGGAGGCCAATCGACCCAGGAGGTGACCCTTGCCATCGATGGCGATGGGCGTCGACGACAAAGTGGCCATGGCGGGTGTCTGGAGGCGCACACAGCATCAGCCAATGAGGACATGCAGTCAACAGTTGCTTCCCCACCTTGAGATATTGAGCGACGATGAGCGGATTATTGTGCCTCTGCACGGAATGGGCAGGCCAGTGGCTTGCAGCATCCCGCAAACCTTGTTCTTGAAACTGCACAGGCAGCCTCGGCCATCACCGGACCTCCCTTTCGGGAAGAGGCCCGTTCCGAGAAGCCCGGGTGTTGCCGGCTAGAACCGAACATACTGGGCTCGCGTCAGCGTCAGCACTCCATACTTGTTTGCCTTACTTACCAAGTAATGTCTTTCCTCCGTCTCTGCACGCGCTCTCTTCTCTCGCGCCCTTCTCTCCCTTCCGCCCGCTTCGCCCCACGTGCACGCTACTCCGCCGCCGCCGGCCTCTCAAGAGATTCCATCCAGTCGCGTGTCTACGAGGTGTTGAAAGGYTTTGAAAAGGTGGACAGCGCAAAGGTCCGCCAACCCATCATCCTCCGCCCCAGAGTCTTTATTGATTGCCCTTCCCGTCTCGACAGCTCACTCCCACCGCCTCCTTCTCCGGCGACCTCGGTCTCGACAGCCTGGATGCGGTCGAGGTCGTGATGGCAGTCGAAGAGGTCTAGACGACGCTCCCTATTCCCTTGGACAGATGCTTACCAGAGCCCCTCACAGGAATTTTCAATCGAGATTCCAGACACGGAGGCTGACGAAATTCAAACAGTGGGGCAGGGTGTGTATATCCAGTTTAGCTCCGAGCTGCTCTTATTGAGCCTATCTCCTTAGCGGTTGACTATATCGCAAAGACCCCGGAAGGTCGGTCCATCTTATTGACATCCTCCATCGCGCTGACCATGTGTTCTCCTAAACCACAGCCCATTGAGAGATGTTATGCTGTAGTTYCTCACTCGGAATAAGCCGTGTATTAGATTGCTTCCACCAATCCTAGCCTTTTCTTCGTCCCTCTGTCTCGACCTGAAACTACCTTGTCTGCTCTCACGTGGCCTGTTCGGCAATACCTTGTCTCTCCGATATCACACTATCATCTCAGATTGAAGAACAATTTCTCGTCCTACTGTCTTTCTTACGTGGTCGAGGTGCACGAGTTATTCATCCATCCAAAACCGTTCAGGCAGCTGCCTATCTGGCCTCTCCCAGGGCCTCTCCACTAAACGCCTTCCATAGCACCTTGTGCTTCAGCCGACCTGCCTATAAATGCCAGCGAACTCTTTTAAAACTCTATCTTCAACTAGTTTGATACTCCATTGTCGCCATCCCGTTCCAACATTTTCATCGTATGACTGGTCAGAAAGAAATCACTGTGGAGCATCCCTGGCTCCAAGTCGGCTGTATGCTGGGAGAAGGTTGACCATCAGTGCATGCAACCCAGTCGAGGACGTTTCAACGCTCATACACAATTCTTTGCAGGACCTATATATGACCCGGCAGCCTCCACCTTGCACTTTGTTGACATTTCTGAGAAAAAGGTCAACATCATCTCCATACCTTTACGCCAGATAGACACATAATCCATAGGTTTACCACGTTGATATCGAGACTCTCCGAGTACAAGTCGAACAGTTCCAAGAATCAATATCTTGCCTATCCCTACGCCAAAATAATCCTCGTGTAGGTCACGCCATGTCTCCATGATAAGCAAGCTGATAGCCCAAGAGCTTGCCTGCGTTGCCGCTCGAGGATTTGCCCTGCTGCGGGAGGACTCTGCATTTGAATACATCGGCAAACCCCTATCTCCGGAGGAAGCTCCTCACGTCCGATTTAATGACGGCGCCTGCGATAGCAAGGGCCGCTTTTTTGCAGGCACACTCTATTCTCCGAAACGCAACATACCAGGCCGTCTATATAAGTACGACCCATCAGATGGAAGCTGTGTCATTGCCGACCCCGGACCTTTTACTGTAATTCCTCCCGTCTTTCTGTGTTACTCAACGGTGAATAACTCGGACTTAGGACTCCAATGGCCTTGGCTGGAGCCCAGATGAGAAAACATTGTCAGCTTTCTACTCCACTATAATCTTTCCAGGGCTGATCTTATAAGTATCTCTCAAAAAAACAAAAACATAGCTATTTCACAGACTCGTTTAAAAACATCATCTACGCATATGACTACAATGATGGGAAACTCGCTAATCGCCGAACCCTGATTGATGCTTTGTCTCTCGGCCTACCAGAAAATTCCTTCTGCGACGGCCTCTGCGTTGATAGCGAAGGTTTTATTTGGAGTTCTCGGTAAACCATATTATCCGCAACTGATAAACATCAGTACCTTCTGACTCTCTCACTTCAGGTGGGGTGGTTCACAGATAGTTCGGTTTGCCAAAGACGGGTCCATTGACCTTGTGATCAGATTTCCTACCGTCCTCAACGTTACCGCCTGTTGCTTTGGTGGTAAGTAAAAACTCATGATTTTCGAGTCACATCGAACACAACATAACAATAACTATAAACAGGGCCCAACGACGACCAGTTGTTTGTTACCACAGCACACTGCAGTGCTAATGGAGGAGACTCACGCTTGCAGGAAAAGTATCCGGATTCGGGTCACGTTTTCCTTGTTGACCTCAGCGGAAAGTACAAAGGCGGGGCCAGGCACAAGTTCGCCGGGTGAGAGGTGCTGGTGTGTTCAAGTGGCTCCCCCTTTTCAAACAGCTACCAGACCGAAATATGAACGTTGGTACTCTGAACAATATTATACTAGCATTGCGTGTTATTTTTGGTTGTGCATGCTTATGTAACAATCAAACTTTGTGAGGATTCCGTTCTGGCGCGTCTTTTGCCATTGAGCACACCATGAAGCATGGAGTGGCATTCCGCAAATTCTCGAGGACRTCCTCACATAGGATGCTGATGCTTCGGTAGGTGCTTGACAAACCCCCTTTGCAGCATTTTGCTGAGTCCCCTGCCCAGCAACTTGGTCACTTCACTCTTCGAACAYGAGCAGATCCGGACGACACTACCCAAGGCGCGGGACACCGCGAGACTGGCTGAAAAAGTAAACGCTTGAAGCTCCAGCTCTCCATGCCCATTGAGTTGACATCTGCGACTAGATTATATCTCTCGGCAAAAACAACACAAACGCATCCTACTCTCGGGCATCCGCCTTCCTGCTTAAACAGGATCTGCTACCCAAAGTTTTCGAAACGCTCTCGCAGCGCTACGCCAACAGACCTGGCGGCTACACCCGCATTCACAAATTTGGGAACCGGAAAGGAGATAATGCACCTGAAGCTATTGTCGAGCTGGTTGACAACCCCCGGGACCTCAGATGGGAGATGACATCACGGGCAGTTGGGTGGGATGTGCTGAGGCAGAAGCTCGTCGGCACAAAGGCTTCCAGCCTTGTCAAAGACCCACACACTGATATTGGCGATATTGTGAAGGCCGAGGCTCGGCTACCATCCAAGTCACGTCATGGCCTTTTGCGGGAAAAAACGCGCTGGAATCTTCAGAAGCTCCTCAAGTTTAGGAGTGAAGATGCTGTTGGGGAGATTGCTAGAAAAGCTGCTGGTCATATGGTGCGCCAACCWCATCCGTAGCTTGATACCCCTGTTGCTAAAGCTCAGTCAGGATCAACTTTTGGCGACCCCTGTAGCTTACAAGACACTCTACGAAGAGGCCAAGGCGAAAGTACCCCATAAAGTCCCTCCTAGACTGCATGCTGGTCAGCTGGTACCTGGAGAGGAGCGTTCGGCCCTTCAGCTTGCCCAAGGGAAACTCGGTCCAAAGGTCATCCCACCAAAAGGCCCCCTTCTTACAATGAAGAGTGTGTTCGGACGAAAATACAAAACACTATGAAATAGTCTACGCTCCTTTCAGAATTTGCTAGCAGCCACGAGGTCGTCCGCATTTAACCAATCCGCCCCGCTACTCAGGAGCTGCTGCCAAATCTTAGTCCTTGCAAATATTGGCCAACCCGGGGTGTCCCAGAATCTCGCTTTGATTCCAACGTTGTGCGCGTCGCCAATCAACTTTTCTAGAGTTTGCAATTGTGCATCCGTAATGTCGTTAATACCATTCCATCCTATCGCTACCGCGTAGTCGGTGCTTGCTATTGGCGCCAAATTGGGCGACCAAGTTGTATTTGCCGACGGGTTTGAAGTGAGCCCAGTAAGAGGGGCATCGAAGAAATAGTCTCTCGGCTCGAGCGCTAGAACAACGTCGAGGGGCGTGTTCCCTGTTCCGATCACTGTGACCGGAGCGTTTCTGAGGACACCGTTCTCGAAAGTAGTCAAGTAACCTTTCGACCTAAGTGGCTCGAAAGCCTTGAGGACAAATGGCATGGCCCTAATGGAAATATATAYATATGTKAGAWTAATAATTCGTATGTTTTCGCAGAACGGCTCACTCCTTGCCATCGGTCTTAATGTCGACCAAAAGCTGTAGCGGTGTGCCACCGGAAGTATCAAACAAGCCACTGCGTATTATCAACGTGTTGTCAAGAACCGATAATAAAAAAAGGCGGAGGAAGGGTATGGTATACTTAGGGATGGTCTGATTCGTGTTGAAAGGACTCTTCTGGTTCTGCTCATTGAGCATGTGCAAAAGGGGTTGGATGTATAAAGAATCCAATGTCCGTTCTTTCGTAAGTGCTGCCGTTTCGTGTCCAACCTGTTAAGCATTATATCAGCCATCGAGGCCAAGGAATACCCCCAAGTGGCCAAACGGACAAAAAGCTGGTTATTAACCAACCAGACGTCTGCTTCGACGCTCGTAACACCCAGGCTTACGGCCGTTAGAAGTGGTACGTCTCTCCAGTCTAGTTCAAAAAGGTATTGTAGTTGGACTCCCCCGCACTAGCGACGCTTCTTACAGTCATTGTGGGAATGAATGGCTTTCGGGACGAGGTTCTGGGTGAGCTGGGTTGGATATTGAAGCAGTTTGGAGTTGCTTGATTTCAGATGTGCAATATCCCCGAGAATGCTGGGCTGCGCAGATGCGAAACCCAGTCCTCCTACTAAAAGCAGCCGGCCTACGGTATCGAAAAGCATGGAAATGTGACTCAGGAAAATTGGGAACMTTTTCGCTTTATGTATCAAGCCATCAACGGCTGAGAAGTTTGGCCTTGGGAAGAAGAGGAAACCAGAAAGGAAACAGGCCTCTCAAGCACTGAATGAATGGAGTGGTGCACGTGCATGCGTAGCGCAAAGATCACAAGGGCCAAAAACATCAGAACGTCGGCCGTGAGACGAGATGCGGCTCAAGTAGGCCATCAGCTTCCGAACATTAAGAACAATAAGCAGTACCACGTTCCTGATCGTAGCATTGGTCTACAATAACAGGCAGAGTCCAGCACAAGACGCTTAAAGGAGAAATTTCCTACTGTTCTATTTTTGAGCTGCAGTGGGGGGGGGGCGGACAACTTGAGGGTCTTGGGTGCGTATGGTTGCCGTTGAGACGGGTAATAATGATTTACAATAAGAGGTATGAGCCGGGGATGATTATTGGTCGGGTGTATACTACCTAGAAAATCTGCAGATGAAGGGGGAAAAACAAAGATAAGCGGAAGCTGAAGAAATCGGCGGTAGGGTCACCTCATACAAATTTTCATGATTCATTCCAGACCGACGTCCGGAAATCTCTAAAGAGACCATCTACCCTCACGCCGTTAAGTGGTAATGAACTCTCTGAGGGCGTCGATGTTGAGCTTGAAAACACTTGTGTTAGTTGGCACTGTGTGTTCCGCCACGACCGCGCACTGAAGACATATGAGTGGGGGGTGGAAAGGAGTGCGGACTAGGGTTGTGGGCTGATCCTCACGTTATACTAACGATTCGCGTACGCATCTTAACCGCGTACCGATAAGATGAGCCGGACTCCAAGACGAGGGTAACCGACTCGGATTCATTAAGCAGAACAATAGCACCAGTGCTCCGACCAAAGTCGCGAAGCGGTTGGATGGTTACGGGTTCGCGTGTATCGTTAACGAACTCGAGCAGGACATCATAGCTGTCGCAGAGCGAAGGCATCCTGGGCCCACAAGTTGAGGTAATAGCAGAAGTGAGAAGGGCAAGACTGAGGATTAGGCGGCAGATCGTCCACGCCAAAGTTGCGTGGTGAGCAAAGAACGAAAAGGCAGATCAATGATGTCCAGGCAGATATACGACACGGAAAACACGAGTGACAATAATGTCCAGGAAGCAGTCCATTCTGCGAGCACAAGCTAGGGGCGAGAACTGTCTGTTGCCACRTTTAGTTTATTGTCTTGACCTGAGAGAGAATACGCAGTGTAGACAAGTTCGGAAAAGGCAATCGTGGGCTTTGCGTGACTTTGGAATCGAAGCATGCGTGAACAATGAGGCATCAATTAACGCCATCATACTCTTATACATCTATCTAAGTCCGTCTAGCTCTCCAAACCCGTATCGTACTTTATAGCTCGCCCCCGTGCCCATGCCGGTCCTGATGTGTGTAGTAGCCATCGGGTGCCTGTGGGCGCGTTGTTGAATAGCCCCCCTCTGGGGCTGTGGTGTAATACGAGGACTTGTAACCGTAGTCGTTGGAAAAACCATCGTCCGGTTGCTGATAAGGCTGCGCAAGGACATCCGAGGCACTGGCCGTGCTACCTTGCCGCAGATGCTGATAGCGAGGGTAGTCCGCTGATGGTCGAGAGTCCCATGGATCCCCGCGGTCAGCCATCGGGATGCTATCCTTCGTCAGAGGGTGCGTGGGGTCACCCAATGCATCATATTGCTGGTGGTCCCTGCGTTGCGAGGTACCGTAGGAAGCTATGACCAGGAAGAGATAGCCCTTGAGGTGTGTGATTAGTGTGGGTCGACAGAATTCATAGCCAAAGTCGCCTACGTGGAGRATGGCAAGGATAACCCAAAGGCCCCCCATAATGCCTATGTCCGCCCATGCAAAAATATTACAGATGATGCCTCCCTGGTCTTGTTGTGCTTCGTCCGAAAAGAACCTATTGACACAGGTGGATGTCGCCGAGGAATGACGTGTAGCGGAGATGATGATCCATACGGCTCCTATCGCAAATACAGTGCACAGAATGACACCGTGCAGAGTAACATAGCGGCGGTATAAGATGGACTTCTCCTTTTCAATTGTTAGCGATCTCGAAGGCTGAACTGCGCATCAACAGGCCCACCTTCGCAACTCCGATGAATCCCAACACCTGGACGCCCGCGGCCACGAAGCAGAGGATCCCGAATAGCCAAGGAGCAAACGAGGGGGTAGCAGCACCAACAACTTGAGAACATGGCTTGTGAAGGACTGGATCGTCAAGGAAATAAGTAGGATCTGCACATACTGGAGGGTGTGGCCATCGACAGGACACCAATCAGGACACCAGCTATTGCTTGTTCGATAAGGGTGGCATATATTCCTGCATTTACCATGGGTATTGCACAGCAACAGTACTCGCGAGGCTTCATGGTGGTTGGGCAGAAGGAAGTGGAAACAACAGGCTGTGCTCCGCCGCCACTGCAATACCCTCACATCACATGGCGTGATTGACAATCCCATGCAGGCCAAAGCCTAGTTTCCACCTTCAGATTCTATCCATGTACTCTTGCACACACGCTCGTCGCAATTGTGCACCGCAACCAGTACTCCACGGGCAGCAGAAACCCACCCATGTACTGTACATCCCAGGGCACATTACGCACTATAATCCCCCAGTACGTCAGTGTGGGACCCGTGACCTGTGACAGGCCAAACGAGCAACCAGTTTCGTCTTCCTGCTTCCTTGGTCCTACACATCATGCGTTCTCTCGCTGCCCTTGCTTTTGCTACTCTATCTTTCGCCGGGTTCGTCGCAGCAAAAGCTTTTGACGGTCAGGTTGTCCTCCCAGACGACGGTGGCGCAGACTTCAAGCCTGGCTGGTCTTATACGAATTGTGGTACGCTCTTTTCAGCACGCTTTGGCTCTCTGTACAYCTTACTCGTCATACAGGAGGCCCTGACGACATCGCTCAGATAGAATCAATTGAAGTGACCCCGGATCCCCCAAAGCCTGGGGCAGACTTGACAGTCAAAGTGATCGCAACAACTACAGGGAGAATCCAGGTATGTCGTCTATTTTCCAGGACTCGCTTACCATTTCATGGCTTTGCAGGAGGGTGCATATGCAGACGTGACAGTGAAGCTCGGTCTTATCAAGATCTTGACTAAACGGTTTAACCTTTGCGAGGAAGCGTATGTGTCGTTCCCCCTATACTATCCCTTACTCCTAAACTATCGTGRCAGACGGAATGCGAACGCGTCCGTTCAATGYCCAGTTGAGCCAGGGCCTTATACAGTTGAACACACCGTTGCTCTTCCCAAAGAAATACCTCGTGGTAAGCATCGTCGTATCATATACARCCGCGTTCTAATTGCGTGCAAAAGCCAAATTTAATGTGGATGTCCTCGGCTATACCGACGAGGACGAGGACTTGTTGTGTTTGCACCTCTTGGCGGATTTCACGCCAAAATTCCCCTTCCCCAGGCTTTGGTAGCCTCCTCTAGCTTGGCGTGTAATTTCTTGGGATACTGAGCGTTAGCATTTGCTATCCTTACATTTCTGGGCTTCCATATGTAATCAATATTGCAATGTTTGAGCATGGCTTGATCATGTCTTCTTTCGTCTAATTGTTCCACGACGCTCATTCAACCCTACAATTGGTTTGTATTTTGTAGCCTATTCGAGCCTGGTCAGACAAAGACAATAGTTGGTGGTAAAATCCCTTGAGCACTTTTACCCTCGACCAGCTTTTGCCTTAAGCTGCCGCAAGTATGTCTACTGCTGTCGCCGTTCGACCACTTGAAGTTCTTTTCAAGTTTGTCAACGACTCTACAGAGCCTCTCATTCTGCGGCTCGTTCGTGACCAGGCCAATCATATGAACACTGGTGGGGCTGCCGTCCGGCTTGGCCCCAGCGACAGCATTTCTTTTGTCTTGGGGATGGGACACACCTATCGCTTCGTTTGCGACCACCACAAAAAACAATCACTTATGGTGTAAGTCGATAGGAGTCCATACTCTTGTTAATTTCATGTACGAGCTACAGGGACCAGGACAAAGATCTGGCAAGATACGTTGTACAAAGCATCGGAGATTATAGATTGACAGACATGGGAATCTCGACATTCGCCCCACTGCAAATGGAGGGTTAAAAGCTGCTATTGCATTGGCACAACGTCGTTCAAATTCGTTCGTAAATAGATTATTGCGGAGCATATGCACCRACGCTATTGTTRTTGTGTACTTAAATTGCCGCCATTTACTTGGACCTCGAGCCTTGAACTCGGGCAGCATTTCTTTTATGTGACAATTAATGAATGCTATGAAGAACAACGACTGGATTTACCTRAAAACATTCCAGAGGAATGTTTGATTGCGATAAATTGCAAGTCCTGTRCCCAGGTCATCATCCTAGCCCGATAGCATGGCGCAGTCACAAACCATCATTAGGAGAAGCCTAATGGAGATTTTTCAGTATTGATAATTTGTGCTCTCGGCGACACTACATACCCCATCGATAATGGCATCTGCATATTTGATGAGACGGTTCCCACCGCTCTCCGTGAGGCCATTGACTCCAAATTGCCAAGGCATAATCCTTTTTTCAGGTCGTTAACGACAGAATTAAGAATGTTGAATGATCCATACCCCCTGTAACATGGGCTGTGTTAAYCATGAGTTTGCAACAGAGGTTTTGGAGAATTCACCCATGGTCTGTGTCGAGAGCCAGCTGAACCCAAGCAGGGTAGATGTCAGTTTTATTCTCTGCGGTGGGTCAGACTTGAGAAATCTCGACAGAGCTGAATGTGCCTCACCGATTCCCCCAACTCCAAACTCTTCAAGTATCACAGGCTTGTTCGCCTTCCTCGCCGCTGTGGGAAACAAATATGTCGCTSTATCTTGCAGTGATAGTCAGGGGTAAGTAGCACACCTTGGGCATGTTGCCTAATCCAATCGAGACCCCATGCCTTGATAGTAAAATTGGATCCTGGAAAGTCCTAACACGCTGTTTAAGCTTGTGGATCGTGAAATGTTATGGGTACCAACCAGTTCAGGGTACCTGAATCATATGATTATTAATGGCTCAAGATTYGGCCAGTATCGATATGCATACCAAATTTGGGGATAAAGATGCTATGGTGGTRGTTTCGATGAGAAATCCTCGTTAGAGTCAAGAGGAGGCCAAGCATACATAGGTTCCAAAGTCAATGTTCTCTAATTGAAGGTCGAGATCGAAATCTTCGCCAGCTGGAAAAAACGTCAGAGATAATACAAATGGCAATTGGAATGAAAAGTACCCTGCCCATTGTAGTTATAATCAGAGACGAAAGTCCCGTTAAACCAATACCCGACAGGCCGTTTCCAGAAGAAATGTCCCTCCCCTCCGGTGGTAATCAAGTGGTGGGGGTCACTAAGTCAAGACATTGATATGACTTGGATATTATTCTGAGATCATGAAAAAGTATACGCACAGGCTCCTCACAAAATCTGCTTGTTGCTTGTACCATGTGTGAAGTGTGTTTGAGCCAGGAACACAGCCCGGGCCACCCGGGAGATCACCCAAGCATCGAGCCTCGTTCATAAGTTCCCAAGCGAAAACATTGGGCGAGTCCTTGTACCTGGTGACGATCGTTCGGATATAGCGTTCTGGAAACTGAAGTTCGACTTGAGGTGAAGGAGAAAAAAGTAAGAAACACACGATATGATGCAATGATGTGCCTGTTGGTGTAGAAAACGTCGTGGGTCTGACCTCCACCGGCTATCCAGTTAATATATAATTCCATTCCCTACATGGACCCTGAGACTATTGTCGTTGGAATAGACATGTTTTCGAAACGTACCCCATATCCAACCCTATCATCGGAGTGAGTAATTAAGCGGGGTGAGGCGGGGCACGCTACTCACCAATTGTTGGTAAACGCTACAATGAGCTTGATCCCATATTTTCCGGCTGTCTCAACAATGTGGTCGAAGCGCTGAAGACCTTGGGATCCCTCATTCAGAACCCAGTCACTGGAGTTCCAGACCTGAGATGCCTAATAAGTACCAAGGGTTTTATGGGGTAGTATAGTTACCTGATAATAGGTCAGGTCTGACTGAAGGGCACCAGCGAGTTCCGAGCCATTGATGGCATTAAACCCCCAAGTGCGGAGAACTTTAACACCACCGGCCTGCATTTCTTTGAATGTTGTATCAACATCCTCCTTGGTGGTGAGAAGGGGAAGCCACTGTAGAGAGTTCCTCTATGATTAAGGAGACTGTGTTGATACGCAGTGCACCTACATAGGAATTCGCTCCCACAAAGGCCTGTGGCTCTGTCAGTGATCCTCACCCAGGGATCCGAAAGAGGTGAAACGAACAAAGGGTTTCCCGTCTACCTCGAACTTGTGACCGTTCGTCGTTGCAAATCCTGGAGGGAGCCGGGAGGTACCCGACCGTCCGGCGACAGTCGAGGCAGCAAGCGCCGTCAAGAAGGAGGCGAGCAAGACACGCATATTTAGATGCACTCCGCTACAGACAAATCCAGCTTTATGTATCAGAAAGTTTTTTCGGTGAATTATCGGACACGGTGCTTCGCTGTTATTTCGAGTGCATCACGCCTGACGGAGGGAAACGAAGCATYTATAAAGAAATCATCTGACGGAAGGATCGGAAGGAGTGCGCCTCAGATTATCGAGRCAGCTTAGACGAGAGTTCTGCTCCTCGTTGTAGTAGGGTCAGATGTTCGGCGAAGCCGATAAGCAGTGTGAGATATAAGTGATGGGCAAATTGATGGGAGGTCAAGCAACTTTATCCCAAGTCTTTTTGTCGGTCACAACTTCGAGGAAATGCCGAAAAGCGCGAAGAAACGTAAAGACAAAGCTGCAGATTTCACGGTAAAACGTTTGCTCGCGCTCGTTGTTCGCACCAGCRCTGACTCAAGGCTGCAGAAAGCCAAGTTGAAACTCGGAAAAGAGAAGAGGCTGCCCTCCAATGTCATCGATACTTCCTTYAAGGCTCGCTGTGGGTCGATGCGTCTTYGGAGTATTGATAGCCTCTGAAGCACACCAGCCATTGCACTTCCAACCCAGAGTATYACTGCAACCAAAGACGAGAACGCACCTACAACAAAACGGAAACTCACTTTCAATGAGCTGCTCGCACACTTGAAACATTATAACGCTACAGTCAGGAAAGGAACGTTGTTGTATGTCTTGTGTCAACGTCGTGCTGACCTTCTCATTAGATGCAATTGCTGGTCTCATGGAGTTAATAGAGGCACATTGGACGCTTGTCGGGCAGCACTTGACTCAATTAATGAATTCGACTGCTCGCGTTATAGGCGATGAGGTATGATGCRTCCACGACCTATAACTCTGAAGAAGCCTCACAGAACATCAGGACGCAAATGTTCGAAAACAGCTGTTTGCTTTTCTCTGTTGGTTGTTACCAAGGTTGCCCAAGGTATGTTCTGTTCCCCTCCCTTACTGCTATTCTGAACCACTCGGCAATGAAGGAAGATTTGATCCCGCACGCACATACCCTGTTGCTCTTTGCAACTTCTGCACAGACACACATCTTTCCCGAAATCAGAATAGACGCCATGCGATTCCTATCCCTCTTCCTCGAACACATACCAGAATCGGTAGTGGAAGGCTGGAATGTGGCTGGCCCCAGCTGTGGAAGGCGTATACTAGAAGGTTATATTGGGAACCTTAGTGCTGGCACGAAATACGAGGATGCTGGAGGTGAGCTCTCGCAGTTACTATCTTCAGCTGCCTCATCCAATTCCAGGAACAAGCATTCCCACAATGGTGCCGACCACCAGCGTAGTACTCTCTCCGGCAGTGAGTACCCCCCGTCTATCTATGTCACAGCTATCTGAACACACTCCAGTCGAAACTCGCCATATTACAATCACTTTCTTTATTCCTTCAAGCTGGGCTCGCTGCGAGTGATTCAAGTCAAGACACTGGGGATCCTCGAAGTGCGTTTAGTGCACGGTTCATGTCTGGTTCCTTCAAGTCCCCGGATGCCTTCCACAGGTTTGAAAACACCTTGATTTCCCGAACTCAACGCACAAGTYATCACCCGCCACGGTCGGCAGGGGACTGCGCAGGGAATGAATTGAGCGCCTGCATATGCTATCCAGCCATCAATCACGAGGCCCCGTGGACAGTACAAGAATTAGAGGARGTCCTGCCTTCTTCGGGCGGGCTAGAAGACGGCTCTGGTAGAGGGAGTTCTGCATCGACGCTTATTCCGGTAAGTCAGATCCATCCGTTCCGATCATGCACAGTTGTTGATTCTCGCCTAGCACTTGGCGAGAACGCTACATCCAATCCTCGTGTCCACAATCTTGGACTACGCATCATCCGCCTTCTCTCCAAATGGCAAACCCAGCGAAGTAGAGTTGACAATGATTATGGCGGTTAGCCAGATTGCATCACTTCTCTACGGAGTGATTCTCCGCGAATCTCCGATGGTAAAGTTATATGACCCCCCTCTGCTATTCAGTCCGCATATCAAATTTATTTTAGCCCCCTACGTCGTCTGTCTCGGAATTAGAGGCGTTCCTGGGTTACATGTCACCTTATTTCCCATTCGGATCATTGCGAGATAACAAGGTCAAGAATTTTAGCATTGATTCTTAGCTGAAACTTATATTTGGCTCAGTTCGCTCAGCGTGTTCAGGATTTAAACCTCATATTCTGCCAATTAACCTCTCTTCTCGTTCTCCACTCACATTCCGCATCTTCCAGATCCGGGCGACATGGTAAATCAACACAGAATCAGCCACATAAACCCAGCAATGCCTTGATAATACAAGTAGCCAGCGTCAGCCAGTATATCACAAACCTCCTCCGTGGTCAGAGTGTGGCAGCCGGTCAAGTGCATCATTCGCTAGTCGCTGGCTCCTATCTAGCGCTCCTGCCTAGCATCTGGGCAATCATCAACAACTCATGCCCTGAATTATCGCCACATGCGGCTGATGTCCTACACGCTACTTTGGACCATGCGATTAAAACGTCCTCAAAATCCAGCTCGAAGCGGCTCACGATCGAATTTGTGGCGCGGCTGATGCTGGTGGGTTATTTTCTTTTGTCCCGCTACCCCTCTAGTAGCTGATGTGGTCTTTTAGCTTGAAATGGAGTCACAATACCAAGGTGCATTCCAGCCTGGGAGTGGTGGAGAGGTGGTGGAGAAGTTTGAGAGTTGGTTGATCCATCTGCCTCAGGTCTTGTGGGAGATTGGCGAAGGTGATATAGTAGTCACAGAGGTGGGGTTTTCGCAATTGTCTYTCTGTTCGGGGATAATTCTCAAGCGCGTGCCTCAGGTCATTCTACGGTTTCTGCTACGTCTATTGCATAGCCGATCACGCTTCGTCCAATCAAAGGTATGTGAGAATCCCATACGATTCACCCCCATTCTTATCACGTTGCCATCAATTCACCTGCGTCGTATCAGACAATCGTGGCCGTTCAGTCACGCCTAGTCCCCTACTTTATCATCAGTCATCCAGTCCGCGGGCGACTTCCTGGGCCTTACAATAAACTTCCGCAAGGACAACCACATCTCCGGCGGCTGTGTTTAGATGTTGTATCTACTGCTTTAGCTCGTGCTAGCTATTTGGGAGGGGCTGCTACATCCGAAGCTTGTAGTGCACTGTCCGCGGCAGTGGATTTAGCGGTGGCTGGTACTATCGAGACAGAATACTGGGTTCATGTGCACAAGGACACACTCTCCTGTTAACTTAATCCTAGCGTTGACAAAATTAGAAGAGAGCTTGTCGAATCAAGGATAAGGAGTTCCCATCCAATTGGACTGTTCATCATGACACTCACACCGGAATGATGCACAGCAATATCAGTTTATTTAACTCTTTGAGAATGGGCTTCTAGAGCCCCCCTAAACATGTTCTTAAAAAAATAACAACGATAGCACATACATGACTAAAGCAGGTACATGACCTCCACGTTCGAGCAAGCTCGAAGTGTAGAAATACAACGAGGGAACTGCCTCGGAAATGGAATGGCGACTTCAAGTCATACCCAGGTTAAGCGCCTCAAGCGCTGGTTGCCAAGTTAAGGAATAAGGAGTAAGGGAAAAATTGGCCAGTTGCAAGAGGGACTTTAGTGCATAGTCCACTTCACGCCAAAAAGGCGACCGGCACCAAGATCGGCAAGCTGCTTGAAGGCGGTGGGTGAGAAATCAAGGTCGTCGGGTGCACATCCGACGCAGCGGTCGGTGACCGTAACGGTGACGCTCTTTCCTTGGTCTGGCATATCATCAGAAGATTGTAATAGACGAAGTGAAGGGAGACGTACATGTGGCTGTGATTTTCTTGCCGCAAATGGGGTTGTGATTGGGGTTGGCGCCATTGTAGCCACTAAAAGAGAAGTTCATTTAAGATATGAAAAGATCTCGAGCAAGGGACCACTGACGGGAAGCCATCGAAGAGTATGTGCGAGACAGCAGCGATATAATCAGTGTCCGAGTTAGTGATACCGCATGCACCAAGGCCGGCTGGGGTTTGAGGAATGAGCACAAAGGGCAAAAGGAAGCAGAAAGGGGTGGCATACTTCCATACCAAGTGCCATCTCCCGTGCCTGTCTTGCCGCCGCCCGAGTTGTTGTCTGAATCATGGGGTGTTGGCTTAGCAGGAGGAGCTTGATAATGACTAGTTGTGGGCGGTGGCTTGCGTTGCGTCGTGGGCTTGGAATCATGAGTAGCCACGAGGGCAGGGTCGGAAGTGTGGGAATGGGGGGTGGGCTGCACGGCTGCCGGGGAGGGACGCTTGCAGCGCTTGGCGAGACGACGTTTGTGAATAGGGAGGGCGGGGAGGTCGACGGGGACAGGGACGGGGATACGGCCTGCCAGTGCGCGGTGGTGGGCACTGTGTGCGATGTGGGGGGTGGCGAGGGCGGTGGCGGAGGTGAGGAGGGAGAGGAAGAGGACAAAGAGCTTTGTAGGGGCCATGGCAGGGACGGATAAGAGGAGGGGGTGGGGATGGGTAAGGGAAGAAAGGAACGAGGGTACTTATASGAAGGAGCGAAGGGGGG